>CM034706.1:29524232-29553990 GCA_020142125.1 Phrynosoma platyrhinos
AACCCGGCCCCCGGCTCAAAAAGGTTGCCTACCCCTGCTCTAAGCTATCCTTTTGCCTTCATGTAGGATAGAGGATGCTGTTCTTGCATTTCCAGTGTTAAAAAAAGATACAACTCCTAATCCAGTCAGCATTCATATTGGAATTGGGCTTATTTGCCTCAAGCAGCAAACTATCTTGAGTTTGCCTTAACCTTGCTTTAACCTTGGAATAGTTTTGCAACCAAATTTGCATTAATAGTGATGAATTCTAAATAAGATAGCCCTAATGACCATAATTCCAGCAGACCCAATTTATCATGCAATAGCCAATGAGCTAGTAAAGGACCACATCTTTATTTCTATGCAAAGGAATCCCTTTGAATACTGATATTCCAGACTAACACGGCTGTATTTCTGAATTCTACTCCTTTATTTCTGTTAAACTTAATGTAAATGTAACCCACTGTGAAACCTTATTCCTTTTCTCACTGAAAGATTATTACTTCAATAGTATTGAGGAAATATGTGGCTGAAAGACCAGAAGGTCTGAAGTTAATGTTCATGTTTTATGTGGGGAAAAGCCCTCTCATTATTTGCACAAAAGTCATGCAATTGTGTCAAAGATGTTAAGTACTTTGATGGCAGCTGTGTGGTTCCTAACGCGCGATACCATCTGTAGAGAACAAAGAGTCCTTGACTGCTGGCCACAAATATTTAACACTAAAAGAATGATGGTCCCTCAAAATAAATGCACAGATCCATTGTGGAATCATGAGACCTGAACATTTATTAAATCTGAAGCTTTAAGCTGTTTTGAGAATCCATATTGGCACTAACTGAAAGTGTGCATGCTTTGCTTTTTTTTGTCTGTGCTTTGATACTCTGCAGGCCTCTTATGGCCATTTGAATAGAAAAGTGGGACCTGCAGTGTAGATTGCTTCTGTTTGGTCTCAGACACTCCCCTTTCAGGACATGCCATTTTATCCCCCAGTTTTCTGTTTCTTTTCCTAATGATGACAACTGGATAAAGACAGCAGTGGGTTGCAGTGCAGAAACAGAGAACACATAAACAGGAAAGGCCTTGGATGTCTTCATCCTAGTGAATTCCTGATAATAGCTAAGGGCTTTTTTGAAACAGTTGAAAAGCCATACCATGGAAAATTTAGTATCTTGCCACATGTTATAATGTTGGCTGTTATCTGCCAACAGGCTGTCTTACTTTACCAATTTATGATGGTTATGTGGATGTTTGGTGCAATATTAAAAGAAAAGTCATCAGTGGCTTATCATGGCCACTTCTGGACAAGTCTTAGAGGCTAGAAACTTCATTTTAAAATAGTAATTATTATAACGAGTATAATAAAGTGGTAATAAATGAGAGCTTTCCTTATGAGGTTAGACTTTATTACCTTAAGGCAGTGGTCCCCCAACTTGTGCTCCGAGGAGCCTTTAGGGCTCCGTGTGCATTTACCACCAGATGCTCTGGGGTTGCTGCAGGAAAATGCAAGAAATAAAAATTGAATGAAATGAAAGAATAAGAATATATTCTTATATATACTCCTAAATGCCATTAACTTGTAAAACATAGGGTAAGCCTCTTAGGGGGTCTGCCATAGAACCTGCCTTAAGGAATGCCTCTCCCTACATGAACCTGTCCAATTATTAAGATCTTTCTTTGAGAGACTAATTCAAGTCCATTTCCCTGCTGCCCTGAGGCAAGTGGCATCAGTGGCTTCATTTGGGGAGTGCAGGGGTGCAGACTGCAAAAGGTGACACCTACAAGAGGGGACCCTCCTCCCACTTTGGTGCAGGAAGGGTGAATATGTGTCTTTCCCAGCTGATCCGTCTGCTGGCTTCCTCCCAGGAGAAAAAGTCAAGGAATGGAGGAACAGGAGCGGTGTACATGGACCCTTCCTGCACTGGGTGACTCCATAGCCAGTAATACCACTGAATGGCAACCTCAGAGGAAACCTTTTCAGTTGGGTGTTGTCATTCTGAAATGCTCTGCTCAGGAAGGCTCACCTGGCACTCAGACTGATGTCTGTTTGGCACAAGGAGAAGACTTTCATTTTTACTCAGGCTTTTAATAACAAATAGCAATAGCAAGTGCATTTCTATACTACTTATCAGTGAACTAGCAGTCCCCAAGCGGTTTACAATGTGTAAGCCAATTTCCCCCAACAAGCTGGGTACTCCTTTTACCGACCTACAGAAGGATGGAAAGCTGAGTGGACCTTGGAGCCCTGCCTGGGATCATACTCACAACCTTGTGGCTGCAGTATAGGCATTTAACCACTGTGCCACCAGGCTCCTTAACATGCACACACAAATTTCTGTTTTAAATCTGGCTTTCTATTTATTTGATTTTTAAAAATCTTTGCTGATTTTCTATGCAGTTTTGCATTATATTGCACTAAAAAAATATTTTAGTGGTTCTGAGAGACTTCATCTGATGAGTGGTACAGAAATATATTCCATAGATGAATAAAATAAAAAAGTATGAGAGCTAATGCATTAATGGTGCCTTTCTACGTACTCTCTGTCATATTCTACTTCTTCTGCAGGATATGTGTCATTCCCATTGTGACGATGCCATAATCCAGAATAAGATCACAGAAATCATCAGGTGCTTCATTAATTCATCCATTCCACCAGCAATTCAGATTGACATACCTGAAGATCAAGCCCAGAAGATTATTGAACACAGGAAAGAGCTGGGCCCTTATGTGTTCAGGGAGGCACAGGTACATAGAGAGAATGGATCTTTCTAAAGTGCTGGGCTTGAACAGATCTTGGAAGGAACACAATGAAAGTAATGTTCTTTTAAAACTGAGGATGCATTCACACTGTAGGAATAATGCAGTTTGGTACCACTTTAACTGCCATGGCACCATCCTACAAAATTCTGAGATTTGTAGTTTTGTGAGGAACCAGCACTCTTTGCTTAAGAAGGCTAAAGACTTATGAAACTACAAATTCCAGTATTCTGTAGGATGGAGCTATAGTACTTAAAGTAGTATCAAACTGCATTATTTTTACAATGTAGATTTAACACATCTGTTTTAAAAATAGGAATTCCATGCTCTAAACCTGAGTGGTAGAAGAGTTCTCTGTTTTTGTGGGGTGAGATTTCTGCCTATGATTATCTGCTGCGTGTAAAGCTGTCCCATTAGGGCCTTGGATTAGACAAAGCCAGATTTTAGTGTATTGAAGAATAAACATGAAGAATATTTTATAAGTTTTATTCCATAGGCAGGCTTTTCAGTTATGCCCAAGATATTATATACAATCTTTGGTACCGTTGAAAACCCCTTCCCACATCAGTTTCTCGTGACCCCTGAAAAACATATCTAGAAAGTCAGGGGATCCTTCAGAGAGATGTGTAAAGCAACATAAGGAGGACCTGCCATTAATATGAAAAATCCAGTGGAAATGCACAGAGATCTCTGAATCTGGGCCAAAGATTTTACAAATGTTAGTAATGGACAAGGGCAGCTTGACTTTATCAGATCTTTTTCTTTAGATAAGCAATGTCACTGTAGGCTTTTGTTCTCTTCTTTTCTCCCTAGCTTTAAAAAAAACAACCACCACCTATTCTGCTCCACTGACCAAATAGGGTCATTTGTAAAAACAACACTGTTTGGCCACCAAGAATAATTACCTTTTATGCTTCTGTTTTTAAAGGGTATTCCATTAATTTGTCCCTCCCTGTTCCCTGCCTTTTTCACCAAAACTGGAACTCTGCTTTTAAATATTAAAAATGAATAAATAAAATTTTCCATGGTCATGAAAGGCCAACGATCTGGAAGTCAACAGAATTTTGGCAGATTGTGAGGAGAATAAAGTGTCTGTAAAGGTCCAATACATGAGAAGAAATAAAAAAAAGCAGTAATGCTGAAATGCAGGATAGAACTAAGGAGTTTATCACACGGGAGGGATCCTGTGCAAAAACGGGATTTAAACCGGAAAAAAACCACAAAAGCGGGTTGATTTTCAGATGACATCTGGCATTAACCTGGACAGAAAGTGGAAAAAACCCGCAAAAGCGGATTGATTTTCAGACAACGCCGGGGTTAATGAGTATTAACGCGACATTAACCTGGAAAGAAAGTAGACAAAACACACTGCTTTTTACTTTTGGAAAATCCCGAAAGTAAAAAGCGGTGCATTTTGTTAACTTTTGTCCAGGTTCACATTGCATTAATGCTCATTAGCCCTGATGTGTCTGAAAATCAACCTGCTTTTGTGGGTTTTTCTTGGGTTTTAAATCCTGTTTCTGCACAGGATTTTGGCACTTTGACTTCCATGTGATAAATTCCTAAGTGAAGATTTATTTCAATAAAAAAGGATGCTTTCCCCAGGACAATACAAATAGTGGATAGAGCACTATTTGATCTGAATTCAAGTGTCCCTTTAGCCATAAACTAATACACAGCATGGGGATTTATAATGGCATTCGTAAAAATCGATTTTGCTCACATTGTTTACTGTCATACAGATTTCATCAACATGTTATTTTTGTGAGGGCAAAGGATATTGTAAATGTTGATAATGATCGATTATTCTAAAGAATTAAAAGTTACAATATAATGCCTTATGCATAATTAGGGCATAGCTTTGACATCTCGCCTGTAACATGTTCCTTTTTTCTAGGACATAATTACTTTGGCAAGTAATGTAATGATTGCAATATCACTATACCCTTACATGCAATGAGTAACATTTACTTATTACTTTTTCCAGTTAATTTTTAAGGGAATGATTCCCTGGGAAATTTTGATGGAAATTTTTAATTTTTTACAGCCTCTGAAAAAGTAATCTAACAAATTATTGTTACCAGGAACAATTTACCTTTAGGGACTCTGCAACAAGTTGTACAATGAACTATGCTTAAAAAGTAAATTTCTATGCCTTGCCTTACAGACCATCCCAAAGAGAAATGTACAAAGGCTGTCCCTGAGCCTTATTTTTATCTGGGAGGAATTATGCAGAGCATGAGAGAAAAAGAGGCCTGATACCTCTACTATACCCTTCAACTGTCCCAATTTTGGCAGTTAACATCTGCTGTCCAATTTTCAGCTGCTTTTAAAATGTCCCAGTTTTTCTCTCCTCCTCCCCCTTTTCCCCTTCATCTTCTCACAATTGCTGTAAACAGACTTTAAAGTACAAAAATAGTTTGCATTCAACTCAGCAGGTGAAGAGGAGAGGAAGGCTCAAGCAAAAGCAAATTGCAGCAATCTTTCTTAGCTTATGTGTTTCTCATTAATAACTTGACCACATCTTGATATTGCTTGGCCACACATCTCCTGGTTTTCATCTGTGAAATGTTGGAGGGTATGCGCTACATCTTTCTTGATGTGTATCTTAAAGTTGAGCAATCCTAAGGTGAACTTGTTTTTCTTAACAATATTTGATTAGAAGAGGTTTGCCTTTGCCTGAGGCTGAGAGTGTGTGACTTGCCTAAGGTCACCCAATGGGTTTCCATGGGTGAGCAGGAATTCAAACCCTGGTCTCCAAAGTCATAGTTCAGTCTTCAAACCACAATACCATGCTGGCTCTCCTATGCTGTTCATCCCTTCTTGGAAAATAAAACTTGGTTGTTCTCAGACTGAATCACAGCCAAACTGCAGAAATAAAACAATTTAACACCACTTTAACTTCCATGGCTCAATGCTATGGAATTTTGGGATTTAGAAAGCACGAGAGCTCTCTGACATAATATCTCACAAAATTATAAATCCCAGAAAAAGGAGACTCACATTAGGATATAAACCGGCTTACCTGAGCAGGCTTAAAATTAGAAGCAAGCAGCATCCTGATATTATCAGATTCATTTAGCCACTGAAATTACTGTCTGGGTGCAGCCCAAGTCCATCGCCACTCAAAGGGGCACTCCTCACGTCTCTTTTCGAAGCCAGGAGTTTTCCGGCTTGAAAAAATGGCCACTGGACCACCCCTCTGAGCAGAGATGGACTTGAGCTGCACCAGGGCAGCGATTTCGGTGGCTAAATGCGCCTGATAAATATCAGGACGCTGCCTGCTTCTAATTTTAAGTCGGCTCAGGTAAGCCAGTTTATATCCTGATGCGATAATCTTCTAAAAGTCAGGATAGTTAAATGGTGTCAAACTGCTTTATTTCTGCAATGTAGACATACCCACAATCTCTTCTGATGAGTAATTTGCCTGCCGACATTGCTGGAGTAGGCTCAAAGCTACATATTTAAAGTACGGATGGGTGGGATGCAGAATAGCATTTATTGGAATTCCACTAACTCTGGAGGAAGGAGGCAGGTTTACTATTTTGGTGATTCACCTTGCAACTCTCTGTGCTCCTTGTAAAACTGCTCTTAGGGAATAGGGGCATACTGTAGGGACACAGCATGGAGTACTGTGAATAAGGATAAATTGCCTTCTTCCTTCAGTGAGAAGTCTCCACTGAATCCTGGTGACTCCCATAAATAGTAGGGGCCCTTCTGTTCATGGAATTACCTATTCTATTCTATTCTATTCTATTCTATTCTATTCTATTCTATTCTTGTTCCCATTCCTTTGTATCCTATCCTTGTATCTGTACCCGCCCTTTCCTCCAAAACTGGTTCTCATGACCTCTTACAATAATTAAAAATAAAATAAAAACATACGCGCCATAAAATATCATGGTTAAAATAGTATTACACTTTTTGTAGAGTTATAACTATTTAAAATATTGTTTTAAAAGCTTTTAAAAGAATGACTCCAGCCTCATGTGCTATACTGTTCATGGGGTCATATGGGCAAGATATATAATCACAATAGGGTTCTGATAATCTTAACTACAATCTGGTAGCTGTTGGTGAGGTTCAAGAATACATAGCATTCTCCCATCATGCTAGATAACACAATTTCATGGCAAAAAGCTGATATAAATTGACAAAGTTTGAGAGATATGCATTTAACTCATTACACAATCAGCACTAGTCAGAGCTTACATAGCCTGTTGGCTATCAATGTACAATATGGATCTGTCTGTCAATCTTTTTATCTGATTATTTAATTTATGTCCCTCCTTTTTCCCAGCAATTGAATCCTGGCAGAATTCAAGGCAGCTCACAACTCTTTGTGAGCGATGGAGTTGCTGTATAATAGCATCCTAGCATTCTTTAACACCAAATATCACATTACAGCTGCCCAAATCATAGAGGTAAACAGGTCTGGGAGAAGAATAAAGGAAGAGTTGAGAGTATTTTGAGGTTGGGGGAAAAAAGTTAACAAGGAAGGGAGGCAAAGCTAATGCTTGGAAATGTTACTTGTTTTGATAACAACTCCCAAAATCCCTCAGTGGCCATAATGGCTGAAGTATTTTGTGAGCCGTAGTCCAAAAGATAGCATTTGCAAATTCTGAACAAATGCTCACCAACAGAGACAGATGAAGAGTCATTGTGCCCCAATATACAAGCCAAACCTGACAGAAGTAGAGAACATGGGCTCTTAGGAATAGCTGCTAAATACGTAATTCCACAATGTAAGCTGATTTTTTTAAAACTTCAGATAGCAGCTGCAGAACAGGCCCCTTTGGGAATGGATCATAATGATAGGATGTCATTTTTAAAAAATTCTCCCACACATCTTGGTCTCAGTGAACATCCTACATACACAAAGCTGCTGTTTGGTACAAGAAGTAAACTGCCGTTGAATCTGTTCTGTTTCTTTCATGATAATTTCCAGAACCACAGAATTAAATTCATCCCCAAAAGCTCCTTTCAAAAGTATGCATCACTTTATTGGTTCACGGTGTTAATGCCTTAATTGAGGTCATTCTTTGAGTCTCTGTCTTTGCTTTCAAAATTGTTTTCCTCCTCCTAGTTTAAAACAGACTTTGCAATGAGATTATATCACTTAAAACATTTCCTCATAGATCGACAATGTTGTTTTTAGAAGTTCTCCAAAGGCAAAATCCTCTTCTCCTAAAGTAGGATTTTAATAGAAGGCTCCTTGTCTGTGTAAGTGGAATTTTCTGGGTAACATTTGGATTAAACATAAAAATACTGATGCATTCTTTCCTTTAAAAATCTATATGCTAAAAACAATCCAGTACCAATGCTTGATGTTTTTATTAATGCAAGCAGTTATTTAGGATGATGTTTTGAAAAGAGGGAAAGCCTCTTAGAATGTGGTTTAATAAGGTTTCTCACTCAGCAATAAACATATACTGATGAGAAGCATATGCAAGTCTAGAGTAAAATACTAGGAGACGATACGGGTGATGGCAGTAGTGGTGAAGGTTTCTGCTGTGCACTAAAGAAGAAATGTTGGTTTCATTGTGGTGGTGAAATGCCCTAATTGCATGGAGCCACCATCTTTTTCTATGCAGTTTTTTGTGACTCTTTACAATTTGACTACAATATGAGCCAGTGTGGTGCTGTGGCTTGAGCATTGGACTTTGACTCTGAAGACCAGGATTTGATTACCTGCTGGACCATGGAAACTCCCTGTGTGACCTTGGGAAAGTCGCACACTCTCAGCCCCAGAAAACCCTGTGATACCACTGTGAAATCCTATATGTCAGAAGAAATTATTTGAAGGCACAACAACAACAACAGCAACAGCCATCTGTTTCTATGCTGTTTTACAATATGACTCTTCCCTTTTCTTTTTGTTCTAGATGACTATTTTTGCGCTTCTCTTCAAATTTTGGCCAAAATTTTGTGAATTTCGAAGCAATTTGGCTGATGAGAACATTTTGCCTCTTCTGGACAAGCGAAGAGAAAAGAAGTTAGAAAAAATGAAAAGAGCCAAAGAAGTAGAAGAAAAGGTGAGAGAAGCTAAGCAGATGCACAAGACCCTTTAGACAAATTGGCTTATAAAAGAAAATGGGATACAGGATCTACGATGGGGAGCGGTGGGAAAGATCAATGTCCACATTGTGGGGTGTTTTGTTTTTATCCATAGCTTGTCTGATTCAGTTATTACATTTGACATCAGCCCTCCTATGCCCTTCAAACAAGCAACACTATTTTAAAATAAAACATACATTGAAATGTGGCTAAAATGTAACATGCAAGCTAAAACCTATTCAGTCGGTCCAAATAAAAACAGTTTCTAGTGATGGCAAAAATCATTCATCTTTCATGAATCGTGAAAGGAAAGGGATCACTCCATAACTGCATAGATTTGCTTCTATATGGAAATCAACAAAGTGGGCTCCCCATACATGGAGTGCTGGGAGCCCATGCAAAAGGCAAGAAAAAAAACAGTATCTAGCATAAACCTAACTGGAGTTCTAGTCCAACAACATCTGGGAAACAAGTTTTTGAACCACAGCTCTAACAATTGATAGAGCCCCCAGCCTTTGGTGGATGGGGAAAACAGTGTATAACAGGTTTTCTAACAACAATAGAAATCTCATTCCTTACTGGATAATATGGTTGGGAGGGAGATAGGGTTGCCAGATCGTAGGTCCTGGCCCTCTTCTCCAGTTCTCAGGGTGAGAGCACATTGGACAAAAAGTTTTGAACATATATATTTTCCTCCTCTGTTAGACTTGGTGTTTTCTTGTTTTTTATTTTAATTTGAATGGGGTACTCTGTGCAGATGTGGTTAAAGTTTAGTGTCTTGTGCTATATGACACCACAAGGGAGTTTCAGTCAGTCACAAGTTTGGGCCCTGAAAAGTGGTTGTCCTGACCTGGCAATCCTAGAGGGAAGGGGGAGAGTTGAAAATAATTTTCTCCCAACTCTGTTTAACTAGCTCCAGCTATGGTTAGTGCATGTACATTTCCCAGCCATAGGTGCCAGCTTACAAGCTCTAATCCTGAACAGGAACAGACAGAGGCATCAATAGGGGTGTGCGGACTACATGAGGTGACACCCCGGAGGGAGTTTCACTCCATGGGGCAGTATACCCAGAGGGACTGCCATGGCTACTGGGTGAGTGCGAAAGGGCATTGCATCCCTTTTCCCACTCACCCAACAGCCACACCAGACCCTAAAAGGGCCCTCCAGACTGACTGTTGGAGGGGATCTGGAATGGGCCCTCCAGAGGCCACAGCGCCAGCCCTCTCAGCCCCAATCTGTGAGGACGGTTTGGGGCTTGAGGAGGAGGGAAGGCAAGGCAGTTTGCCCCCCACACACCCACGCACACTGGGTGACTCCAACCTCAGCGATGCCACTGGGGACAGGGAGAAGAATTGTGGTGGGAATGATTGCAGTTTGCTTCCTTCAACCAGCTCATGAAGCAGGAAATCCTTCATCTCCAGCAACTGCAGACAATGGAAAGCTGAACCCTTTCCTCACTCAAGGAAATGGCAGGAGGGATGAGGAGAAGCATGCTTTGGATCAGTATGTCCTCTTTCACACCTGTCTCAGAGCCCTATCTCTGTTCATCACCTTGGAGATGGCGGTTAAGGTCCCCAAATGAGCAGGAAAAACAATGAACAAAACCAACACTGTCCTCCAGTTTTCTTCATGAACCTATGTTGTTATCCTGTTTCTCATCTCTGCTAACATTGTGCACACCAAACCGCTGGTTCCCTTTTGTTCTGAAGTCTAACAAGTTCATAGACTTGCTCATAAGTATAAACCAACACAGGTTTTAGTCTTGGGCAATTCAGTGAGGAGGTCATTCATAGATGAAGGACAACAACTTTGAAAAACTTTTGTATTCACTCTAGGTATCCAACATATTATGGCTCTGAGATAATTGCTTTTGACTGTTCTAAGAAATGGTGGTAAGGATAAATAAATTGTAAAGTAATGCTATAAAAATCTTCCCATGATGCCCCAGTGCTTTAATTCACTTTAAACTGAGATTGATTAAAAGTTTTATTTTTATATTGCTAGGCCCAAGGGAAGAAATTTGGCGTGTCTGTAAAGCCAGGTGCAGCTACAACTGTGACAAGTACAGGTCTTGAATCTAGGCGAACAAGTAAAAGTGAACTTTCATCTACACCAAGCTTTACTGGATTTGGCAGACAGGTGATTAAATTATAAATGATAGACAGTAGTTCCTTTTTGAACTAATAAGAGGGGTTTACTCTGCTGTTGGTGTTGTTATGCTGCTGTTTGAGTTGTTTTAAAAAGTAACTTTTCCAAACTCTGTTCTGACCAAATTATGGAACCATCTTTACTCGTCCTTCATAAGTAAAACGGCTTGTCAGCCAATAGCTATGCCAAGCTATTATGTGTGCTTATATCGTATCTGATCTTCGTAATCCATGAAAGCTCATGCGAAAATAAATTTGTTCATCTTAAAGGTGTCACAAAACTCCTCTTTCTCTCCCACTTCTTTCTATAATGAAACAGACTAGTGATCTCTTTAAAAATTATGGACAGACTCCTGTAATCAGCTACTTAGTTAACTTTTTATACTTAGTTAAATATACTCAATTAGTAGTTAACTAAATAGTAATCATGACTGTGGAACAGTTACAGATGAGTAAGGTCCAAAACACACTGCAGAAATAATCCAGTTTGAGACTGCTTAACTGTCTTGGCTCAGTGCTAGGGAATCCTGGGAATTGTAGTTTATTGTGGCACCAGAATTCTCTGACAGAGGACTTTATCCCATGGGGAGAAATCAGGGGGGAAATAGGGGGTTTAAAGAGCCATTATCCTGCGATCGCAGGAAGATTTTCACAGGAAGATTGTGATTAAAGGGCCATTATCCCGGGAATAGCCCAGCAATAAACAGCAACAATTCATTCACGTGATTTCCCCATAAATGATTTGTTGCTGTTTATTGCCTGGTTGTTCCTGGGATAATGGCTCTTTAATTACGACGTCATGTGAAAATCTTTCACATGATTGGACAATTTTCATGGGATAATGGCTCTTTAAACCCCCGATTTCCCCCAATTTTCCCCTTGTGATAAAGTCCATAGAAAGCTAAATGTCTCAGAAAACTACAGTTCCCAGAATTCCCTAGCATTGAGCCAGGGCAGTTAAAGCAGTCTCAAACTGGATTATTTCTGCAGTGTGTTTTGGACCAAAATCTACATAACTGTTCTGTATTCACAATTACTACTTAGTCACTACTTAGTCACGGTCATAACTATTGCCACAATTGTAACTCTCTCCCAAACCTACTTTACTGGGCATCAGCTGCATGGGAAGAAGGTAATTCATTTTGCTAGTGACTGGAGCATGAGTGGATGGTGTTTCCATCAGGTTTGAGGCAGTTGGGTTGGGAGAAGTTGATACAGGATTCCAGCCAAAGTCCTATTAATTATCATAAAATTATCATCAGAGAAGCTGTCAGATCTATTGAAGGAATTTTCCCCCCAGGGCTTAGACAGTTACTTTTAAAAAACATGTTGTTTAATGGGGCTGTTAAAAGGTGAACAATTAGTGTTATACAAATGGTTAGTAGTTTGTTATGTTACTCATTTACTTGGGGAGGGGGGAGCTTTAGAACTGATAAAAGAATGGCATAAAACTTGGGGAAAAAATCCACTCAAATTTCCTAATGTAATTATAAAATGATACTTGTTACACCCCTCTACAAATAAATGTCATCTCTGCTCATGTTGCTTTTGTAATGTAATTTAATTACAACCTTGTAATGAAGGTCATATTATAGATAACTACATTATTTGTAACTAGTTGCTTCTAAGATCTAGGTTTTTCTAGTTATTAATATCAAACTGATGTGGAATTGACGATTTGGTGCCAAGCTCAAGTGAGCATCCTTCAATGAAGGATTACAGGTATGGTTCCAGGTTAACTGCAAAGTTGATGAATTTGTCCTCCAAAATATCTTAATTTTATTTTTGAGTCAATACCTATTTCCATCTTCTCTTCCAAAGTCTCCCACACTGTAGCTATGGAAAGAAAGATTTTCTTTGAGAATTTAGATCTCAGTCAACATTTAAAGAAAACTATGGTGGCAAACCTATGGCACACATGCCACAGATGGCACGCAAAACCATTTTTCCTGGCACACAGAGGGTGGGGAGGAGGAGGAACAGGTGCATGCCTTTCCTCCTCTTCCTGGCCGTCCTGGGCCTTCAGCTGCCTCTGGAGGCAGCTGAAGGCCTGGGAATGGGGGTGGGTGGGAGACGTCCCACCCCAGATGTCCCCCCCTGGAAGGTAAAAGTCCTGCCCTGGAAGTCCCATCCCTCCCAGAAGTCCTGCCCCAGGCACCAGATAACACCCAGTGCCAGGACACCTTTTTACTTTGTGCACTCGGCTCCTAAAAGGTTTGCCATCACTGATCTAGAACAAGTTACATGGGCATTCCCCTATGCATGCTCCATTGAAATGAATGGATTTGACCTCCATTCCTTGCAATGTGATTTTCTAAAGGAATGTCCTGGTGGAATTATGTCTTCAGCAGGTATAGAGCTACATCTGCATGAGAACATCTCATGGTGAAGTTCAGTTCCTTATCCCAAAGCTGGAAATTTAGGCTGTATCTGCACTGTCCTTTGTTTTGTTTGTCCTATGTTCTCTGAATGGTTTTCAAATTATGTAAAGTGTTTAAAATGGCTTTAAAGATGTTTTTCTGATTGTTCCTCTTTTGATATGAGATGGGATGGAAATGTTCAACTAAATGAGTGAATAAACATGTTAGTTTCATTTTTTAAAATGGCCTTTGCAGCTTTCCTGGAATTATTCAAAGTACCTAGAAGCTCTCCAACAGGAAAGAGTCCTCTTGAAGATTCAGGAAGATTTAGAGAAGAAGGCAGTCACCTCATCAGCTTATGCAGGTCAGCTTTTAATTGGGAAGTTCAGCTAGAAAAAGATTATGGTGGATCCACTCATAGAGTGCTTTCTCACTACATGAACTAAGCATTACCTTAATATTCAATTTTTAAAATCTTTTTGGTACTTTTTAACAGCATCTACTACTTTTATGCAAGGCTTGAAAAAGTTACATGTACACTGGACTTTCAACTCCCAATGTTCAAGTTGGCTGGGATATTCTGGGTAGTATGTAAAACAGTAACTTTTCGAAGCTGTGCTTTAGTGCATATTTGCAGTGACTTATTTGAATTCCCCCCAGAAAACTTTCCTTTAATCTGTTTTTTTTGGGGGGGTGTTGTACCCAAAAAGTGACCAAAACCTGTACCCCCAAAGCTATATTTCCATGTATTTTTCGGAATATGCTTTTGAGTTGTAAAGAAATTATCCTCCATTTTCCATAAAATGATTAAGAGTTATAAAATTCCAACAAGGAAGCCTTCAAGGCCGTCTAAAAACTATGTATTCATTACACTTTGGGCTAAATCTAACATTAGTCCTGCCAAGAGTACTATCACTGAAACAATTGGAACTTGTAGGCCACTTGATGTAAGTTCCATTTATTTCAATGGGTCTAATCTAAGTAGGAAAGTTGGATATCATTCATTTATTTTATCCTTCATCAAGTAAATTTGGGGTTGCACTTGATCTGCCCCTCTTCTGCTGTATTTTATCCTCACTGGCACCATGTGAGTTGGTTAAGGTGAGAGATGGCAATGGCTCCATTTAATGAGTGAGCATCCTGGCTGAGTAGGGATTTGAATTCAGATCTCTATAGACTGTACCTAATATTCTATGCATTATAGGAGTTATTCTGGATGCTTTTAGACTTTAATTCCTAGAATCCCTTCTGACTGGCCAAACTGATAGTAGCCTTAATCTGGATCCTCCCAAGGAGACTGACATAGTATTCAAGTGAAGATCTTTAAATGCCTTTGAAGTAAAACTGTTTTAGCCAGACATCTTAAAGCAAAAAAGACATCCAGGCTTCCTTCAGTAGAAATCAGAGTAGAGTATTTCCTTTCCTCTCCCATGAGAGTATTTCCCCTGCTAAGGTCCAGCTACCCAACAACTTGTAATAAGCGTTAATAGACTAGAGGCCACACTTTCAAATGCAACAGAACGATTCTGTTATTGTGGATTAATGACTCCAAACAAAAGAGTAATTAAAAAACAGAAGCCACTGAATACAGAGCAAAGTAAAATATGAATGTTTTTAAATAAATTGCATCTATGTGGAACTGAAATTTCTCAAGACAGGAGCTATGGTATCTTGGGTTCTCTGCAACAAGTATTTCAACATACTTTGCAACAAATATGTAGCTGAAAATATTAATTCTGTAGTAAGCCTGTTCACTGACAAGATCAGCATTGCCACTGTAGCCAAAGGCTGATGAAGCTGCTGGTCTCCAGATGTTGTCAGACTATGGGTGCATCTCTACACTGTAGAAATAATGCAGTTTGACTGCCATGGCTCTATCTTTATAGAATTGTGGGATTTGTAGTTTGTGAGGCAACAGCACTCTTTGGCAGAGAAGGCTAAAGGCTTTGTAAAACTACAAATCCCAGGACTCCATAAGATGGAGGTACAGACTTAGTGATGTCAAACTACATTATTTCCACAGTGTAGATGCACCCTACATTCCTCATCATTCCTGATCACTAGCCATGCTGCCTGGAGATGATGGGAGTTGTGAGGACAGGGTTTGGATTTCCACAGCCCTGTTGTAGTCCATCATTCTTTCTTTATTCAGAGGTCAGTATTGTTGCTTATGTAATCAAAACAGCAACACCTGCACATAACAGGAGAAGAATCAGCATGCCTAGGTTTGGCCTAGTTACAAAATGACTTAAGGGGAAGATACTCAGAATTGGGGAAATCTTCACCCTAAACAGCCCAAAATGAACTGAACATGACTGTGTGTTAGTGAACAGGATTGTAAATGGGAGAATGGAGAAATGGAAAGTACCATAATTGAGCATCTGGAAGGCTAAACAGCAGCACTGTGCACTGCAATATTTTCCTGAAGTTTATATTATTCTTATATATCAGTGTTCAAGTTCTATGGAATTTTTTTGAGACAAGAAAGAGGCAAAACTGAAAGAAAGATGTTCAGGATATTGCATGCATCCAGGAAAATGCAGCTTGTTACAGTGTTTTACCCAGAGGCCATCAATGAATGTTTCAGTAATCGGTTTAACATACACAAAGAGAAAGATGTTTCATAAGTCTTTGTGCTGCAGCTTCTTTTTACATTGTGCTATAGTTTCTTACTGTTTGTCTCATAGCATAGCATCAGTTCTGTTCCATGCATTCTGTTGAGCTGATCCTAAAATTGTTGCATTTCTTAATGCTTTATGCTCTGAAAGCTCTGGCCGGTTCTGAAGTTTTTAAATATTCATTTGCTTGTAATCCAGGATTCTCCTCCATTTTCACACTGAAGAGTGATCCCCCCGTGCTTCACCCTGTGCCTGAGAGACCTGTTTACCCAACACCCTTCACTTCAGCTTTTGTAAAGCAACAACGTACATATCCACCCAAAGACAATGAAAGTATGTTTCACAGAGAGATTGGTTAATTCTTCAGTTTGGAATTTATTTCTCTTTGCTAATAAAAATGCAGTCTTGATTCCAAGTAAACATGTATAGGATGTTGCTGTAAGTACCACAGTGTTCAGTGGGGTTTACTCACAAGTAAGTGAACCTTGAGTCTAAGAGCAAATGTTTTAAAAACCAGTTCATTAAAAATGTTTAGAACATGCTTAACTGTTTCCAGCTGAAACTGATGGGATCTGAAAGGTCTTAATTTCTATCAGCCACTTTATGTCTCATGTAGATTTTAAAAAACTATACAGCCAGCCCTCCATATCCATAGATCCTGCGTCCATAGATTCAATGATCCACAGCTTGAAAATATATATTTTTTAAAAATCCCAAAAGCAAACCTTGATTTTGCTATTTTATATAAGGGATACCATTTTACTACCCCACTGTATTTAATGGGACTTATGCATTCACGGATTTTGGTATCCATGAGGAATCCTGGAACCAAACTTCAGTGGATACCAAGAGCCCAATTTAATCCTTTCCATCTTTGTTTGGAAGGAAGCAGTGGCAACTAGTGTCAATCTAGTCATGAATCCACCCCATGCTTTAATCTGAATTCAAAAGAGCTGTCCTAAACATTTATTTGGGCTAGAGTTCAGCAACTTGAACAGCTTGATTCAAGCTAAAATCCAGAGAGGTCAGCACTCAACTGACATGGAAGGCCCAAGTTACCATTGGACATATGGTCCCTTGACAAACTGGTATTTTGATGCAATGTAGTAGGAAAGCAGAGTTTCTAGAACCAAACAGACCATGCTCTGAGATTTTATTTTTCTAAAAATGACAATTGGTAATTCATAATACTTGTTTTTTTTCTAAATCATGTCTCTACATAAATAAATAGTAAAACATGAATTCCAGTTTGAATTGGCACATTGTAAAGGTCTGTATTAAACATCTATATATTACAAACCATTTCTAGTTCTTCATAATTTGTTTCATATGTAAGAGAACAAGATTATATTCATTTACTTAAGATAATTAATATACTGAAAACTATTACTATCCCCTCATTTCTCCATAAGGAAATCAGACACAATCCAATAATAAACTGTAAAGTGTACGGTTGCCAAAGTATTTAGAAGGACTCAAAATTCTGATTTTAAATGCCTTCTTGAAAACAATGTAATGTAACATTGCAAGATCAGTATGCAGTGTAGGATGATGAAAACTGAAGCAAAACAGCACAGCACAGAACATACTCTTGCATGCAGAGGGCTGCAGTTTCTGTCTTCAGCATTTCCAGATAGGGCTCAGAGAGACATTGAAAGCTTGAAGAGCCATTGCCAGTGAGTTCCCTATCCCATCTGCTTCTGGACTTGAAAGGGAGCTGCAGCTAAGTCAGGCAGTATAATCTTGACAAATCTTGACAAGTGGAAAGAAGGCATTTTTAACATTAGGAATGAAAGGGAACCAAAAAGGATACAATTTACATAGAATTTTAAATCACCAGTAATAATTAATAATAATAATAATAATAATAATTATTATTATTATTATTTATAACCCGCCCCTCTGCTTGGCAATCGGGGCAGCGTACAACAGAATTAAAAATACAACAAGTAAAATAATTTCTACCTCCCCCCTCTTACCCACCCACCCCTTAAAACTGAATTAAACCATCATAAAATTAAAACAGCTGAGGTAAAATACAGTACAGTACAGCAGAACACCTTCACAATGTCACAATATTAACATTACAATATGTCAACATATCAACATCAATATTCCATATATCAATATTGAAATATTGAAACACTTCAGCACTTCAATATTTCAGCACTTCAGTATAGGAAACATTATTCTTTCCCCCCTTTATTTCACTGATACAATTTCTTTGTCATATTTTATTTCATATTAATGCTCTATGTTTTCTCCTCTTTACAGGAATTCCAAAACTTTAAGCAAGGTGATGAAGAAGTAGTGTATGCAGCCATCGTAGGAACTGTCTACAGCTGAAATAAACTAGTGCAGTTAATAGCTTTCACTCATACTTGGAGAAGATTGGCATCCATCTTCTAATAGAATTGTTAACAGAAGAGAAACTGATTCCAGTGGCAGCCTTATTTAATGTGGGATTATGTCCTTATGCTTTTTGCTTTGGGAAGGAGTGATTATCGAGCAACATAGTCACAAAGTATTTTTAATGTTCCATTCTAACTCAGTGACAGACCACATACTTTGCGTGTAAAAAGTTCAGTCCCTAGTATTTCTAGGTAAAGTCCTTTAAAAATGGAGGAGAATTTCAGTCAGTGATTCTCAACCATTGGCTCTCAAGATGCTCTAGACCAGGGGTCCCTGGACTTTTGGATCTTGGGGCTGGTTCACTGGCCCCCAGATCTTCCGGGGGGCTGGAGGCGCACGCACATGCACGCACATGCATGTGCATGACTCCGGATGCCATTTTGTCTTCCAAAATGGTGTCCGGAATCATGTGCATGCGTGTGACTCCAGGTGCCATTTTGGAAGACAAAATGGCGCCTGAGTAGTACACATTTTGGAAGACAAAATGGCATCTGGCGGCAGGCGTGAGCGGTGGGCTAGATCCGGCCCGCGGGCTGTAGTTTGGGGACCCCTGCTCTAGACATTGTCTCTCAAAATCTCTGATTATCATTGACCATGCTGGTGAGACTTCTGGGAACTGAACTCCAAAATATCTGGAGAGTCAAAGGCTGAAGACTGCACTGCACTGGTCAGGCCTTATCTGGAATACTTCATTCAGTCTGGGCATCTTATTTTAAGAAGGATATAGACAAGTTGCAAACACATTTTTCATACAACCAGAGAAAAAGTTATACACATGGACATCACCAGATGGTCAACACAAAAAGCAAATAGATTACATAATTGGAAGTAAAAGATGGTGAAGCTCCATACTGGTGGCCAAGACTAGATGAGGTGCTGATTGTGGCACAGATCACGAACTACTCATTTCAAAAATAAAACTCAAGAAGAGAACAAAACCACTAATCATACCAAAATACGATTTAAACATAATAATGAAGTAATGCTATATATGACAAAGATTTGCAGGTAGCATTCTCACCACTCTCCATTAAATATTTACAACAAGGGAAAATAATGTAGAACTAATTCTGTAGCCATTTTTTTATCTACTTTATCTATACAACCTTTCCACAAGTCAATGGGTTCATGTATTTCTCTTTTTCCTACTATATCCCCCAACATTTAAAAACCAACGGCTCTGTTTGTCTTATTCAGTAGATCTCTCCTGAGTCATACTGATTTTACTTGTTATATGAAAACTATTTTCCAGAAATGTATTTGCTAGAATAAAACTTTATATGAATGTATCCAGCCTTGCAGAATTATATCATTCCATGGAGTGAAACAATATTTTCCCCTGTGGCACTGATGGAAGTGGTATAAGGAAATGCCTTGTTGTCTTTCAGAAAGGGACAGGAATCAAATTATAAATTATGATCAAGTAGAATTTTGCATTTCTTTCATTGCTTTATCAACATAAAGTTTTCTAAGTTACTTCATGAATTAATTTTGACATTGATATATCCAACTTATGGTCAAATCTCCATGTGTAACTAAAAAAGAGATAGAAACAGAGTTATGATTGAGTCAAGTTAAGCACTTTTGAGTCCCTTTTGTTTTATTGCTAACCAAAAGGAAAAATGCTGTTATGTCAAAAGACTAATTGATTTATGCTGCTTTTTAAAGGAGTAATCCAGTAGTACTCAAACTTTTTACTCTTGGGACCCCCCCCCTTTACATCTACATGCAGACATTGTCGTCGTCCCCCCCCTCCACTCGACATAATATATGAATAAAAACATTTTTAAATTTTCATTTGCACATTCATGTATATTCATATTTTAACGTTTTATAAGACAATAACATTGTTGAAATTAGAACAGCTTTATTTAAGTAAATTCAATATTTAACTCAAAGCATGTGGAAATTTTATACATAAAAAAGTTTGGAAAGAGGAGAAGGAGAGCCTCCATGTTTCATACCTCCTTTGAGCAACTCTTGCCCCCCTGGGGGGTCCCACCCCACGGTTTGAGTAAACCGTATTTTAGATGTACTCTTGATTTATTTACCTACAGTACAACAGACTGCAACTGAAATGCCTGAATTTCATCTCCCTAAGATTTGTGTGAATTCACAGATGACCACCCGAAGAAATACTGTTACAGGTAAGCAACCTGTCCTTCTATCACCTATAGCTTGAATTAGAATAAAAGCTTTCTTTTCAAAATTACATTACTTATAATGCCAGGATGATTGTATTGGTCCCCACAACTGTTTTGCCTATTTCTAGATGACAATATACAGAATGCATAGAAGTAATTGAGCATTTCATACCATATTGTATTAGCACTTTCTTCCACTGTCCAGCCACCTCCTGGTCTCCCTGGCAATAAAATAGCCATGGCAGAACCCTCCACTTGAAAGCTGCCTTCTGTAGCTACTTCCTTCTGTAACATTAAATAAGTAAGGCCTTGTTCCCACTGTGATTTAAAGCAAATTGCTGCTCAGGCTATATGACCATCGTTCCCACTTGAAACCAGTTTCAGCTCTACTGTGCTCGGTTGCAATCACGATGAAGTGAGGCAAATGCAAAAAACCCGCTGTTTCCTGACACTAGTTTTTTGGTAGTTCTTTTGAAAAAAATTGATTCCGAAGCATAATCAATAAGTGGGAACGATGGATCTGAATCTCATCATTCTGGAGGAGAGGAACTAATGGCAGAGGGGTGTTTACCATCCCTCCTCAGTTTTTGGGAAATCAGCCATTCCCCCCCCCCCAGCACTGCCTTTGTGCTTGTGGTGTGATCTATGGGTGCATGATATATATATATTTTATTTTAAAAATTGACAGAATATGCGATCCAGAATATGTATTTGCAACTACTTGTAATTACAGGCAGACTGTAGCTCAGTGAGGCAAGTAGTTGCAAAACCAATGGATCCCACATCATGTCATTTTAAAAAATATATATATAGTTCCCAAGCTGGGCTGCTCAAAGGGAAAATGGTGTGCTTGAGTAGCCTGGATTGCTGAGGGGCAGAGGAAGGCTCAGTTGCTAAAGTTGCCCTGCTCAACAGCTGGAACAGCCCCATCCTCACTGTGTGCCACCGATGGTGCGCAGATGATTGACATGCATTTTGAAATGGTGCAAACTAGTGGGGATGACAATCATGCCAAAAAAGAAGTGATTTTTTTGTTTTTGTTTTTTAGATTACAAGGGAATAATGAAAAGATCCACTTTCATAGTGGGAACGATAGACCTTTTGGAATTGATTCATCAACACGGAGTGAAGGCGAATTGCAAACTGGTTTAAATGTAAGTGGAAACAAGCCCAAAGAAAGAAAGAAAGAAAGATGTATACACTTGTATAACTCCAGGTTTTGCAAGCACACATCACCAATAGGATTCCAGCAATTGATAGGACTGAATTGTTTGTTTGCTTTACTGAAGGAAAACAACTAGACAATCAATATATGCAAAATCAATTTGTGGTTATTGCTTCTTGGAAGACAAACATAAATGTGAAGTCATGTGTAGTGGCTTTCTTTCTTTCTTTCTTCCTTCCTTCCTTCCTTCCTTCCTTCCTTCCTTCCTTCCTTCCTTCTTTTATAAATAATTAATTAACCTAAATAAAATGTGCATTTCCAGTTTTTCCCCCTGCCCCATTTTAAATGCTATCGATATTAACAGGACATGTTATGTTCTAGTAAACAGAGGTAAGCAGTGGGGCTTTTCTTTTCTTTTAAATACTGTATGTGTTATTGTTTCACATAAAGCCCCTCTCCAAATCATAGACAATAATATCAAGGGCAAATAATGGAGCAAAAAGATGGTCTTTATGGATGCTTGAGCTGTTAAAGCCACCTAGACAGCAGAAGCAAACTCCCTTTTGTTTAGAGCTTGGATGTAAAGAGATAATAGCAACAGTTGAGTTGCTTTTGAGAGTGGGGACACACACACACAGAGGGATATATTAGATTTTAAAAGTAACAGTGGGTAGAATAATGTCAAAACCAGGCAGGTAGAAGTGTATAACGACTTAACACTTTATTTTCAAGTTTCTAGTTACTTTTAAAGGGCATTTTTGAGGCTTTTTCCCTCCACCTTTCTGTTGTTCTTGTGTCAATCCTATATTTCTTTCTTTTAAAAAAATTGACACAACAGCAATGAGCAGTGTAATGAATTACCCAAGGATTAAAAACAAATAGGTTAACAGTGCTAAATTACTGTTTGTGTGGCTTTGTAACAAATCGCTTAACAAATTTCATTTAAAAAATAAACTTTCTAGGTACTTACATAAGATCATGTGTAGTCACTTTATGATACAGATATGATTATAGTGAGTGCTCAGGGTATTTTCTTTTTTCGTTGGAGTCAGCAAACTTTTTTTGTTTATTCGTTTTCTTGCTTTCACACATCAGGAATGCAGAAGCAGTTGGGAAGCTTATCTCTGCTTCGCAATTAAATTATTACACATCACTGCTTCTTAATCCATTTAATATGTGGGATTAGCAGAGAGTTTTCCCCCCTAGTATGCCAGAAACCAGCACCATATTTATGCCCATTGACTACAACTGTTTCTTTCTTTCCCAGAGATGAACTGCAAGACTGGCAGCCAACAGTTGTTTATCAGCACCAGTCCATACACTACCACTTTAACACAACTGTCTAAACCTACCTAGAGCCAGCGAAGCTTAGTGGTTTGAATGTTGGACTTCAGCTCTAGAGACCAGGGTTCGATTTCCAGCTTGGTCATGAAACCCACTGGATGACCTTGGGCAAGTCACATGCTCTCAGCCTTGGGAAGGCCATGGCAAACCTCCTCCGAACTAATCTTGCCAAGAAAACCCTATGATAGGTTCGCTTTAGGGTCGCCATAAATAAAAAATGACTTGAAGACAGACAATAACTAAACCTACCCACCTCATATCACCATTCAGTCCAGGGTCTTAAATTATCTACCACTGACCTTAATTTAAGGTGCATCCACACTAGAAATAAAGCAGTTTCACACCACTTTAACTACTATGGCTCCATCCTACAGAATCCTGAGATTTGTAGTTTTGTGAGGCACCAGCACTCTTTGGCGGAGAAGGTTAAAGACTTTGTAAAACTACAAATCACAGGATTCCATAGGATGGAGCTACAGCACTTAAATGTCACATCAGTTCTGATCATTCCTTTTGGGTGAAATTTAGCTGGAAAAGTTTTTTCTACCCTGTTTAATGGGCTGGGAAATAGAAAAGACAGACCATGTTTGTATGTAGTTTTGTGTATTTAGAGGAAGTCACCCAAAATTTACACCTTTTGCCCCCAGAATATTTAAGTGGTTTTAAGGAACTGAAAGATGGCTTTAGGAGCTACAAAAGTGTGGTTCAAGGACCATACTTTCCCTCATTTTATGCCTATCCCTTCCTAGTAAGAGCTCAAAGCAACTAACAATCAAACATAAAATATAAACACATGCACACAATTAAATTGCAAATTACAAATGCTGATAATCAAAAATCTAAAATAATAAACTACAAATATCAAAAACTATAAATCACAAATATCCATATTAGTACAGTATTGTTATTGTTTATCTTTTTAAAAAAAATTATAGTAGAGAGAAATGCAATAGTGTTTTTAGAAGTCACCTATTGTTGAATTTTACTATTAATTTTACACGTATATAATAGTACAGTACTTTTGTTTTGATAGCATTGCAGAATATAAGGCTCCTTCTACCACATGTGGTGGACCTGTGAGGTAATCTCTAAACTTGGGATATGATATATCAGTGAGCATCAGCATAGGCTGCAGCATTGCCCCAGATCTTAGACCACCCTTGCTGTACAACTTCCATGCTGAGTTAGAAGATTCATTTTCTAAGAAATTTGTAGGGTTCCCATATCTTAAAGCCTGGCCTCTCTTCTTCAATCTTTAGGGTAAGAGGATGAAATCTCAGGATGAGAGGACTGACTTTAATAGTGTGTGTATATGTATACTTGCCTCATTTGTTAGACTGGTTGCTTTTCATTTGAATGGCATTTGTTGTTGTTGTGTGCCTTCAGTTTGCTTCCAATTTATGGTGACCCTAAGGCAAACCTATCACAAAGTTTTCTTGGCAATATTTGCTCAGAGGAACTTTAACTTTGCCTTCCTCTGAGGCTGAGAGCGTATGACTTTCCCAAGATTACCCATTGGCCAAGCAGGGATTCAAAACTTGGTCTCCACAGTCATAGTCCAAGGACTTTTATCACAAATGGCTTAGATTAGAGCTGGAAAAAGCAGCTTTGGTAAGACTTATTGCATGACAACACCTCTGACCCGTAGTTGTTGTGTCCCTGAAGTGTGGTTGGGACATCCCTTTTCATTGATGTGGGAAACCCATCAATGAGCTTGCAATCATGCTAGTCCCCAAGTGTGAAATGTCGCTACCAGGGCAGTTGTGATACCGGCATTTGTGGTGTCAGTGTCTCCTCCTCTCCCCCTGTTCCCATTCTTGCACTATTTCCAAGCAGGCTGATCCTATTTATTTATCTTTTCTATTTCTTTTCTTTTCAAAACTTAAATTGCAGTAGTAGAGCTCTGGAATCGAGTGAAAAATGGAAAATAAAAATAAATTAAATTTAAATTTAAAAAAACCCCAAAAAGCATCCTGGGTAGGACATGGGGCAGGGGAGTTAAGAAGAGAGCGTAATGGCAGAAGCAGTCTCAGTCATGCGACGGAAAAGATGGGCAATAATGGCTGCTCACAAATAAATATACAGTTGTCCCTCTGTTTGCGGACTTCATGTCTGCGGTCTTGCTCTTTGTGGGGAGGGCCAAGGGTTTATATGTAAAATGGATGTGTGTGCCTGTGTGCAGCCCTGTGTGTGTGCGCCATGGGCGCGTGCACCATTAGTTTCAATGGGGCTTGGATATTAGCGAGCTGCCATTTTTGCGGGAGGGGATCCGAAATGGATCCCCCGTGAATTGGGACAGTCAACTGTAATTCCATTTTCTTTAACAAGCACAATTACAGTGAGAACTAGGCTCATGCTCCAATGTCCCAACATTCACACTACTTCACCATGCTGGCTGTAAGTACGCTGGTTATGCCTAGGTCTCGGGTTTTAGTACTGAAATCTCAGGACCTGATCTGGTAATCCTAGGATCTTATCATCGAGTATCTGGCAGAAAAGAGATTTTTTTTAAAATACAAAAATTACACTGATTCTTTTTTTTTGGGGGGGGAGGTTGTTTTTGTTTTGCAAACGAAGAATGTTCTGTTAGCCGTGCCAAAATAATTTCAGGCTGATCTTATTTCCAGATATGGGAAGATTGATATTTTTATGGTACCACCCTGGTTAAGCATGTTTTGAAGTTTATTCAAGTGGTTGCAAGGGTAGGATAATTTTTTCTTTAATTGCCTCATTCTACCCACTTCCTCCAACATTAAAGGAACTCTCCTGATGACTACTTTGGATCTAACCCAATGATTCTCAGGTTTATTCTGGGTTCAATCAAATGGCAGTCTAGGTCCAATGAGGTAGAAGATGATGGAAAAAAACTGAGTTCATGTTGAACAGCTGCTGTTAGATCAGATACTGGGGTAGGTGAACCAAGGGTCTGATAATACCGCAAGGAAGCTTCAGGTTTTCCTATTACCACATCAGGAAGTAGAGACAAGACCATGTGGATATTTATGTGGAACATTTATTTTGGATATAGCATTAATGCTTGAACATTGCCAAAAAGTGCAATTTTCAAGAATGAGAGTAAGAAACTCGCTTGTCTCATGCACATTTATCATTACTGTACTGTCACAGGAAATTAAGTATAAACAGACTCATTAAGATGAATGAGTTACGCAAACATGTGAAATGAAAAAAAACAAACCTCAGGTTTGTTGTTGCTTGCCAAACGACCAAGACCATCTGGTTTATTTGGGTTAAACTTTCTATGAAGCTCCAAGATTTAACCCCATTAAAAAGTGCTGGCACTGGGAACTTGTACTCCCCATGCTCACAAATCTTTCTCAGATCAGTGATTAAAAAGTCCGGCTTAACAACAAGCAGTGTTTTCAGTGATTGTGGCAATCACTGGTAACCATCAACATGTTGATTCATCTTGAGTTGGTCCAAAAATTACACAAGCTGATCCTACATTCTTTTGTTTGCATCCATCGTCATACGATTACCCCCAAATTAAAGCATGCAGTACTTGAAACAACTTCAAAGGGCAAACTTGCACTTCTACTGGTTCAGCTCTTTTTATTGGTTCATGTTTTCCATTTGGCTTCAACATCTTGTTCTTGCTGATGCCTTTCTAGAATTTCATTTTTATATATTACAGTTCTGGTTGGTGAGACAATCTAATTAATACCGGGATGGAGGCTAGGGATTGCAGCAGTCTCATGCTGTCTCCATGCGGGTGGAAAGCAGAGGATGCCATAATCCCTCTCCCCCATTGTGAGTATGTATACATATTTTACCAGACTGAAGGTGGCCAAGTAGGCCTTAGGAAAATATGCACCAAGTTCATTCAATCAAAATACATTTAACGCAGATTGTTTACACTGTTATCTACTGCCAGTTCTGTTAATCACCAAGCTCAAATATGGCAATGTAGAGGGAACATGAGATCCATAATTTCTTAATTAGATTCTTTTTCTAGCAAAACAATAAAGTAGAAACAGGTCATCTTGCAATGAAAAACTTTAATGCCAAGTACAGTCTAAACTTGAAAGACTGTGATTCACTGGAGGTTTGCAAATGGGAATACTATCTTTTTTTTGCCTTGCCATGATGTCACGGCAAGAATTAGCTAAATGTGAAATGCAAACAACGTCACTGAGAATATTGCTATGGTTTAAGAGCAGAAAGTTACACAAGCAATGCACTGGTGTGGAACTTGTTTGTTTTGATCAGGATGAGAGACTTCAGTTGCACTTCTGGCATTTATGGCTATAATCCTCTTAATTTATACTGGCAGAATTACAAGTTATGCCAGTCTAAACACTTTTCTGGAAGTTGTGTAAGGAGATATCTATTACTTCTCTGTGCAATACTTTTTGCCATGATATGCAATGGTAAATGGATGGTTTAAGGAACAGCTTCACCTACAACACAAACAACTTTAGGTGGATATATGAGAACTTCCTTATGGGCAATCCATTCAGTCTGCAAATTTCCATATAACCTGGAAGTTCCTGGAAACATTTAGTGGAAACTGTGGAAATGTTTGGATGTTTCTGTTTATCCCTCAATTCCTGCTTTTTATACTGCCTGCTCTAATTAGGAATTTATTTAGGAGGACTTGTGCATCGGGAGAAAAAAAAGAGAACAATTATAGCACGGTAATCAATGTAAAGAAATAGAAGATAACCAAAAAGAGAGAAGAAGAGCCCTCTTCCACAAGATCTAAGAAATCAAAAGGAAATTTAACCTAAGAGTATATATGCTATACAATCAACCCTCTAAGACCATGGGCGGAAAAAGACGATGGAAGCAATACACTGAAGAATGGTATAAAAGAGATGAGAAATGACAGATTCATTCAAGGAAGAGCCACCTGAAGATGAACTTACAATTTTAGAAACTGAAGTGAAAGCTGTACTCAGAACACTTGGGAGAAATAAATCACCAGAAACAGATGGCATACCAATAGAGGTGCTTCAAGATATAGAAACAGAATCTATTCAAGTTCTAACTAAAATCTGCTAACAAATATGGAAAACAAAACAATGGCTCAAAGATTGGGTATAGGTTCTATTGCCCAAGAAAGAGGGCACCAGATATTGCAGTTAACCATTGGACCATTGTATAAATCTCCAATGCAAGCAAAGTGATGCTCAGAACTTTACAACAAAGACTTTTAATATATATGGAGCAAGAAACGGCACATGTCCAAGATGGATTGTGAAAAGGAACAGGCACTAAGGATCATATTGCAAAATATATTAGCTAATGGAGCATACCAAAGAATTCCTGAGGAAAATCAGCCCATGATTGATAGATTATGGCAAAGTCTGTGATTGTGAAGATCACGAAAAACTATGGATCGCTCTTTAAAAAATGTGTGCGCTGCAATATTTGATTGTTCTGATGTGTAACCTATACTCAGGAAAAAATGTGGAGAAATAGAATGGTTTCCAGTTGACAAGTAAGTCAGGGAAAAGTACATTTTATCGTTTATCTGTTGAATTTCTATTCCCCTCATATCATACAGAAAGATGGATTAAATTCAAAAAAATTAAAAATTGTAGGAAGGAACACCAACAATTTAGGTTATGCAGATGACATACTACTATCAGAAACAACAAAAACTTGGAACAGCTACTAAGGAAAGTCAAGGAAGAAACTGCTAAAGCAGGGTTACAGATGAACTTCAAGAAAACACACATAATGACCACAGATAATTTAATAACTTTAACCTGGATGATGAAAAAATCAGCACAGTTAAAGATATTCTATACTTCGCCTCAGTCATAAATCAAAAAGGAGACTTCAGTCAAGAATCTGAAGATTAGGATTTGAAAAGGGGCTCTATAAAGGAAATAAATAAGATCCTCAAGAGTAAAAATATATATTGTTGAATACTGAAGTTAGGATCATTCATGTCATATTTCCACTTTCTATGTATTGGTGTGAGAGCTGGACTGCGAAGACAAATGACATGAGGAGAGTCAGCATATTTACAATGTGGAGCTGGAGGAGAGTTGTGTGGATACCATAGACTGCCAAAATGACTAATAAATAGTGAAAGAGAGCAAGTCTTGCCTGAACTCTCCCTAGAAACCAAAATAAATTAACTGAGACTAATATTATAATAATCAATGTCAAGAAATAGAAGAAGATGAGTTTGGATGCATCATGAGATGAGATGATTAATTTAAAAAACCAGTAATGCTTAGTAAGGTGGAAGGCAATAGGACAAAAGGAAGATCGTGTTACAGGTGGAAAGATTCAAGGAAGCCACGGCCCTGAACCTGCAAGGCTGTAGCAGGGCTATTGGTGACAGGGCACAATCATAGAATCATAGATTTGGAAGAGAACACAGAGGCCATCCAGTCGCACCCCATTCTGCCATGCAGGAACTCACAATCAAAGCACCCCCAACAGATGGCCATCCAGCCTCTGTTTAAAAGCCTCCAAAGAAGGAGATTCCACCACTCTCCATTTTAATTAAATACTAATTAATGAATAATATTAACTGGAATTAATAAATATTAATTCCATTTTCCTCCTCCTTTGCAAGGAGCCTTGCCTGTCCTCCTCCTGCACCTGGACTTTTCCTTGACAGAAAGCTAAGCGACGGAGGAGCCTTGAGAGGCAAGCATTTGCCCCTCTTCGGGCTCGTTCCCACTTACATTTAAACCGGTTTGCAATTCACTTTTGCTCCGTATTGGTGAATCGATTCCAAAACGTCAGTCGTTCCCACTATGAAAGCAGATCTTTTCATTATTCCCTTGTAATCA
>CM034706.1:29554090-29570543 GCA_020142125.1 Phrynosoma platyrhinos
GCCTCCCCTCAACAATTCTCTTCCCCATTTCAGACTACTGTCCCTCAGAGGCAAAAACTCCACCTCAGAAGGCCCCGCCCACATTCTATAACCGCCATTAGCCCAGCTCGCGCTAACGGAACGGAACGGGGCGGGGCAAAGCAAAGCAAAGCAAAAGCAAAAAAAAAACAACCCTCCGCCTTTTTTTTAATCAATTTTGTCCCACGTTCCGTGCCGTAGCCGGCGAAGCGTCGTCGTTGTCGTCATTGTGGCGCGCGTGCGCAGAGCGAGGCTGCCTTTCTAAAGGTGACAGAGGAAGGGCAGCGTCTGCAGCGGCGGTTTATTTCCCAGAGAGCTGCTTCTCTTTCCGTCTTTGGCCTGACTTGAGGCGCGAGCGAGCGAGCGAGCGAGCGAGTCTCTCCGTCCGTTTTTGTCTCCCTTGGCGTCGTCGGTTCTGTCTCCCGGAAAGGAACTGAGGAAGAAAGGAACTCGGAGGGGAGTTTGCGGCGACGGCAGCGGCCCAAAGTAGGCCTCAGCCTCGGCCTCGGCCCTGAGGGGAAGCGCCAAGGCAGGGCTTGGAGGGAGGGAGGGAGGCCAGGCTGACCAGGCTGACCAGGCCGCGTCCTCCATCCCCACCTTTTCTGACCAGGCCCTCCATTTTGTTCCGAAGCGCCCTCCATTTTGAGCAGGACTAAGAAGCATGCGTTGACATTTCTACGTCCTTCATGTAGTGTGTCCTACATTCCCCCCCCTCTTCCCGGTGCCTTGTCCTCCTTTGCGGTTCGGACATCATAAAACAAATGGTAGTACTTGCCCATAGAGAATCATTGGAGAATACTTGCCCATAGGGAAACACAGGAGATGTTTCCTATGTTTTATAAGCAAGTATTTCCCCATATGTATCCCTAGGGGCAAGGGGTTCCCAATATTTCCTTATGGGAAAACATTCTGCAGTCTTTTCTTATAGACAAGTATGGTTTCCCTATAGGCAAGTATTCCCCAATATATCTCTAGGGACAAGTAATTCCCAATATTCCCCTATAGGACAATAATCCCCAATGATTCTTTATGGGCAATCTGCATTGTTTTCCTATAGGCAAGTATGGTTTCCCTATAGGCAAGTATTCCCCAATGTATCCCTAGGGGCAAGTAATTTCCAATATTTCCCTATAGGACAATATTCCCCATTGATTCTTTATGGGCAAACATCCTGCAGTGTTTTCCTATAGGCAAGTATTCCCCAATATATCCCTAGGGGCAAATAATTCCTGATATTCCCTTATAGGACAATATTCCCCAATGATTCTTTATGGGCAAACATTCTGCAGTGTTTTCCTATAGGCAAGTATGGTTTCCCAATATGCAAGTATTCCCCAATGTATCCCTGGGGCAAATAATTCCCAACATTTCCCTATAAGCAAGTATTCTCTAGTGCTTCTGTATGGGCAAACATTCTGCACTGTTTCCCTATAGGCAAGTGTGATTTCCCGATGGGCAAGTATTCCCCAATGTATTCGTAGGGGTAAGTAATTCCCAATATTCCCATATGGGCAAGTGTTGTCCAATGATTCTACTACTGTCACTTGTTTTAGTACGTCTCCCCAAACATCTGCCTTTAGATAGAAACCAGGCTGTGGTGTTCACCTGTGTCCCTTTGAAATGCTGAAGAGATGGTTTGAGTGGGGTGAGGCTCAGTGGGGGGAGAAAGGAGAGGCCCCCGGGATTGTTTTGTTACATTATTTTTTTTAAAAAAAATAACTTTAAATCTAATTAGGCTGTGTGTATGATATTGTAATTTAAAGGTATGATTTTAATTTTACTAGTCACTTCATGTCACAACTACAGTGGGACTTCACCATCTGCAGGCTTACCATCTGTGGAGTTGAGCATCTGCAGACAGCAAGGCCCATTGTCCCCAATGATGGTGGTGCATGTTGTTTTGCAATGGGACAATGCAGTGGGACAAGGTCGTGTGTTTTTTCCGTATCCATGGGGGAGTCCAGAACAGATCCACATGGGTACAAATGTCTTTTTGTACAGTGGTCTCTCAACATTCACTGGGGATAAGGGTGAACACTATTCTTTTTACCTAAGAGAACACCTCTCTAGGAATCTCCAGGTCTTCCAGTGCAACTCTGCCAGAGGTTGATAACAGAATCATGCTGGAGGACCTACAAATGCCTAAAGAAGTATCTTCTCTAGGAACTTGTAGGTTCTCCAGCACAGCACTGTGGTCAACTTCTGGCAGAGTTACGCTGGAGGACCTACAGATTCCTGGAGAGAACATAATTACTGCATATACTCATGTATAAGTCTAGAAATTTTAGTAAAAAATTGACCCAAAAAAACCTGGATCAACCTATCCACAGGTCAATGTAAGTACTATACTTTTAACTCTTATATAAAAAAAGGAAACCATCCCCTGGTGAAAGGCAAGAGTGTAATGTATCCTGGAAGCACCGACCTCCCTCTACTGTCATCAATCCAGCCTTTAATGTGAGCCCAGTTATGCCTGCTTGAATTTTGTAAGTTCTTTGTTATTGTTTTCCTTTGCTTCATACTTTACACCCTGCCTTGAATACTCATGTGGGACAAAGGAGGGATATAGACCCTAGAAATAAAATTAAATGAATATCCTTTGTTACATGCCCCTAAGTTTTACCCACGACTTATCCACAGGTCATATAAAAATTTTGGCCCCAAACCTGCCCTCGACATATACATGAGGTTGACTTATAGTCGAGTATATATGGTAATCAAAACCACAAATAATGAAATTGGCAAAAGTCAAAGCCACAAATATGGAGGGCCAACTGTATTACCGTTACATTCAGTGATATATGGGAATTATGATTTATGAGTAGCCTTAGTAGAAAAAACATTACTAAGAATTCTGTCTGGTGTGGTATGGGAGGAGGTCAGTGGGGGCGGATGAAGCCATCAGTTACCACACCAGATGATGCCACCGGGTTTCCATGACCAAGTGGGGAATTGAACCCTGGTCTTCAGAGTTGTAGTCCAGCCCTCCAAACACAACGCTGCCTTTCTGAGATGGCCACAGGAGCAGGGTGATTGGATGTACTCACTACAAAGGAGGACAAAGCGCGACAAAATATAGGACAGTCAAGAAAAATGTAGGGCACTACGGAATAACTGCTAAAAACACCAATATAAATATAAATGTATTTAATGTGGTTTATTTACAGCTATATTACATATATTGCATTTTGTTACTCAAAGGCATAACCATTTTTAGTCTGGAATACTCATCTGCATACTCATCAGTATGCAAAGGGCTCTTGTAGCACTTTTGAGACTGAGAGAGAAAATTTGATAGCGTGATCTTTCACTGCCCTGAGTCCCTATATTGGGAGAAAGGCAGGATATAAGAAAATAAAATAACAACAACAACAATAGACTTAATCCTCAGATGCATGTTTGGAGTGGAGAATACAGAGACAGACCTATATGAGACAGTCTCTGGCTTTCGTGACAACCAGGCTTGTAGTTGTGGAGGTGAACATGTAAAAAACAATACAGATTAAAACTATACAGAAACATCAATAATAAGTATAAATATAAAAAAAGTTATATTTAGCCACCAACTAGTCCTCTCCCTAGTTCCCACCAAATATGTCCAAAGTTCCCACCAAAGAAAGTGGTAGGGCAGAGAGAAGGGCATCTTCTGAAGATCTTAGCACTCAAATGGACTCATTTGAGGGAGATATGGTGCTTCAAATAATGAAATGTTTCTATTTCAGTCCTCTTTTCAACTGTGCAGCACAGGAGAAGACAGGCGAAGTCCATTACTAGTTAGCTCTTGTTTGAACTTTAAGGGGCACCTGCTGTTCATAATAGAATGGGAAGGCTAGACTGAGGAATACTCAGAGGGGTTTTTGCTAGTTCCTTCCTCTGAAATGTAGCCTACAGCTCATGGTATTCATTGGCAGTCTCCCATCCAAGTACTAACCAGGGATGACACTGCTTAGCATCCAAGATCAGATGAGATCATAGCACTCATTAAATATTTGTTGCAAACTGCAGAACAGGCAATTTCTTAATAAGGGTAGCTTTGTTAGTGATCCTTTGACTTCTGTGAAGCGGAACACAGCTGCAGTGGGTTTCATGATACTAATAATCTTAACTTTCATTGCTGTAGCTTTTCTACTTTGTTGATCTTAGTGGTGGTCCTGTGATAACAAGACCTCCTTTTTTGCTGCTCTTCCATTTTTTAGGAGAATCATCACCATGTCAGCTGCTTTGTTGCCCAAACCACAGATGAGAGGCCTTCTGGCCAAACGTCTGAGAAAACACATCACAGTAGCATTTCTCTTTGCTTTGGGATGTGCAGCTTCTTACAAGGTCAGTACATGGGAGATAATTATCTTATAACAATCTCTTGCAATCCTGTGTGTGTCCATTGAGGAATTAAGCTGATAACATTAGTGGCTCTCTCATTTTGGTAAATCTGTACATAACTGAAGCCTTAATAAGGAGGTGGAGTTGCCCAGCAGTTCATTGCTGTTAATATTTCATAAGGAACCAAATCCCTACTGAATACTAGTAAAGTATTTTTTCATATAAGGTGGCCTGAGATGTATAAATAAATAAATAAATAAATAAAAATCTTAGTTTTGAGTATCTTATTCAATCTGCTCTTTTTTTTTCTTTTTCTTTTTTTAGTTTGGTGTGGCTGAACCCAGGAAAAAAGCATATGCAGACTTTTACAAAAACTATGATGCCATGAAGGACTTTGAGGCAATGAGGAAAACTGGGGTTTTTCAGAGCGTGGGACCCAAATGATCCTAAGCAGGTATCTAGATAGCTTTTAGACCATGCAAGATTTTCACTTCCGTCAAGAGATTTCTTTCTGGCAAGGTGTGCCTGTTAGGGTGTGTAATCGACTATATTAGAGGAGCTCATGGTTTGTGACAATAGTCTTTTTGAGAAGCTCTGCTGTGTAACCCGGAACACCACTTATTTGATATAGGATTAATATGAAGGAAGAGATAGTAAGGTTCTGTATTTGTGTTTAATATGCTGCTATTTCATGATAAACTGGTACTTCATGTTGGAGAATAGTGTGAAGAAACAATGTCAGGGGAAAAGGAAATGGCAGTGACAAATACACTTGCTTCCAAAAATGATAAGAGGTGGAAAGAACAGGAAGATATTGCTTTGCATATCCTACTTTTAATTGGTGTGGCATGTATATTTGGCAGTGCATCCATCACAATGCCCAGGGCTCCAAATTATATATTTGGTGCTTGTGGTTAGTAGCATAGCTGCTAAAAACTCATTCTTGTGAGCCTACTACTGTTGCCTCCTCTGATTTACTCTTAAGGAGATCTGAGGAGATTAGACAAGAAAACCATTGCTTGGCCTCTCCCCTAAGTACTTACACAGTTGCTCTTTTCATCCCTTTTCCAAAGGCTGCTTGTTCAAAACATTCTGTTAGCTCCTTTACATCCTGATGGTGCAGCTGTTGAGTGTGTTACTGCATGCAGTAATTATCATTTTTAAATCTGTAGTCTGTAGGTTTTGGGTCAGATTTTGTTTGTAAATATCTATTTTGTAACATGAAAGCCAATTACTGTATGTATAAATATTCTGACAAAAACAACCTGTTGCTCAATTTAGATGAAAATGTTTTTGTATCTTGAGAATGAGAACACACAGTTGATCTTTATCACTTGTGGATTTTCTGTTTCAGATTTGGATAAATGACAACTAAGCATCGCTGTTTCAGAGAACTATACTGTGTGATTCACCTCAGTGTCTGACATGCTGTAATATTGCTCATTAAATGAAGTACTGATCTCAAATGCCTTGGCCTTCTTTAGTTGACGTCAAGATTTCAAGCTTAAGTGGAGATAACAATATTGGTCACAAAATGTTAATGAGCCAGGCTTCCACTTTAAGCTTTCTTTTATAAAGTTTAAGTGGAGTGACTGAAAGAAAGTTGTGATGATCTGAACATCACTTGTATATGAAATGGTGCAAGGAGAGGTGGGAATCCTGTGGCCCTCCAGAAGATGTTGGACTACATCTTTGATTATTGTTGAATATTGTTGGACTACATCTTTGATTATTGTTGAATATTGACCGTATTGGCTGCACCTGATGGAATTTGGCGTCCAAAATCATCTAGCTCACCACAAATTTTTCACTCCTGGCTCTGAGGGATGTTAAAGTCATCCTGGGTTTTAACATAGTCTCTGTTTTTAACAAAGTGTTCAGCAAGATGGGTGTAAGATAGACACAGAACTATCTTGCAATATGGGTGCGGGGGAGGATCTAAAGCAGGGATGGACAATTATTGAGGGTTGGGGGTGGTATGGTCTCCCAAAAGACTTCAGAAGGCTGAAAGTTAATTTTTTGCAGATGCAATTACATGAGGGCATTTTATCCGTGTTTCTGGCTCCCTAGACCATTATAGACCCAGGAGAGACATTTTTTTTTTTAATTACAGGAGGTGACCCAAAAGTTCAAGTTTTTTGGTTGATTGTGGGCTATCTTGAGGCCACAAAAATGACCATGTGGCACAGCATGTGGTCTGTGGGCCATACTTTCTCCACCTCAATCTCATGGTGTCTTTGCTTCTCAGGATTGGTTTCTATGCTGCACTGAGGCCTCAGTTCAAGGAAAGGTAATCCTATTGAAGTTGTCATGATTCAGGCTGTGTGGAATGTATTTCCTCATTCTCTTGGACCAGGGGTAAGGAAATTGTAGCACCTAGGCCGCCCTTGGCACCTGAAGACTTCCAAGATTTAAAAGTTGCTAATTTGGGGGCCAGGTTTTTTGTCCCAAAATGGGCCAGAATGGCTCTCAAAGTCCCCACAAATGACACCACCAACCCCAGCTACCTTAAAGCAAGAACCTTAGTAGAAATCAGTCAAAATGGGAACCTGGAAGTAATATATCACTTCCAGTGTTCTCAAATGTGATGGTGTGGCCCATAGAAGGGTGTCATGTAGGCAGAAATTGGCCACTAGGCAGTTGCTAACCCTTACCTTAAGAGTTTTGTGCTTTTTGCCTTCCACCACTCAAAGAGCACCAAATCCTTCCAGTCTTCTTTATCTTTGCTGTTTGAAAATGAGCTGTGCAAATGGATATACTTTGTAGTGTGGGCTATTACATACAGGATTGAGAGTTTGTGGGATGAAACGTGTTATTTAATCCCAACTAGAGTTGATCCATTGAATCAGTTGCCGAATGATGAACTATTTATTCAGTGGGTCTACTCTGGGCTTAACAGTAGAATTTGGGCCTAAGTATGCAAATTCATGCACAGCATTCCTTCCTGCTTCCGTGTTTTGATACAGGACTTGGATATCCAAATATCTGTGTGTGGAGTATCCTGAAAAACATTGGTTATAAGCTTGACATTTATGCTTTGTGTTTCACATTAACTTTTGCCCATGTAATTGATCCAGTTTCATATATCAGATAAAGATGCTAATGGTACCAGCTTCTCCATACAGATTGTGTATTTGCAAAAGACTACAGCTGCCATATAGGAAGCAAACAAGTCAGATATAGGGACTGTTACAATGTATTGCTGACTAAAAATGACATGTCTGCAACCTTGAGGTCAGTTTCCCACATTAGAAATGCCTGCTTGGTTAGACTGAAAGTGCTTCTTGTCTATAGTGTAATATCCTACTTTCCAAAGTGGCTAATTAAATCAGTTAATTTGCTGGTGGGTTCGGCTGTTGTTGCTTATAGCTGGTGTTTGGCTTTCTTTGGTGCTAACTCTGGAGGTTGTATATAGGTAACATAGCCAGTAACTGGTAACAGGTGGCCATCTTACCCTTTCCATGCTCTCCAATTTGGTGGTAATCAGTATATTCTGTGGCAGTGAATTATGCTGCATCTAATCAGTCTTATTGGATGACTGCAAGTTCTGATATCAATAGCTTTTCTACACAAGAGGTCTCAAATGCTGTAGCTCTTCCTTGGGGAGAAGGTACTTTACCAAACCTACCATCAGTTTGCCCTTTGCAGTGAGTGATCAGACCTGTACAGTCGCCCCTCCGTTTTCGTGGGGGATCCGTTCCGCCCATCACTCCCCGGTGAAAACGGAAAATCGCAATATTCAAGCCCCATTGGCTTGAATGGCGGCGCGCGCCTGCAGTCACCCACAGTGCACTCCATTGTGTCCCCCTCTGTTTGCCGCCCATGAATGGGCAAAGGACGTGGACTCCCAAGTCCACAAAAACAGAGGGGCAACTGTAACTGTAATCAGAAAGAACATGCACTTTGAGCTGATTGGCATAAATGCATTCTTAGATGTTTTGTTTATACCAGAATTCTACTTGGTTTGGATGATATTCACAGGGTGCATCGGTTAGTTATAGGATATGCAGCAGAACTAGCAGAATTTTTCAGGAGGCTGGTTTTTTTTGGTACTGATACAATCCATTGCACTCTTGACAGGCTAACTCTCATTTAGGTCCTTAACACTGGACTGGCGAAGTTGCTTTCCTGTTCCTTCTCTTTCAGTATCTCTTTCTCCCTTAGAAGTGCTATATGTTGAGGGCTGGGAGGCTGTGCTGCATAGAGTGAACTGTGGTATGTGTGTGGAATTCCTGAAAATCAGTCAGATATTTTAAAAAAATCTTGATACAGACTCAGATGCATACAGTGATGTACATCTTTGAGCTTTTGTGCTATGCTCAAAGTCTTCTGAGGGATGCAGCCATATTTGTAGGAAAAAGAATAAGAGACATACTTGACAATTTAATAGGCCAGAAAGGTTGTTTGATCAAGTGAGTGATTTGGACTTCAAGGATATGTTTGGTTGAAATACTGTCAAATGGTATCTGTACATTATTTGTGGCTCTTAGTGGTTTCGGTGGTACTCATAAATGGCTGTTCATGCAAACTGTAATGCACATAATTTCTAGATACCTGGCATATCTGCTTAGTCAGTTGGTCCTATAACGCCTAAATAGTGTTCTGAACAGAAGTAATTATTAAGAGTTAAGATGTTTGTTACTGAAACACCCAGCCTGATTCAGAGAGCAGATTCCTGTTACTCATCTTGGGCCGACCTTTAACATAAGCCAATCTAAATTAGACTCATTATACATTGTGCATGAATGGAGAGACTTTCACATTTCCTCCAAATTGCAAGTCAACACAGCTGCATTGAAGTACTCTGATCCAAATGTGGTGCATGTAAAAATAATAACCTGGTTACACCAGAATGTGGAAGGTGTTGCAATTCAAATATAGATAGGCTAGACAGCATTGACATTTTGTTGTAGTCTTGTAATTCACACTAAATTTATAACTAATGCTCATTATCCAGCAAATTGTAGGAATTCAGTAGTCTCCATGCAGCGCTCATGTTCTGTGGATGCACTAATGTGGATGCGCATGTCATAAAATAGTTGTTGTGTGCCTTCAAGTCAATTCTGACTTATGTCGACGCTAAAGCAACTATCACAGCGTTTTCTTGGAAAATTTCTTCAGAGAGGGTTTGCCATTGCTATTTGCCCAGAGTCATCCATGGCCAAGTGGGGATTCAAACCCTGGTCTCCCAGATCATAGTTCAATGCTGAAACCACTGATGAAATAGCTGTAATATATACAGTCCGTACACAAAACTGGCAATATAACTCTTTAATTTCATAAAAGATTTAGGAATGAAACTCACTAATTTTAAGTAGTGTTTTTTAAAAGTAAACACAACCAGTTTGACACTTCAACATCTGAAATGTTAACAAAGGGTGCTTATGTCACACTTTGCATAATTAATAAATAATAACTTGTTTTCCAGAAGTAACTCAATAACAAAATGAGATACATGACAAGCATACTGAAACCAATACATTCTTAGTATTTTGTATCTGAGTGTGCTAGTATGCATTGGAAATGTTAGGGAAAATTAGATAATGGCTAAAGGCAGTGATTTGATTTGACTTCAGTTCTTGTCTTAGACCCAGTTTTGAAGTATAGCAAGATTCTCCACAGATTAATGCTGAGCTTCTGACCTGAAAACCTGAGCCAGGACCATTTAGGACCACATTTTCAAGTAAAAACAGACAATAGCTGAGAACCCACATCAAGGAGATTTCTGCAAATTGAAGCCTGCTGATCCAATTTCAATACGCAAATAAATCTAACAGCTGTCACGGCAACAGTGATTTCTTTCAAAATCAAGACTGTAAAAACAGAATTTGAAGCACCTGCAACAAATTACATTCATCTGAAAACATCTCGTATTATGGTCCTAAAAGCACAAACAGCAGACTTCCTTGGATAATCCCGTGTAGATCCCAACAGATGAGAAGCCACAGTAATGCAGCAGTTTCTAGATTGTAGTGCCTACGGTCTTATCAGTCACGATTCAGGCTGGAATCCTGTTAGAGACATCTGCACAGGTAAGGGTTCCTTATGCGTACAAATGTCCTTTTTTGGGCACTGTGGGGGTTGGTATTCCCTCCCTTCCTCTGCAGCCCTCCCACAACATACCCCACATGCCCTTCATGTGGATATCATACGGCTATTCCACAATTTGAAGTGAGTGAGTAGGCTTAGAGAAATGTTCAGTTACCTCCCTAAAGCCAGGTGTGAAGTGATGATCTTGCCAAGATCTACCAGATTTGTTGTTTTTTCCTTTTTTGTTTCTTAAGGATGGACAACTGTATGTTTCACTATCAGCCTTACCAAGCATAGGTGAGGCATTATAGGTTGTGCTGTCAAAAAACATTTGGGAAGGCCAAAATTTCCCAACTTTGCATTACAGGAAGGGAAATTAAGCCTATTCCCAGGAAAATAGAGATATATGAACCTAAAGGGAAATTACTGATAGAAAACAGCATCTTCTGGTTGGAAGTTATGTTTCTGATACAAGAATTCTATGCATATTGCTTAGAAGCAAATCTTCCAGTAGGACTGCTGTCTGACTGAACACATCTTGGATGAGAGACTGGGTTTTATCTCAGTGTTTTGGGCTTGTTTTTGGTACACTGGACTGAGCACATTATTCCGAAAGCTTTATACAATGCATATTTCTGGTCCCACAACTATAACCAATAACATTTTTTGCATAATTATGTATCATCAAACAACTCACAACAGTGTATACATTCGAAAGTCTGAACAAAAACTGAATGAAGTAATAAGAATACCACAGACAGTTTCAAAAATAAATTAATGCGGTAGTTACCATTTTGCTCTCCCAAACTACACAAAGGCACTAGTTTATATTAAGGACTAAAGTCCTGCAGGATTTCAGTCAAATAAAGGATGCAATTATAAGGTTAAAGCAGTGCTAAAACCCAGCTGTCACTAGTAACTTAAAACGGCCACTTCAATGCTTTCAGATTGAGTGGGAGGAAATGTTTTGCTATAAGGATGGAGCACTTGGAGTAAAAGTTTCAGCCCTGAGCGAGTTTTTACAGCTGAGTTATAAACCTTGCTTATAACAGAAACTGGCAGACCCTAAAATAGGATAGCGCAAAGAAGGGCTGTTCTTTGTAGGACAAGAACACTTAAACGTGTATTTTGTCTTATCCTCTTGATTTCCAGACTAAAGAAAAGACAAAGGATTTCACTGTCTGTCTTTAGGGTTGTTAAAGTTCCCTTTAGCATCTTGTTAGTATTTTGTTCAATCCTGTCTCAAGCAGTTACCAGGAATCACCACATTCTATATAAAATATACTCTTGTGTTTTTTTAAAGTTGTGCTCTGTTTCTATACCAGCTCACAAAATTTAAGCATTAATTTAATGAGGTGGAGTTAGAAGTTCAAACTAGGCAACTGCATAGGTGTTATTACGAATGGAAGCAATTTTTTTCACTGAGTATTTTCAGTTAAATCCCCTTCTCAAAGCTTTATTTTTTACCATGGTAAATTTACTAATAAATACTTGGGCAAAAACAGGATCCACAAGATACTGGTAAGTCTTAACTGTTGTAGGAATTAGTTCTGCAGCTACCACGTGTGCTGTGGTTTGTGCAGACACAGCGCCAGGAACAAAGTGGTATGATGCTTTGGTAATGTAGTCCACGAGTCTGCTGTACTGTTGCTCAGACAGTCTCTCTCTGCCTCCTTCTGCCTAAAATCGGAGAACACAGATTTACTGAAATGTACACTCTTCTGCAAATCCCCCCCAACTACTATTTTTAAAGCTATGAATCATTCTATGTCCAGCTTTACCTCTGAGTCACAAGGAACTCTTTGCTGCTTGAGCTGAACCTTCAGCATGTTGTTTTGCTCACTGTCTTGTAGGCACTCAATTTCTGTCACTGGAAATGCCTGTTGTTGTGTGTCCTCACTGATGCTAACAACAAACAGTACCTCTGAGGTAAGTAGCAAACATCCTTCATGTTCTTGGCCCGATCCACTCACAATTACTACATCCAAGGCCATGTGAGCCTCTGGTCTCCCTAGAGACTGAAGCATTTTCCTGTTAAAAGAAGAACTCAGGTTTAGGAACCCGGAACTCAAACTGTCACAAGGAGCATGTTTCTCTGTGAAGCTGCTGTCAAAAACACACACAAATGGAAACAATATTCAGCACTAGTTTTTGCAATCCTATTAAGGATGTCATGTTTATTTTGTAACAAAATCCTTCAGTCAATTGCAGCCAGTGATTATTCAGTGGTCATAATTACATTGGTTCATTTCTCATCCCAGCACAGATGAGAAGCTGAAACCAAACAGAAAAGAAACTAGCATCTATTTCAGAAATTGTGCAGTACTTGTTAGGCCACCAAGTGAAATCTTTGGTAATTAAGACACAGACTAGCACCTAGGTTCCAAGGAGATCATCCGTTTGCTGTTTGCAAAGTGGGCCTCTGTGCAGTAACTTTCTGTTTAGCATTCCTAAATAAACTGTTGTAACTCAGCCTTTTCCTAGAGCAACAGCCTGTTAAACCTGACCACAGGCCAGAATCTATTAATCAACAATGTGGATATAAAAATGAGCAAATGTCTCCATAATTTTACCAGACATATTTGATGTGGCTGTTTGGTGCCTGTTCAGCATGTTGATCGCTTGGAGGACAGCGCTGTTTGGGATGCTGAGAAAGTCCAGCTCCATGCAAAATGCCTGTGGTAAGAGAAGTAAGGGCTTTTACTTGGTTGTTTTTTAAAAAACAGGAACATGCTGCAGTGATGTCATCTTAGCGCAGTCCTTAAAACAGTGCAGATTCAAAGTGATGTCATTTCTTTGGATGGCATAGTGGAGATTACTTATTCAGCATTAGAATACAATAATTGTTCACTTAACCCTAGTGGATTTTAGCATTAGCTATAAATAAACAAAAGTCAGAATGACGGTCAAATACTAGCAATTAAGGGAAACATAATGCTCTCGAGGGCCATCAATTCAGAATAGGATTGAGCACGTCATTTAACAATCTATGTATAAAAATTCAAGACCACTTTTAACTTCCGTGCTTCATACTTGAATTCTTCCACAGAGATGTCATGATTAGTAAACATTAGAAGGCGAGCTTGCCCTAGATAGTGCATTTCAATATAGGTTACTTAATCCAGCTGTTAAACATAGATCCCAAACATTTATGAGTTCTCTTGGGGCATTCAAAATATGAAGAGTGCTTCTTTGGGCCAAGGTAGAGTTCTCTGGAGCTGCTTTTTTCCCTGTTTGTTCTGAGCAGAATTGCCAGAGCTAAGAGGTGACCTGGCATGCGTGTTTTCTAGTGGCTTGTAAATTTTTATAAATGAAGGCATGGTCATTAGATTGAGAATTAGCAGGGTGTAAAAACTTCACAGATATAATAAAAGTTTTACAAGACTGATGGAAGCTAGGCTAAGCCTGATGCTGCAGAGTTACAGGGTACAGGAAACTGAGCACTAATGTGTGTGTAATGGAGTGACGGTGTTGGTGCTGAGGGGAGGACTTTGAAAAGTTGCATTCTCCTGTGACACAGTAGGCATTTCTGCACTGGGGTGTAAGCAACTTGGGAGCCGGTTTTATTAATGCATTGGTTTTAGGGAAAATACAGCTTAATGTTTCACACAGAAGCTAATGGTAATGCTTAAAAGATGCATTCCACTTATAACAACCAACCAACCGAGGTTTCTCAGTGTTATGCAAAGGAAAATGTCATTTGCAGTTGGAAAAAGCGAGAACATGTGTTGACTTCTGTGTGGTCTCCCACTCTCGCATTCCTCTCGGTGGGCACAATCCCATTTGCAATCCAACTGTGGCCAAGACAGCCACCCATCCACCACCACCTATTTTTCAAATGGCTTCTTTCCTTAGCTCTCTTGTTCACATAGACACGGGAAGTCCATACAAAATGTATACACTGGCCAGGATCCAAAGAACTGTGCAACGTGTTGAGTGTATCCAAGGCAACTGCACTCCAAAGTATTTTTCAAACAGGGGAGTCTCTAGTTGGTCACTTCTCAAAGGGATGTCTGTTGTTTTAAGGGAATAAATTTTAAAAATCCTATTGGGTGCACACAAGCCCATGTGGTCTCCTAAAGTAGCTCTCTGGATCCAGGCTGCTGTTTGCAATAAAGTGCATCTCTCCATTATTATGGGCTGCTTATCATTTGCCAAAAACATTTTAAAAACTGTTGTGAAAAACAAATGCATGAAAAGGCTATTGCAGACAGTATCTCCTTGCTTTGAAATTCTTCCTTAGGAGTTTAAAGGATCTGATCTTTACCAATCTTGATTAATTTATTTTCATTCTGCTTTAATTCTGGTCCCTGATGGCTTGGTTTTCACTACTAAAGCTATCACAAGTGACACTATCTGTTCTTCATGTTTCCAAACACTCAGCAAACTAAAGATTATCTCATGCGCACACAAAACCACAAAATGAAAGTGAACTGGGTGTTATTCACGCAATGCTATTTTCCTGCCTCATTTGCATTATCATGGTTTTTTCTTTTGAAAGATTTGTTCAGAGAGGGTTTGCCTTTGTCTTCCTCTGAAGCTGAGAGAGTCACCCAGTGCGTTTCCACTGGCAAGTGGAGATTCAAACCCTGATCTTCTAGTGTATTAATTCAAGGCTCACCATTACTCCTCACTGGCTCTACTTTGCATGATTTTAACTGGTTTTCCCAATGATACATTCCAATTTTTCCAATGCCTCATGAGTCTCCCAAAAGGGCTTTTTAAAGGGATAATATAGTGGAGAGGAGAGGAGGAAAGTTCCATTCAATGACAGTAACTTTGACATACAATGTCTTCTTCCTCCCCCAGGGATTGTGGCCATGTGCCTATGAGCTCCACTTGGAATTTGGCTCCCTAATAGGATCATTATCTCCAAATGAGTAATACGGGTGAATGGAGCAAAAGGACTATGCAGTTACACTTAGTACACTTCTTTAGCCGCAAGTGATGTCTAAAGATTTAGTGAATGGAAAGCTAAAAAATGAAGTGAGGACCTGCTAATAATGTAAGTGCCCAGAGATTTACATTTTATGGAAGTAAAACTTGAGCTCATTAAAAAAAAAGGGACTTTAGCATTATGTGAGTAAAAAATAAAATATTTACAAATGTTTGGATTATTTGTTTTTATGATTCTATATTACATCATTAATAACAATTATGTCTGGGCCACAGTGGAGTAAATGGTTGGCATGCAATACCAGGGTTTAGCTATCTTGACACAGGAAGAAAATTTAGAAAATGTCCCCACACTTCTCTCCAGCACAGATCCTCTACAGTAGAAACACCAACAGGCTTCTTGGCATATTCTAGGAACTCTGGAAACTTTGTCTAATACAAGAGGGAGGGTAAAACTCCCAACACAAGAATTGGTAGGCATAATCTAACTGTTGCTGGTGTGTGTGTGTGTGTAGCGGCCAGAGATGTAATTGTTGTTGTTAGCTGTCCTCAAGTTGGTTCTGACTCATGGTGACCCTGTGGATGAGACATCTCTAGGATTCACTATCTTCCACTGCCTTGCCCAGATCCTGCAAGCCCTTGCCCATAACCCCCCTGATTGAGTCTATCTGGTTTGTTGTCTTCCTCTCTTTCTTCTATCCTCTACCTTTCCTAGCATTATTGTTTTTTCTAGTGATCCGTGCCTTCTTATGATGTGGCCAAAGTTCAATAGGCTCAACTTGATCATCTTTGCTTCAAAGGAGAGCCCTGGTCTGATCTGTTCAAGAACCCATTTGTTTGTCTTCTTGGCTGTCCATGGTATCCTAAGTACTCTTCTTCAGCACCACATTTCAAATGAGTTGATTTTCTTTCTGTCTGCTTCCTTCACTGTTCAGCTCTCACATCGATACATGGTAATTGGGAATACAATGGCCCGAACGATTCTGACTTTAGTGCTGACTTTAGTGCTTAGTTGTATGTCTTTGCTCTTCAGTATCTTTTCCATTTCTTTCATAGCTGCCCTTCCCATTCCTAGTCGTCGTCTTATTTCTTGACTGCAGACTCCATTCTGGTCAATGTTTGATCCTAGATAGAGGAATTCTTTAACTATTTCAATTTATTCGTTGTCTAGATTGAATTTGTGTATTTC
>CM034706.1:29570643-29592915 GCA_020142125.1 Phrynosoma platyrhinos
TATGGTGTCATCCACATATCTTAGGTTGTTAATGTTGCTTCCTCCTATGTTAACTCTTCCTTTTTCTGATTCTAATTCTGTTTTTCTTATGATGTTTTCAGCATATAAGTTAAACAAGTAGAGTGATAGGATGCAGCCTTGCCTGACCCCTTTGCCTATTGTGAACCACTCTGTTTCCCCAAATTCTGTTCTGACTGTGCCTCTTGTCCTTGGTACAGATTCCTCATCAGGACTATCAGATGCAGTGGCACCCCCATGTCTTTGAGTGTATCCCATAGCTTTTCATGATACATACAATCAAATGCTTTGCTGCAGTCTATGAAGCATATGCTGATTCTTTTTTGTAATTCTTTGGTGTGCTCCATTTGCCATTGTATGTTTGCAATGTGGTCCTTAGTGCCCCTTCCTTTGCACCTCTTGAATTTCTCTCTCCATGTATGGTTGGAGTCTATGCTACAGAAATTTGAGCATTATTTTGCTTACATGTGAGATCAGTGTTATTGTCCTATAGTTGCTGCAGTCTTTTGTATCTCCTTTCTTGTGAATTTTTATGTATATTGAGCATTTCCAGTCTGTTGGCCACCGTTTTGTTTTCCATGTTTGTTGGTAGATTTCAGTTTGCACTGAAGTTGCATCTGTCTGTAGGCACTGTAGCAGTTCAATTGAGATATCTGTTCCTGGTGATTTATTTTTTTCCCATTTCCTTTATTGCAGATTCCACTTCACTTCTTTGAATTTGGGGTTGGTCTTCATATGGCTCCTCATTCCAAATATCATTCATTCCCTCATCTCTTTTGTATAACTATTCTGCGTATTGCCTCCAGCATCTTTTTATTTCTTCTTGTCCTGTATTATGTTCTTTTTCCCCCCCATAGAGCATCTCTGCCCTTGGTTTGAAATGGCTTTAATTTCTTGGATTTCCCCTCCTCATTTTCCCTTTATTGTTGTTGTCTTTTATTTCTCTGCATTGGTTATTTTGGTATTTCTGCTTATGCCTGTGTGTCAGACATTGGACAGTGGTGTTCATATTTCTGGCATTGTTTCTATCTTCCTTTGCAGTATCCTAAAACATGGGACAATATTGGTCTGGGCTAAGACAAAAACAAGTAATTTAACTCTCAGTTTGGGGTGAGGATATCTGAAGGACCACCTTGTACTGCATGAATCTCTCTGCTTATTAAGAAGCCTGTTTATGTCCCAATGATCTCTGGAATATATCTGATGATCTTAGGGTTCTGAAACATCATCCTGAGGGAAGCTTGCCTTGTCCTATTATTAATGGAATTTCCCTGTCTAAAAATCCTTTAAAAATGTAGATGTCTTTAAAAACTATTTTAATAATAATAATAATAATAATAATAATAATAATAATAATAATAATACCTTTATTTTTATCCCGCCCCTCTGCGTAACACTCTTTTGAATGATGCTCTTTTGAATTATTGTACATTGGTTTTTATATGGTATTGCTCATCTATCTTGTTGTTAGCCACCTTGATATCTCTTGGAATAGGGTGTTATAAAATAATTTTTTAAATAAATACATAACTCTAGTCTGTTGGGAGGAAGGCCACCTAAGCATGTCAGAATTAATTTCTATTACACAACATACCATGTTCAAAGCCCTAAATGTATTGGGTTTGATCCTGCTACAATACAGCCTTCTCAGTTATCTTGTTTTGACTAAAACTGGCCAAGAGTTCCTATTATATAATGTATATTCATGATCATGACACTGAAAGACAGGTTCTTTATAGCTGCTTGACAGTTACAGAACCACCTCACTTCCCTTACAAAACAGCTAATGTCTACTTCTGGGTATGCTGGATTTCCTGTTTGGGTTAGCTTTTAGTAGCTTGCAGTAAGCAGGCATTTGTTGGATTTCTTTTGAAATGTTTACATTTTCACAAGATATGATTAGAGATGTGTGAAATCCCCAATATGATTCTTGCATTGGAATCTGCTAGTTTTGTGATGGACTGTAGATAGCTTGCAAAAATCCATGTGTCTCACCCAGTTCTCTTTAGTACAACTAATTTTTTTCCTAAGTCATGTTGAATCATCTGCAAGTAATGGAAGTAAAATACATGCTATTTAGACGACTAGTTTAGCCTTTACATACACCTACATTTTGATCTCAGTTTCACTTTCCATAAAACCCAGCAGCAACCTAGGTTTTCTTGCACAAAGAATATGCCTACCACTGTTTATTATGACTCACACATTATTTGCAACAAAGTCTAAGAGCCTTAACTAGAGTATGGTGGTATTAGAAGGTTATGATAACAGGAAGGAAACCATTTACATTTAAAAATAATGAAAACATACAACATGCTAACATTAATAGACAAGTGAAAACTTGCAGTCCATTTGGTACCATCCGTACTGAATTCGCAGATTCATTAAAACCTACTATAATGAAATCTCAAGATGGAAAACTGGCAGAGAAGGGTGTGGGACCTTTAGTTGATGGACAAATTCTCATACGCCATTCAGTCCTGTGTTAATTGTAAGAAAAACCGTACATTCCAAGAGAATTGGTCTGTCTTTATTGATTATACAAACACTACTATACGTCAACTGAAATCCCTGGCTTCTCATGCTGACTATTGAAAAGACATGTTAAATCTTAACCATCCCATCTCCCTGGGTTCATGTTCAGAGACACCCACCTGTTAATAAGCTTTTTCCATGACTGTACACTCTTGTAATTATGGCGATCCAACTATAATGGTTGATTGTCTTTTCCTGGAGAGGTATACTTCTGCACCCAAAAGCTTTGCATTGTATGTATTGTTTGCTGTTATGGATTTTGTTTTGTTTTTCAATAAAATCATTTTTTAAAGAAAATTATAAATAAAACCTACCGTAACCAGTCTGAGAGACTAGCTCAGCTGCCCCTCCAATGGGCTTAGCAAAAACTCCCATGATTCCTTTTCCCACACCAGAGATGACCCCTTTGGCCTTGTGTCCAGCGGAAGCCTGGGCCTCTGATGTTTTCTGGAAGTTCTGCATTGGCTGATCTACAATGCCAGCAATCGCACCTGTAATGAGAGTTTCCAAGCATTAGAGAAAAAGAATAGAACAGAACAAGAGGAAAACGTGGCTTTGAAACAGTTTTGTTTAAATGCAAAATCTGGCTGTCATCCTCCAAATACAGCAATAAAAAATACCAGGGAAATCTGAGCAACAATCCAGCTTCTTTAATTCAGAGAAGGGCCTCCCTTTCTCTCTCTCTTGCTTGCTCCCTTTGTGTTTCTCTTTCATATAAACATTTGTACTTTGTGACTTCATAGCACAATTTATTCTCTCAGATGTTTTCTTCTGAAATATCTTTCTTGACTTGGTAGAATTCAGAATACTATATATATATATATATATATATATATATATATATATATATATATATATATATATATATATATATATATATGTACTTCAGATGGGAACAAATGCCTGCTAGCATTGAGAGACCTTTAGCTGTTATGGAAATGAGATTTTCACGTAAGTCTAAGATTGACTTCATAAGGAAAAAAAAATGCCTACATTTCATATATCATTTTAATATCCCCTTCTATTGCCAGAAATGCTCATAAACTAATGCAACCTCTGATATATTACTAAGCTTAGCAGAATTAGGCTTTGGGACTTTTTGTTACTGTCTTTGCGAACACAACCATATTTTACTTTAATGTGCATGGGTCAAACTTTTACAAGTGCCTTAATGACCCCTCTGGCTTTTAGTATCAACAGAGGACTGCAGTTTAAATCTTCCTAAATGTAAACAGGTATGTAAGGTGGGATCTCTCTTTGATCTCAAGTTTACTCAAGCCACTTACCAGAGAGATGTCTCTAGTTGTTGTAACTTTGATGGATAAGCTATTTGGAACTCACTAAAAGGACAATGATTGAACAAAATGACAAGGTGTTATGTGATGGCAATTTGAATCTGAAGTGCCTGAGCTCAAGGTCATTGTTCGGCACAGAGGAAATCACTGGATAAAGCCTGCAAGCCTCTTTTGCAGGAGCTTTATAGGAAAACTGAGCCCAAGCAGCTGCACTGGAAGGGACATCTGTTTGGTCACATGCAGAAGACAGTTATTGGGCACCACAGAGAATGTACTTTGTTATGTGCACATGGCCTAAAATATTATACTCTAGAAATGCTACAGATGCATTCCACTGTCTCTCAACCTAATGCCTTCATTACTTTGCTTGGCACATAAGGCAAAGATTTGTTGATGTTGTTGTGTGCCTTCAAGTGGTTTCCAATTTATGGTGACCTAAAGGGGAAGCTATCATGAGGGTTTCTAGGCAAGATTTGTTCAAAGGAGGTTTGCCTTCACCTTCCTGAGGTTGAGAGAATGTGACTTGCTCAAGGTCACCTGGTGGGTTTCCACAGGTGAATGAAGATTTGAACCCTGGTCTCCAGAGTCGCAAGTCCAGCGCTCATACCACTTCACCACAGTGGCTCTCAAAAGATACAAGGATGCATTCTAATATATTCCTATGATCTGGGATAAGGCAGGGCTGTCCTTCCACATTTGCAGCTTTGACTTTTGCAGATTTTATTATTCATGAATTTTATTAATATATTCTCTCTAGGAATATCTAGGTCCTCCAGTGCAACTCTGTGGTCAAATTTAACCAAAAGTTGCACTGAAGGACCTAGAGATTCCTAGAGAGAACACTCCACTAGACATTTGTAGCTCCTCCAGTGCAATTATTTGGTCAATTTCTGGCAGATGTTGACCACAGAGTTGCACTGGAGGACCTAGAGATTCATAGAGAGCTGTTCTCTCAGGTAAAAAATAGCATTTTCCACATTCATGGGGGTCCTGTGCCCCTAACCTAACCCCAGCAAACATTCTTTTGGCAAACAAATAATAATAATATTTATTTTTATCCTGCCCCTCTGCAGACGCAACCAGGGCGGCTTACAACATTAAAAGCACAATAAAAGTACAACTCCCAAAAAATCACCCCTTAAAATAGTATTAAACATAAAAGAATTTAAGACATGGCTAAAATAGGTCACAGTAACACAAAACCACAATAACACTAGCTGTGGCAGAAAGATGGGCTGGCTCTTGGGTCCAGGATATCTATTCAGGCAAGGCCTGCCGGAAGAGATCCGTCTTAACAGCTATTAATCTATTAATATTAATAATATTATTATTAATATTTATTATTAATAATAAATATTAATATTAAGCTATTAATAGGTAAATAGCTATTTATTCACAGTATTAAAACATCCTCTTCATTAATTTCTTAGCTACTTTTTTTTGGTAACGGAACAAATTAAGGAACAATGGATACATGATCAAAACTGCTGCATGGCTGTAGCTATAATTTTGCAAAGTACCATTGAGAGAAACAAATTAGTTTTTCTCCCATTCTTAATCATATGAATTCTTACTATCTACTTCTTGGGTCACATTTGACTTAGGTTTTATAGAAAAGAATGGGTGATCTTACATTTGAATTTGAAATTTGAAATTACCCAATTCACACTTCCTGGAGCCAAATGTAGGCCCAAATGAAATTTGTAGTTGGTAATGCACTCATTTCTCAGCTAGCAATGCAATCTGAATAAGCACACACAAGTGTACCAGAAGTGCAGAAAAATGCATTTCAGAAAAATGCATCCATTTAAAATGTGTACATCAACACACTTTATTCAATAGGAAAATGTGTGTAAAGTATGTCCACAGGAAAATGTGAACAAATAAATGCATCTATTTTGAAAAATGTGAACTGTAATAAATACAAATTTCACTGAGTGCATGCATGAATAAAGGATTGTAATCCCATGTAGACCTGAGTCAGAACGAACTTTGCACTGGGGAAAAAATCCTCAACAAGATCAAGCCTGACAAATTTGAAAATCCCTAGAAAGATGGAACACCTGTGTAGAAAACTGTGCTTACATGACAAGCATGTATATTTTGTAATATTTATGTGATGTGAAATACACATATCTGTTCTTGTGGATGAGGCAATTTTTTGAATGTTATCAAACATCTATGAAATGTGTGATGCTTTTCCAGAAATGCAGGTAGATCAACCCCCCCCCCCAAAAAAAAACCTGGCTTATAACCTGCTCTTCCAGTTGATCTTTTCTCATATGGATGGAGAGGATGGGAAGCTTCGACTGCAGTTGCTTTACCAATGAAACTTCATTATTTCCTAGCTCCCTTTACCCTTGTAACTGCTCTCACTGGACATGTCTTTAGCTCTCAGAAACATAGGGCTGAAATCCCAAGAAAACAGTTGGGGTGAGTGGAGGAGAGATTTCAGTGAGAAATGGCTGGAAGGGGGTCATGTGTGGGGGTCAACAGGATTGTGTTACATGAAGTGTAATATGTAGTTTGACCCTCAGACACAATTAATTCTTGTCCATTCTGTCAAGAAAGAAAAGTATTTTCAGTTCATTCTTCCCCATTAACAGTTCATCCTTCCTGCTGTTTGCTAGTTAAATGAAATGTAAACCAGCTCCTCACTGCAAAACTAAAAAACACACAAAACAAACCTCTCTTTGGTTTGGTATCACAGTAAAGCATCTGAAGAGAAAAGCAAAATATTTTGAGCTTTTCCCTGTGGCAATATTATGTTACCCTACTGGTTTCTTTCATCCTATCTCTGTTGGTCATTCATAGAGACTGCTCAGACATTATTACCCTATTAAACATATTTAAGCTTCTTTAATGTTGGAACTAGTACATTCTTTTCTGCAACACAATTGAACAATGTTACTGTGTACTAATAAATGCTTCCTGTGCACTCCATGCTCTTCTTTTCTGTTAGTAAACCCGGAGGAAAGAGGCTGGCGAAGGCAGATACTCATGTGACAGGCCATACTAGAAACAGAACGATTGGTATTTTTATGTGGTGACTAGTTAGCTAATGGTCTCGGTTAACTCAATGCCTCCTTCTACATGGGTGGAATATCCCTCTATTAACTGAACAGGTCTTTTGTCACAAGAATTGATGGCTTCAAAAGTCCTTGAAATACTGCTGCAGAGATGTGACACTGGACATCTTAAGAGAAAGGAAAAGGAGAAGCAGGAGGAGCAATCAAACTATGTTAGACCTACAAACTTAAAATACTTTACTAAATCAATCATTTACTAAACATATTTACTCAACAGATGAGGAAGGGAGTTTGCTAGCCCTGCTCCCTCCGTTGTCACTTTCACCATTCTCCACTATGTGGAAGATGATGGTTCTGAGCCTAAGAGCCTCCTAAATCCATGGAGGCTTTCCATGGAGTTGAAACTCTGGAAACCCCTGGAACATCTGTGAAGCATTTCCACAGACAGAGAAATATCTCTGGAGATGGATGTGGTAGGGCTAGCATAGTTCCTTTTCTCACGTGTAGAGTAAATATGCTTAGTTTGGTTTTGCTTGTCTCAAAGAACCTTAGGATCTGAGTGTTGTTTTTGAGATCTGCCCCCTCTCGAAATCATAATTTTCAGAATTTGTGCTGAGATAATATATTGGTGATTAAACAATTTATAAAGTAGCTGAGGATGGAACATGAGACCTTCAGAGATGGAACTCATGTCCGTTATTGTGTCTGCTACCTCCTCACTTGTAAGATACATGATAAGCATCTGCTCATTCACATCACAATGTACTTGTATTTTTTTGGGTGGTTAATATTTTTATCTAAGGATAGTGGGCATTATTTCATCAATAAAGTATTTGCAAACAGAACCAAAGGAATAGGAGAAGTTCCTCATCCCCTTTAAGTAAAATGCTGCAAGTAATTGTGATTTAAGCCAACCTGAAACCTACTTATTTTGAGTAAAGACAGCAAGTGAGAACAAAAAGCAATTGGGTATGTTTAAATATCAGAGTAGTACCTTCAGATTCCCAGGACAGTATCTAAGTGCCTGCAAAATCCAAGTTCTGCTGTTCTCATGCATGTCACTACCACTGGCAAAATTGAAGAGTTTTCATATAATTACAAGGGCATCTCTACAGCATGAATAATTAAATAAATCTTGGGTGTCCATCGAAGTTAGGAGCAATGAGAATCAAATGATGGTACAATTTCTACCATACAAAGCAACTTTGAAAGATTGTTCAAACTGTTCCGTAGAGCTTTGTAACATGTGGATTCCAGTAGCACAACCTAAATGTTGGCCACTGTAGATATACTTATATTAATCACATATATTCCAGGAATCACAGATTTCTGCCTTATGGCCACTGCTCCTTCCCATTACAGCTAAACCAGAAACAGCACTGTTTAAAAACCACAATGACATTTTATTTTATTTTATTTTTGCCACTGAGAATTCTGCATACACTCATGCAAATACTTAATGAGTATATAATAGCTCTTAAGCTTTCCCATTCACTTCAGTGGCATTTATTTACACAAAGTAACTTCACAGAAGTCACGCTCTAGCTTTTCACCACTACTGTTGGTGTTTTCTTCCATCATCTTCCTTTACTAGTGTATGGGCATGTCGATCTCTTATTCAGATACAATTTCCTCCTTTCACTCCCATGCCTCTGCTCATGGCACTTCTTGAAGCATATGCTTCATCTAATTGCAGGGCCAGGCTGAGCCAGATCTTGGCATTTTCCCATGAAATCATTTCCAGTATCCTCAATCTAATTTCCACCTTGCCACCAAATCTTAGGAAAGAATCAACACCCAACACAGACTCTATTGTCTACACTACAGCCCACAATCCTTTTGCCTCTGCCAATCATACACTTCTTACTCTGTGAGACTCAATCCTATACCCATGATGAGAAACTGAAATTGACAACAGAAAACACAAAACTAAAACTCACAACCAAACACTCCCCAACTCCTACAAAAACAAAACCTTCCAATGAATAGCCCAAAATGTGAATGTACATTTTGCAGTTCTTTTCATATTTCATTCCCAAAGCCTTTGATACAATGATAACAGAAAAAGGCATTGTTACCTAGTAGGCTGATGCCTAATCGAGAGAGGCCCTGGCGCAGTCCTTCTCCCAGGTTCTCGGGAAGCTGCCTTCTCCATTCCTCTTGCCTATTGTAATGCTCCTCGTCCAGGGACAGCCGATCCATGTTGCGAGCAAGGCTTGTTGCCAGGTTGGTAATTGATGTCAGTGTACCTAAATGTAATGTTGGGCAATCAAATCAATGGTTTGCTTCAAACTGAGGCATTGGAAATCCCCCTCCTCCTTTGGGACTATTACTCCCAGATTCCCCAATGGCCATGTTGGATGTGGGGATTCTGAGAGCTGTGGTCCAAAAAACTGGTGATGAAACTGCTTTATTTGCAAAAATGACACATAATTTTGCCAGGCTCATGAGGCATAACCTATTGCTGATATTCTGCATCAATGACTTAATTAGTTACATATGCATAACTAATTAACATTCCCCCAGCCCAACTTAACAGTCGGCAGCCCCATTGAACAAAGGAGGGATATTAAGCTGTCACTTGGTGCAAGGAGGAGGATGTTTCCAGCTGCTTCCCTCCAGCAACTGAGGCTGCAATGAGGAATTGTATCTGGGCCCTGCTTCTGACTGTTGCAGTCTTGCATTCTGGAAGGAGGGAAAAGAAAATGTCATCCTCTTTGTATCCCAAATGGGTGCAGAAAAGACCTCTTTTGCCCCAGCAGTTGCCAGCTGTTGAGGTGGGCTTGGAACATTTATGTAGTCTTACAACATGACTTACGTAATCTTACTGAATACAGAACAGTTATGGATTTGTAACTCTTAAGTTGTGAATCTGTAACTGCAATACAGAATGCCATCCTGTATCTTTAATTGGCTTCATCATTGCTTGTTTCTGATTTAACACAGCCCTTCAGCCTGATTTCTTATGAAGCCTGCTGTTAACTGTAACCCATAAAATCTTCCATCGATAATTGGCTTGCTAATCCAAAACCAAACATGAATATCATTGGAAAAGGGCAGTGGAAATGCACAATCTGAATACAAGCTCACACGAGGACCATTTGCATTCCATTAAACATTGTTGGCAAAAAATTTTCCTGCTCTGAGGAAGCAGCAATGCTTTGAAGCCACAAGATGGCACTATGTCTGTTTTCAAGTCTAGTAACATCCAGATGTACCACTTGCTTCAAAAACATGCTCAGAAATATCTAACAACGGTGGTTTTTTCTTTAAACATTACATATGATGAGGCAATGTGGTGTAGGATTTCTGAGGCACTGCAGTCTTTAACATCTCCGTTTAGTTACTGCATGACAAAGTGAACATGCGGGAAAGTTTAAATTGCTGGTGTTTCTAGGATGCTATTGTTAAAGAAGTGACCTGTTTTTAAAACACAGTGGGGATAAGTGGGCTTTCTTACCCACACAGCATTTCACTAAGACCCAAACAGAACAATGAGGAGGATGAGCAATCCATCTAAAAATATTGGTGCCTTTCTTTAAACGCTGAGTTGTTTGTTGACTGGGCTATCTACCTTTAGAGATGTGCTTCACAAATGATGTTGTTCCTCTGGAGACACCGCTAACAAAGGCTCCGGGACCACGGGTTAGCCCTTCGTATGGAAGCCTGAAGAAGTCAGCTATCCCATTGCCTATGCTTCTTACCAAGCTGGCTGGGCTGCCAAGAATTTCCAGAGATCCAACCACCCATCCTATAATGCAAGACAAGAGAGAACAAAATGTTGATGGTCAGAGAAATCACAGAAACACCAGTAGTTGGTTGGGTATTGTTGTGGTTTTTTTAAAAGGAAGAAAAACCTCTCTGCTTTCTTGCTCCCCCATGCCATTTTCATACTAAAATTTATCACATCATGCACTTCCTTTGAGAAAAACACGGGAAATAGCTCATCCACTATGGATTCGGCAACGACAATCCTTCATGCTTTCTAAATCAAAGAAATCCCTTTGGCAAAAACACAAATAGCTCTAAAATGACTTCCTTCCATGAGCCTCCTGTATTTCTGCAAAACTGTGTGCGGAGAGATGGATGCCTCATCCAAATGATTCGAAGTAATAGGAGCAGGGGCTTATTTTGCTTAGGAGGCTTTACATCTTGCAAAGCAACTTTGTTATACGACATTCTCACAGCGAAAAGACTCATGACAGCTAGTTTACAGTGATACAGTGTGTAGCCTTGGGGGAGTGCGAAGGTCAGCTGCTTGATGGGGTGTTGGGAAAGGGGATGCAGATTTTTGACAAGTGCGTAAGGAATTATTTTAATCCAGCCAACAGCTCTGTGCTGATCACTTTCTTGTAGAGTCTAGTTATAGCCAGATAAATGGCTTTTTGCTCGGTGCAGTTGTGTAAACAGAAATGGCATTTGCATGCTGATTAAGTTACTCAGAGGGAGGATCCCTTATGAGTTCCCCACAAGGGGATGAGGTTGGAGGATTCCTTGGATTGAGTTCCCCGCATAAAATTACAGTCATTGGCTGATAGCCCAAGGTCCAAGCATATTGCCCTGGCTTTCCTACAAGCTGTAATGCAATGCTGGTTCGGAAGCCAGAGCAGAACTATTGGAACAGGTTGTAAAGTCACAACGGTTGTTTGCAACAGCCAACATAGTGGTCCCAAGCAGGCTACCCAGAAAACCCCCCAAAGAAAATTAAAAGCTCTGTTTTGGATGCCAGAGTGGAGGGTAGACTGTGCCTGCATCTAAGGATAATGTTTTTTACAGTGGAAGCAGGCAGTTGTTGTTTTTTACTCAATGCTGAACCTTTGCAACTTTGGTAGCAAATCATAATGTGAGATAAATCTTCTGACTCATGCTTCATAATGTCGGATAATCTATCAACTCATGAGTCAAACAAGGTTACATGGAAAATCCAAGAGTACACCATGTAATTTGCAAGCACAGAGGTAAAAACCTTTTTAACATTATGAGATTCATTATAGAGAGCTTCCCCTCTGAAAAAAGTGTATAAAACTTACTTAGAAAAATCCACCAAAGAGGCTTATGGCTCTTCAAAAACTAACAAAGGGCGGTTACATACTGCCAGAAATAGTGCAAATTGAGTCTACTTTTAGGGTTAGAGTTAGGGTTAGGGATTCATGTGAACTGCATTTTATTGTGGCACCAGACCTCTCTGACAGAAAAGGCTCAATGTCTCAGAACAAAAACAATTCCCATGATTCCCTAACCCTAAAAGTGGATTCAATTTGCACTATTTCTGGCAGTCTGCAACTCCCCAAAGGTAGTGAAGCGTAAACTTTCAAGGGGCAGGGGGGCATTTTCTCAGAAACTGTTTCTTCTGTTTTGTAGCAAATGGTCAAGAAACTCCCCTTTTCATCTCCTTATATTTCAAAAGCTGTAACTTTCCTTGAAAATCTGCGCTGAATCTGAATAATAATATTATAGTCCTAAATACTCTGAAGGCACTAGATCCCATCTGCTCTTGGAAACTCAGTAGAGTCAGTCTTGGTTAGTACTTGGATGGCTGATCGCCAAGGAACATCAGGTGCTGTAAGCTGTATTTCAGAGGATGGTAATGGCAAACAATCTGAGTATTTCTTGCCTAAGAAAACCCAATAAAATTCATGTGGTCGCCATAAATTGACAGGTGACCTGAAAGCACTGCACACACACACAATTTACACAAAGGTCATTCCCCTGACAGAGATAAATGAGATAACTTGGGTGAAACTACATTTTTCCACCTCCAATGCCTGCTTAAAACTTCAGTTGCTACTGCCCTCTTGTAAAAAGCATGACAAGATTTAGCCTCGGACAGGATTCCTCCCCTCCAGTTACACCTTTTCCTGACTCATATGGCACAATTTGGATTCTGCTTGAGGATTTTGCTCAAAGACTAGGGCTAAAGGGGCTCTTGAGTTTGCCCCCCCCTCACCAATGGACAACATTGGTGGAGTTTCGTTTTTGCCATTTAGATAAGCCTGGATTAAGCTGGCATCATCATATATAATGTGTGTGTGTGCATCTATATAACATATAAAACACATGCTAGAAATTTAATATATAGTACTTGGAAATAAGTTGGCAAGGGAGGAGGATACATGCCACATGGATTTGCAGATAGGCTGCAGCTCCCCATTGTGTGTGTGTGTGTGTGTGTGTGTGTGTGTGTACACAGACACGAGATAATTATGTCCGAAGTTATATTATGAAGTGTCCTCCAATACCTGGGCAGTATCCTGGGACAAATATCTGAAAATGTGAATATCATTCAAACACTTCTTTTATGCTTGGGACTCATTCATATGTAAAAGCTTTCCTCCTACCTATTGCCCAGAATGAACACTCAAGGCAGCAAACCAACACAATCAGCAATACTGCTGACCCTTACTCACCATATTTCAACACTTGCTAAACATCAGTGCCATCAAGCACTGCTTCAAATGGCAGCAAGCGCACAGGAGGATACAAAGGTCATGGGGGATGCTCAAATGTCACGCACACCAAATTTTGTTCTTTGGCATTCCCCTTAACAGAAGATGGGCAACTGTGGCCCATCAGACATCTGACTGAAACACCTATGATGCTTCATCACTGGTTATGCTGGCTAGGGCTGATGGGAGCTGTAGTCTGACAACATCTGGGAGGCCTCAGGTTACCCATGCCTGCACTAAGGGATCACAAAGCCTCCCTTTCAAACTGCATACCTTTTCACTGGCACTTCAAAAACACTGTTCTCTTAATTTCTGGTGTTAGCTGTATTTCATGTTCACATTGAGAGGAAAGTCATGAGAAAAGTCATTCTAAAAGATTGTGTAGTTTGAACCTATAAACATATTGAGCTCCCTAACAACAGGTCAGACCACATAGCACAGTATTTTGTACTCTGACTGGCTCTCCTTGGTTGCAAGCAGAGGTCTTTGCTATCACCTTCTCTCTCTCTGTGTTATGTGCCTTCAAGTTATTTCCGACTTATGGCGACCCTAAGGCAAACTTATCATGGAGTTTTCTTGACAAGGTTTGTTCAGAGGAGGCTTGCCTTTGCCTTCCCGTCGCTGAGAGCATGTAACTTGCCCAAGGTCACCCTGTGGGTTTCATGGCCAAGAAGGAATTGAACCCTGGTCTCCAGAGTCTTGGTTCAATACTGAAACCTCTATGCTACGTTGGCTCTCACCTTCCACCGGCTCACCACCTTCTACCTGATCCTTTTTAGTTGGAAAGGGCCAGAGATCGATTCTAGGAACTTTTGTTCTAGCACTGAGCTATGGTCTGTCCAATTTGGGGATTTAGGTTCTTGCACAGGCTGAAGTCCCTGCATGACTTCATTATGAGATGCTAGTATGTTCGAGAGCACTCAAAATTCCTCCAAAGAGGTCTGCCTTGCTTTGAGTAACCTGGGCTTTTTGAACTGTACATGATACACAATTGAGCTGGATGGTCCTTTCCTAGCCACTTATATTCTGACTGACATCGATACACATTGCTTGGAATAGTACAGAGCACAACAGCAACTGGTACAGAGGACACTGATAATCATAGTTTAGTGAAAGCTCTAGCTCTGGGTAGTTTTTCTATCCATTGCAATGTACGCGTTCTATGTGGGAAAAGGTGCAGCATAGATGGAGTCACTTTATGAATGCACATGTATGGAAGTGAGACAAGGCATCCATTAATCTAATAGACTGTTTGCTCACTATTGATCTTGTATGGGAAAGAATCAGTAAAACAAACACACTCCTTAGATCAAAGGACAATAAACATCTGTGTGCCAGTCTAGCATGAGGATTCTGTGAAGAAAGACAGATTGCTAATCATAAACGGCAGCCAAAGGGAGATTGAACAAGAAAACAGTGTTCAATGGCATAATTTGCTTCAAATGTATAGAGACACACTGAAGAAATAAAATCCTTTTGGGAGACCATGCTAGGAATTAGTTTTGAATTCTGGGATGTACAGGCTGGCTGGGACAACAAAAAGAAAAACATAACTCAATATATTTCTCAGTTTCTCACAAGCTTTACAAATATTCTTCAAGAGGCCAACTTCTGCTCTCTTTCCTGTTCATGTCAATTTCAGTTCTATCATTTTATTCAACTCCTCCTTAAAGATCAGTTTTATGGAGACAATATATTTCTTTAGACATAATAGTCATTGCCCTTGCACATCAATAAGAATGAAGTACAGTGTTGGCAGTGATAATTTCTGAATGAAATCAAAATGGAAGAAGTCTAACCTAATCAACATCTACCTTACTTTGGCTGATGGAGTAACATCACACCAAATTCCTGTGATACACAACAATAAACAAGCTATGGCCATATCTGACTCCCCTAATATGGGACACTGCCAGTCAGGATCACCATTTGATAAAGTGTGCCCTCAAGTACCAAGTTCAGGAATTGTTATCATATGCTTCAATCACATGGACACATGACACCCAAATAGAACAAAAGTATTATACAAAAAAAGGGAAAAAAAAGAAACATACCTGCTCTGAATAATGCTCCTGCAGCATAATGCATGGCCAATGCATGAATGAGCTGTCTGGCAGTTGTGAAGACAGGTCCCCGTTCAAACACAGAGAAGGAGAGAGGAGTGTGATCTGAAGCAATGTATAGCTTCAGTGAAGCATGGATGCTAACCAAGAGGCTAACTGGCTGGATTGCTAACTTTCTTAGCTTCACAGGACTGACTAAAGCATTGGCGTGCTGCCTCACTTGTTCAGGTAATATCTGACTAAGAGCAGAGGTTTTGGTGGAATGATAAATGCTTTTGCTGTCCGGGAGGTAGGTCTCAAATAAAGTCTTAACATAATAAACAAAAGTGTCTTCCACATATAACCTGGCTGGTTTCATTTCAAAGCAGAGTTCATTCACATGGAACAGTAAAGTCTTCTCTCCTGACAAAGTGAGGCACAATTTGATGAAGGAATTTTTGCTATATTCTTCAAGATCTTTGCTGGATATCATAAGGCTGTGCATTTTGGTCCACTGTATGCTTTCATTTTTCTCTCCCTGGCACAGCAAGACTGGAAAATGGAAATTGGATTTGCTGTAAAGCTGATTGTCCAGCTGTAAGTCTCCACAATAGATTTGGAGAGTATAAAACTGCTGAAGACTGTTGGTGGCCTCTCCATTAAATTCCTGTGACAAAGGCCTAAGGTAGCTGGCAGCTGGAACCAAATGAAGGTAAATGTGGTCTATTGTGAACCGCAAAAGTTCAGAGGACATTTTGGGGTTTGTGATGTCATCGTTCACAGTGAGGCTCAGCTGGCTGATGAATGTTTTAAACACAAGGCTCTGTTCTTGAGTTCTGCATGACAGAAAACAACAGCAATAAGATCTCTTCAGTTTCCAATCAAAATTAAATCAAATGCAAGTGTCATGAATATGAATTATATCTGGGGATGCAAATTACCTACAGTCAACATACTTGGAGAAATATTATTGCTAGCTGGTGCCAAATAACACTTTCCTGCTTCTTTAGCATCAAACTGTGTCTGCACTTTCCTGTAACGTATCATGCACAGTAGTTTTCAGTTATACTTGCAATGTAGCGTAACGCTCAAGCAGACAATGGGAAATATCCTCACACGTTGTCAGATTTTGGCTCTTTTGCAGCAGACAATATAGGGTGTTTCTATTATGGATCATTAACTCCACATTATGAAAGTGTATATTCCTCTATTAAATCACCATGACTGTTTTAGACTGATGGTAGTGATGTTTGCTTTATAGTTCTACTTGCTCTTGGCTGAGCTGACCTAACAAGCAGGCTATTAAGCACCGATAATAACTTATTTCAAGGGGATTCATACTTAACAATAGGGCATATTTTCAAAAATCCACAGTAACACATTCTGTTCTCCCTTTGACATCACCTCTGGAAGCCAAGCACTTGGATAGTTTATAAATAGGTGATGCTATAATTTAAGCTGAGTGGAGCTTGCTAAGAAGATTTTGAAATTTTAGCGCATAAGGAAGTGTAATAAAGATGATCGACTACATAGTTTGCATGGGACCATTCCTCTGTCCTTCATCACAAGTAAGAACTCCCACAGACCTCAATGGGGGTTCTGTGAAAGTACGGACTGCCTATCTGGCCAAATAAACTTTAAACTTGTGAGTCTGCTCTGAGCCTTGTTTATTGTACCAGGCATTTTGTGTTTATCCTAGAGTGACATGACCTCAGATGTTAGATTGTCATGTTTTACTATGATATACAAAATGTTAACATGTGGTCTAAACATACGCCACACATACGCAAGGACACCAGACAAAACAAACAGTGGTGCTATATTTAATAAGTCAGTTCACACCTAGAGGGTGAACAACTTACACGGGATAATTTTCTTTAGGATCTCTTATTTCTAAGCAGTTTTAACATACCTGTTCAAGTCAGCCTGGTGTCCTGGTCTTCCTTCGGGTGCTAAAGTGATCACTATTGACCCGCACTGATGAGCAACATCCACATAAACATAGCCAAAGCCAGTTAAGAACACAATCTAAAAAGAAAAATAGTACTTAGAAATCTGCAAAACATGGGTACTCCTTGATTCAATCATGTTGCTCTGGCGGGACAGAACAGTTAGTCCACAGTAGTAACAGTGAGATCTGTAAAACTGCATTGAAACAAGTAGTTTCCGAATGGCAATGTTTAATGTTTGCATTCTGTTGTAAAGGAAAGAATAAAAACAGGTCTACAGTGTAGTTCTCACAATTTTTTTTCATGGACTGCTTTGAGAATCTGATGAAAGTTATGGATCCTCTCCCCAGAAAAACACAAGTACTGTTTTCACATGTAATGGGAAGGAAATCAAAGAAAACAGATTAAAACATTGTTTTAAGCCCATCCACCAACTCCTTACATTCCATGTGCCACAGATTAAGAACCCGTGGTTTGCAGGTTTAGATGAAAACATCTGTCAAGCCCAGGGTCTGGCATCTCCAAAGATCAGTCAACCTGGTGGTTTGAGACAGAACCTGGAACAATGTATTTTCCCCCCTTAATGTACTCTTGCCATTTGGCTTGCCTGCCTAGGCTCACTGCAGCATATATGGAGAGCATATGAGTTTGCATCACTCACACTTCTCAAACATAGCAGTGTTCCTAATTACCAATGCTGGATTCTGGCTTAGGAGCACACTTGATCTATATCATATGACTGAAGGAGACATCTTCTACTATTTTCTCAGCTAAGATGTACTTTAACTACAGTATACCCATCCACAGTGCTCTACTTGTTGTTTCATTTACACCAAGAAACCCCTCTGCAATATAACAGCTGGAAGCTTGTTCAAGTGTTTAAAAGTCATGTTTATAAGCACAGCCTATTTTACCTGTGATGAAAAGGGAAAGAGTTGATTAAGTTTATATTTCACAGTAAACTGAAGTAATACATAGCAAGAATGTGAAAGAACTGTAGCTGTGGAGGCAACCTTGGTCTGGCAGTTCTTCCAGCTTTAACAGTCATATTATGAATACTTAACGGGTGCACTATAATTCTGGGGCCCTTGCAGATCTGGTGTTGGGTCTGGCAATTGACAGATTGTCACCAACTGTGGCATTACTGTGATGCGCCCCTCTTTCAGTCAGAGACAGCCAACATAAAGCTGTCTGAGTCCATCAGATGGTGAATTTTAGAGTGTAATGTAAACAGCTGAAGAAACAGAATGATAAAACAGAATGAAAAAGATGTCAAGAGGAACAGTTCTGGAGGAACGTCTTGTGTAAACAGGATCAATAAGGAAGCATGTATTGAAACAGACTCAAAAGTTGACTCTAAGAAGGTTTGTTGGGGGGAAACAGGCAGGAGATTTGGGCCAATAACTTCAATATGAACTTGTCTGAAGTTTTTTCCCCTCTCCCCACACTTTTTGGCATACTTGGCTCTTCATTCCTGTCTTTTTTGTCAAATTACACATACCAGTAGTCCCACAACTGTGTTCATAGCATCTTTCAGCTTTTTTATTATTAAAAATGTAATACTCAGAATTTCTTTCTATTCTATGATTTAGTATAGTTTCTTAAACAAAAAAGACACAAAATCCAAGAAGACAGTTCAGTTTGGGCAACACCATATTTATAAATGAAGCAATAATTTGCCCTAGAATATTTTTATGGTTACTGATGCTGCTTTGGAAAGAAAGACTGCAGCTTGTTTCCAAATACCTCAAGTGTGGATTTTGTCCACCACCATGTCATCAAATGCTGTGGAACAACATACTTTGAACGCTAACTGATTTTGCTATCTAAGGAAATAGACCTAGTCTACAAGTCTACAACTTCTTTCACTCAGCTAGTCCAAAAGTTGCTACAAGATCTCTTTGCATACTGGTTTTGCTTTTTACATGGTGACTGGTGACTCAACTTTGTAGGAGGGTGGTGGTTGGTAATTACAATTACAATTAATGTATGGCTAAAATTAAAAAATTAAAATTAAAAAAGTATGGCTTTTCAGGATTAATGCTCAGAAAAGGTTTCTTCAGGAAATTACACAGAGACAACATTGAATTAAGACTTCCCAGTTTTTTGTAGCATAACTTTTGAGGAAAAAAAATCAATGGTTTGCAAGAAAAAAAATTGTATCATAAGGAAAACCTCTGGAGAAGTTGAACAGAGAAAACTACTTTCTATAAGCACCATATTTATTTCAGGGAAAATGGCAATTATTATTTCATCCATGGAAAAACTCTACATGAAACTCATATGAAGCAAAAATGAGAGAGAGAATTTGTTGAGAAAAAACAAACTTAAAACACTCAGGAAACTCAGTAGGTATCTTTACTGAGTGGAAAGCCCAACTGTTGACAGATCAATAGCGAGAACATTATGTAACACACAGTAGTTTGTAAGACATGCCATTTTAAGGATGGCTCTTGGTTTTAAGTTAACAAACTTAACAACCGGGAATGTTGTTATAACTGTAGCCTGGTTTACTTTTTCCATAGTCAAAGTGTAACATTTGTTTTTTGTGGAACAAGAAATCAAACAGCAGCATGTAGAGCGGATGTTATGTAGCTGTATACAAGTGCAGGTTGAACACACAAGCTAACCAGGGTCACTCACGCAAACAGATCTCTAAAGAAAAGCCAAAACCTAAATGGAGCAATGGCAGTAAATCACTGGTCCCAGTTTTCATTAAAGGCCAAACTACATGCCACACTAATTTGTCCGTAAGCAAAACTTTTTTTCTTTCAGAAATAACTCACACAGGGAACCCAATCCAGATTGTGGCCCCACACTTTTACATTTTGCAAACGGAAAAAAGTAGCCATATGCTTTTATTAGAACTTTTAAAACAAACAAACAGCAGGGGACGGATCCCTAATCTGTATTGGAATTGCAGCCAGAGATGGGGTGGAGGCTAAAGTCCCCCTACTGCTATGCTGCAGTTCCCCCTCTGGGTTTTGTTTTTAAAGAAAAATCTTGTACGGGAGAGGAAATGATATGATGAACATGATAGGTAGGTTCACAGTGAGCACAGGCCTTGTTTTGAAGATGGAGTTGCGCTCCTGGAAATGTGCCAGACACGTGAACATGCTTCAGAAAAAGGTGCACACTCCCTGAATGCCTTAGCTTAAAGCTTTTATTTTGGGGGCTGTAACTCTCAGTTTTGGCAGTATGGTGCAGCACTGGCAGTGACGGTGATATATCGTCCCTGGTGGATTGAGAGTGATGGCAAAGCAGCTCTTGGATCCTGAGAGGTCCCTCATCCCTATCCAACTGTTGGTAAACATTAGGTGTTGGAATCATGTGGCCCTCCTGATGATGTGTGACTGCAACTCCCAGCATCCCTCATCATTGGCTATGCAGGCTAGGGTTGCTGGGACTTACACTCCTACATTATCTGGAGAGCTGTATGGTTCCCAACCATGCTAAAGAGTAAAGTAGCTGGTGCCAGACTTTCCTGACTAGTCCAGAAGGAGATTTGCATTCTTTATTCTAACTGCATCATGAAGCCACTGGTCTGGCTCATTTTTCTATAGTTATGACCCATGCACATTTGCTTTGAATCAAAAGAATAACAATGGCATACACTAACTGAACAGTGGGGAGAAACAGTCTTTTCCAAAGGCAGCTCTGTTATTAAAAGCTGGATACATTATTCTTTTTTGTTTCCGGACTACCCTTATCTTGGCTTAGAAATGTTATTAGTGGCCATAGCACTGCTCTGATACATGAAATAACATCTTGCTAAATTATTTCTTTGAAGATTTCCTGATGGCAATTAATTCCACAGGTCAAATAAACATAGCAGAGGAAGTATTCCTATTTAGTTCCTTTACATTAACAGACATTCCCTTTCACCAAGTATCCTTTTAATCTTGCATTGTGGAAAATGCTTTTTGCCTTTGCAACTCCTGCATGTTTCTGAAAACTTCAATCAAATCGTTTTGGAATCTGAGCCAAAGCTGGCTCTGATAGTGGATGGCAGATGTGAATTTCAGTAAATACTTATAGAGCTTTCTTACAAGTGGAAGAAAGAGCACTTAGCTTACATTCACAGCTGGACTGAAAGAGTAAGTGGTTCATGATCCTGTGAGATCAGCACTGTGTATATACTGCACTAGAACAAAATTTACAACAATCAGATTCTGGTGCAAAGGAAACAACTTCTGATAAATTATTATTTGCTTTCTTTGCATTATTTATTCCATTTCCAGCATTCCAGGTCTTCAAGACAACCACATTCCTTTTGGCAGATAGGCTTGTAGCCAATACACTGCATAGGTCTTTAAGCTTCAGCATACAATAATGAGAAAGACAACTGAGTTCCATAGTCAATATTACCTTTCCCATTTAACAAATGTAGTAAGGGAAAGGTATGGAGTCATGTCATGTGCCATTTCCTGTTGTCTTAGGGGAGGAGGGGAAACTTGTCACCCTTTCTAGGCATTATGGAAAGAGACAGAAACTTTTGGTTTTCGGTGGCTTTATGATGGCCAAGATCAGAGTCGTATTTAATTCGGCTCTTATACATCTTCTGTTTATTTCATTTTGTTTTTTCTTTTAGTCATGAAAGCTATATCATTTATAATTATATATAATCATTTACAGATTAATATCTTCTGTTATTGTTGTATTTGCCATCTAAACTACCTTGTCTGTTATCCTTACTTCTCTGTTTGCTTGCTCTCCTTTTGTCTTTCTGCTTCCAATATGTATATTAAAAGTTCTGCAGTTCAGGCCCAAATTACTCTGTCAAGCACCAAGCACCCTATCAAACACATATGCTGCCATATGTAAATAATAATAAAATGTCAGATTGTAGTGGCACTATTGGAATGGGGGGGATGAAGCGTAGACTTCCTAGGGAAACTAACTACATCTAGCCCAGTGGGACTCCAACTTTTTCACTTGGAACCCAGCTTTACATCTAT
>CM034706.1:29593015-29607565 GCA_020142125.1 Phrynosoma platyrhinos
CTCTACATATTGCATATATTAGTTTAATTAATTTGGATTTATGTTGATATTCAGTGTTAACCATCCAAGTCATCTGCCAAAGGGTGCAACTATCTTATGGGGAAAAAAACCTTTTCTCTGACAGGTCTCCTAAACATACTGAATGGAATCCATCAACAGCTTTCTTCATACACCATTTTGGTAGTTATAGTTAACCCTATGCATTATACATTTAGCAAATCCTCTGACTGTGTAGATCATGAAAAACTGTGGACTGCTATAATAGAAATGGCTGTGCCACAACATTTGATTGTTTAGATGCATACCCTACATGCTGAACGACAGTCACTGTAAGGACAGACTATGGAAGAACGGAATAGTTTCCAATTGGCAAGATTGCTTTCTAACCCTCTATCTCAGGGGTAGGCAACCTTTCCCCTTTAAGGGCCGAGGGACTTCAGCTCCCAGAATCCCAGGAGCTATTGGCCAACATGGGACTATTGGCCAACATGGCTGAGGCTTCTGGGAGCTGAAGTCCCTTGGCCCTTAAAGGGGAAAGGTTGCCTACCCCTGCTCTATCTCTTTGATTTATATACATAACATACCATACAGAAAGCAGGATTAGACTTGGAGGAAGGAAGTGAGAAAGGATTAAAAAATTAAGATTCATAAATAATGCCATGCTACTAGCAAAAAAATCTAATCTACTCATGATCACTACTGCTGAAAGTTACAGAAATAAGTTCAAAAGCAGGGTTACAGATGAATATTAACAAAAGAAAAACACTGACCACAGATGATTTACATAACTTTAGAGTGGGTGATGAAAACATGGAAGTAGTTAAAAGATTTTCTATACTTTGACTGAGGTCCAAAACACACTGCTGAAATAATTCAGTTTGAGACTGCTTGAACTGCCCTGGCTCAATGTTAGGGAATCCTGGGAGGTGTAGTTTACTGTGGCACCAGAGCTCTCTGACAGAGAAAACTAAATGTCTCACAAAACTACAGTTCCCAGAATTCCCTAGCATTGAGCCAGGGCAGTTCAAGTGGTTTCAAACTGGATTATTTCTGCAGTGTGTTTTGGACCTGAGTCATCAATCAGAATGAAGACTGCAGTATAAACAAAGGAAGACTAGAACTTGGAAGGGCAGCTATGAAGGAACCAGATAAGATCCTCAAGTCTAAAAATATATCATTAAATATGAAATGTGAAAATTGTCTATGCCATCATTTTCCTGTTTTCTATGTAGGGTTGTGAAATCTGGACATTGAAAAAAGATGAGGAAGAAAATAAGCTCATCTGAAATGTGGTGCTGGAGGAGAGTTCTATGGATACTATGGTCTGCCAAAAAGATAAATAAATGGCTCCCAGAGCAATTGAGAGACAACATGGTGTAGTGTTTGAGCGTCAGGCTATGACTCTGGAGACCAGGGTTCAAATCCCCACTCAGCCACAGAATCCCATTGGATGACTTTGGGCAAGTCACACACCATTAGCTTCAGCAGAAGGCAAAAAGAAAAACCCCTGTGAAAATATCTTGGAAATGACTTGAAGGCAAACAAAGCAACAACAACAAGAACAAATTAAGTCTGAAAGAGTTCTAATCAAAGCCAAAATGACTATACTGAAACCATTATATTTTTGGAGAGATCATGGGATGACATGACTCGCTGTAAAAATGATAATGCTCATAATGTGGAAGGCAGCAGGAAAAGAGAAGGACTTTGTAACAGATGGATTGATTCCATAATGAAAGCTTGAGTTTTCAAGATACTAACAGAGCATTAGGTGCCCAAGACTCACAGAGGTCTCTCATTTATGGGGTAGCCATAAGTCAAAGATGACATGATGGTAAACAACCAATTCCTAGAAGAAGCATAATAACCACTGAAGTTAACTGGAAAGTATAAATGATACCGCAGGACAGTTTGGTTCTTAATATCTTTCACTCATTTTCTCAAGGGCTTTGGGATACAAGCAGCTGAGGTCTTTTCATATTAAAAAATTAGGTATGGCAATACTTGAGGGTATGAGTCAAAAGCCAGAAGAGAGGGATTGACAAGAGCTCATTTTTTCCTTCCTCCCCAAAACATAATTTAAAATTAGATATGCTTCTTAAGGGCTCAAACGAAAAACATTCCAGAAAGGATAGAGGGTTACAGGGTCCTCCATTCAAGCCAACAGGGCTTGAATATTTACATTTTTCTTTTTTTGCAGGGGGAGGGTCCGGAATAGATCCCCCGCGAAAAAGAAGGGGGGGCCTATACTAAAGAAATTCCAGAAAAAGCACAATAAAAAACCCCCAAGTATAAAGAACTAGACTACTCAAAAGCAAGCAGGGGTAGGAAACTCCATTCATCCCTGCCTTAATATGACCACCTTATTCCAACTTATTGCTTTTGCTCAAGACTATACATATTCTTGGACTGTAACACTATGAATAGTTAACTGGGAGCCTGAGAGACATGCAAATGTTCAGGTCCAGAAGAAAATGTGTGAAATTTTAGAGCCATGACTAGCTGCACAAACAGTTCACCCACATATGTGTGCACACAGATATGTATGCATACACATGCATACACCACTGTTTCTATTCACCCACATGCATTCATACATATGCACTCACGGACATGCCACCCCAACTATTCACATATGCAGCCTCCTTGCAAAAACACAAATGCCATCCACAGAATTTCGCTGTCTGCCCCACCTCTCTTATCTCTCCCCAGTCAACTCTCCAGTTCTTCCTGCTACTTCTCACCACTCCGTTTCTCTCTCCACCATGCTATTAAAAGCTGATATATTATCTCCTACACTTGCACTACCTCTCCAACTATCCATGTTTTCTCCCACAGAAACAAATACTATTTTTCCAGGAGAATGAGCTGCTGTCTTTTGTATAGCAGGAAACTTTTGCCAGAGAAGAAAAGGAGGAGAATGAGAAGATAGTTGGTTTCTTGACTTGTCATTGAGCAAGCTCTAGCCCAGGGGTCAGCAACCTACGGCCCGCGGGCTGGGTGCGCCCCGTGGAGGCCTTCCGACCGGCCCCTACCTGGTCCTGCTGCTGCCACCGCGCTGCCACTTTTCACGACTGCGGGGGTCCTCTGGGGTGCCATTTTGGAATCCAAAATGGCGCCCCAGAAGACCCCTGTGGCGGCGCTGGGCCTCTCGGAGATTTTGCCAAGAAAACCCCAAGAACAAGTAATAGCAACAATAATCAATATCATCATGGCGGGCAGCAGTGGCGGTGGCAGGACCAGCATCCAGCCCCTGGACCTTAGGTTGCCTACCCCTGGGCTATACATTAGAAGGTGTTGGTAAGGATGACTGATCACCAAAAGTGGGACTGTGAAATCAAAGTGCAATCCCCTAGCCATCTAAACTGTGGGACTGTCCCTGTCAGACTGCTCTACCATTTCAGTATGCCATTATCAGTAACAAATGAATTCAAATGATTTAAAATCAACACAATCAATTTTGTAAAGATCCAGTATGTATCTTAAACACTTTTTGCCCTTGAAATAAAGGGTCAAAATGACACTTTTCCCCATCTACCCTGACATTCCTACTTTGGGTTGGTATGTTGATGAAAGCCAGAAAACTATCTTAGTCCACCATCTGTTGCCTGATGTTGTTCTGTAGCTAAAGCTAATTAATAGATAAGAAAGAGCTTATGTATTTTGATTATTCTAAGGAAGCATCAACTTGTAGTGATTATTTTTTCCCAGATACACAGCAAATCTCCCAGTGCAATGAAAAGTTCATGCATATTTGTGACTTATGAAACGTTTAAAAGATTATATAGAAATAAAACTATTTACTCATACTGAAGATAGGCTAAACATCTAATTTTTATACTAGGAGAAGAACCCTGTTTCTCTTCATTACAAAGATGACACAACTGGCCTGAGATAATGAATTGGCCCTAGAATGATCTGAAACTTCTTCATTTTATTTAAAACAAGAAATCTGTGCCACCTGTAACTGTGTTAATGATCTTTTAGATGGGAAATCACTTTTTGGGCAGCTAGGGTAACAACTATAAAGAGAAAGAGAATTTACAGATCTCTTACAAAAGGAAGAAAACCCATTTGAATAAGAATCTCTCTGGTTCAAGAATTAAGAGTAAAAATTGTGCTCCTGTCTAGAAATAAGACCACATGGAATGGGCAAATAAGAATTTTTCATCTTTTTTCTACACAAACCACCAAAGAAATGAAGAGGGTCCCCAAACACACTGTGTGTGCACTTTCTGATACTTTCAATTGATGAAAGTATCAAAAAGTGCTTTCTGAAGCTGCTTTGTTGCAAAGGAAAATTTATGAATTATGATTTGCCTTTGAATTCTAATTCTAAAACACATTTAATTAAGCTCCATGTTTAAGATGTAGATATCAAATATATAGCAATGTCTCCTTTTGTTCAAGCTTGTGCTGCTGAAATGAATGTTATATTGAAGATAGTTACGCAGAAGTCTTGCAATACCTTAGTATCTTATTCTACAAATTTAGAATTAAAAACAAAATACTAACTTGGGTGCCTTGGTTATTAATGTCCACAAAATCACTCCATTCATTTGTTAATTCTTCTGAGGACAGAACTTTCAAAACAATGCTGGGTACCAAATCTTTGGTTCTGCAATCTGGATAGCTGGACACTTGATGATAAAGCTCATGATGTACTGAACTTTCAGCTGGAACATGTTTGCAGTAAACATCAAACTTTGGTGTGTCTGGAATATAAAAAAAGGTCAAATAGGCTCTTTAAGAAAGATGCTCGTACTTATAGCACAATTCCATGTTATCTCAACATACACATGCACGCTAGCCTCTCATGGGGTTTGCCCGATAGATTCTCAGCACACATTGTTACTTTTTTGTCTAGTCTACAGAGCTTCCTTTCTCAGCCTCATCCACACAAATGGACCCTCTGCTTAAACAAGAAAATTATGAATAAATTTACTGAAATAAGAATATAAGAGGAGAAAGCAAGTAGCTTTATCCATAGACTTAAAACATTATATAAAACATTATATAAAAAACATTTATACATAGCAGTATAAATGACATACCTTTGAAGTTTTCTTTGATAAGCAGTGAGACAGGACACCTGTTGTGGATAATTATGCGAGGACTAGGATCTTCTGACAGAGTTAAGTATGTCACTCCAAGATGTTCCTGATAAGTCAGTACTATAGCTCTAAAGTGAACAAGATTGTAATATTACATGGATCTTTACACAGGCTTCATTTGCTATTACAAACTCCATACCAACCTAATAATGTTTTAAAAGAATAACTTTGGGGAAATTTTTCATTCTCTCTCTCTCTCTCTCTCTCAAACAAGATCTCATGCACAAATGCCACCTTTAAAAATATGACAGTGTGTCCACCACTGGGAATCATACAAAGGAAAGGAAGAGAAGCAAGCAATCAGACGTCATATGAGAAAAATAACCATGTGTACAAATGAAGAAGAATGTATATATAAAGTGGTTGCCTTAGCTTTCATAGATCTGTGCAGGGTGAGTTTTAGCCATTTATTGATGAAAGAAATTGTAGGAGTAAAGTGAGAGTAGGAATGAATAAATGAAACTACTTAGCATACACAATATTAAGATTATGTCCATAAAGCATTTGGCATAAAGACAGTGTATACCATGCAGGGATAGAACCCATATGGCAATGTTAGACTTTTGGAATGAAGCTTTGAAGGGACAATAAATGAACTACTCTCATCAGGTTAAGTATGTGCCATATAAAATAGCATTATATGCAGTGAAAGAAAGGATAAACTGTATTCTTGCACTGGAAATTAACTTGCATGCTTAATAGAATTATACAGCACCTAGCATACTGCTGGCACAAAAAAGATGTAGAGTAGTAACAGTCCTCCAATGAGCCAAAAGGTGACAGACAGAAGTAAGATATCAACCAGCACACCCTCAGACAGGATTATCTTCAACCAAGGCTCCCACAGATATTGAGTATACATGTTTATATTGAGTGCATTAAAGTGATTTGTCTAGAATATATAAACATGATAAAATAATATGATAAAAATGTATCAGCTTGGAGGAGGGAATATTACTTTCTCAAAATTCTGCTACTTCCTCCTTCTCTTGTTTAACTGTTAGGATCACTGTATTGTATCAACATCTTTTTCTCCAAGACCTATATATGAATCTCTTTGAGTCCAGCCACACTGTTCATAAATTGTCCAGAAGTGTCACTGCTGAGTGATTGAAATGATGTAAGGCATTCCCTCCTTCAATGCTCAGAGTTTGAAGCAGGTTGTCTTTAAAGCATCTCCCACGCAACACACAAGCAGGGCAATACCATATGGTTGGTTCTGAGTTTTATATAGCTCCTTATTTATATCTGCATTCAGCAGTAAGAACAAAATTAATTTTGGGGCCAGGAAATGGAAAGCAAGTTCTCTACTCAGCAATGGAATTTTTACTGCATGAAGTGGCTTATTTTCAAAGAGAGAAATGCAATCTTGCTTATAAGGCAACCTTTCAAACTTGGAAAGTTTTTCCTTCTACATTCCCAAGATCACTGAGTTTCCTGACTTAAGTTTTTCCCCCATTCTTTTTATGTCCTCTCTTTTTCACATTTTAGATCATTAAAAATTTAGAGGTTTCCCTAACAGTTGTACTGGATAGACATGCAGAAAAATAGATTATGGAAATATAATTGTTCACAAAGTAACTGAGTGTATGAAAATCTTAAGCTATTTGGATGGAGAACAAAATAAATTTTCTTATCAATTTATGCTTGCCATAAGGAATGAAAAGCATATGTGAAGTCGTAGGCTTTCATGGCCAGTATCCATAGTTTTTTGTGGGTTTTTCGGGCTGTGTGGCCATGTTCTAGAAGAGTTTCCTTCTAGAATGAAAAGCATAATTGTTGAACTTTTTCATATGAAACAAATGTATTATATGCTTTGCAAACATTAAGAATGCAATTCCTTCATGTCTGAAAACATATTTTTGTGCTTGTGCTATGTGGAATGTGGTTATAAAAATGTCATGAACAGCAAAAAATCCTATGGCATATTAAAGATGAAATTTTATTTTGCATAATTTTTTATGGACATTTATAAGACTGAGCATGAAGCAGTTCCTTATCTAGTGCTGAATTTGTAACTAAAAGACAAAGCAGACTGCCAGAAATAGTGCACATTAAATTGAGGCTCTGCCTTGGCTCAGTGCTAGGGAATCATGGGAACTGTAATTTATTGTGGCACCAGAGCTCTCTGACAGAGAAGGCTCAATGTCTCAGAAAAAAATACAATTCCCATGATTCCCTAGCACTGAGCCAGGGCAGTGCCTCAATTTAATGTGCACTATTTCTGGCAATCTGCTTAGGCCATAAGTCTCTTTCAGGCCAATTCTAGCTGATTCAAACCAAATGCCACGATAGTGCTTTTTCTAGATGCTCAGGTGTTTGATTGGACTGAATTGCCAAAGGGAGAGCCATAGGTAAGTTCTCTGATTGCTTCTGTTGTTTCAACATGGCATATTGAAAGAGTGGTCAAAACATCCACTCATTTTAAAGATTGCAGAGGAGCATAGAGAAAACAGCTGTCTCTTGGGGAATACATGAGGGAATACTAATGTTTCTCTAGAATGATGTGTTATCCTCTCTCTTGTGTCTTCTGGTCTTACATGATTTACAGTGTTAGAATTCAAAGTCATTAGCTTGTAAGATGTTACAGTGAATACTGAAATATATAAGGGATTGAAATTACCTGGCCATCCTGATGTTGGACTTCAACTCCTAGCAGCTGTAGCCAGCATAGCCAGTGGTGAGGAATACTGGAAGTTGAAGTCAAACATCTGGAGGGCTCCATGTTTGTGTGCCTTCAAGTCATTTTCAGTGTAGAAGTCATTTCCAACTTATGGCAACCCTAAGGAGTCATATCATGGGTTTTTCTTGGCATGATTTGTCCAGAGGCAGTTTGTCTTTGCTTGCCTCTGAGGCAGAGAAAATGTGAATCGTTCAAGTCAGGGGTAGGCAACCTGTCCCCTTTAAGGGCCGAGGGACTTCAGCTCCCAGAATCCCAGGATCTATTGGCCAACATGGCTGAGGCTTCTGGCAGCTGAAGTCCTTCGGCCCTTAAAGGGACAGGTTGCCTACTCCTGGTCCAAGTCATCCAGTGAGTTTCTGTGGCTGAGCGCAAATTTGAATCCCTGTCAGAGGCAATGGAAAGCCCCCTCTGAACAAATCTTGTCAAGAAAATCCCATGATCGGTTCACCTTAGGCTACATGTTAATCATCCCATTATGCACCATGCTCTTCATTAGAAAAGTATAATGCAAGAAATGTGCCTTTAAATTATCTAATTGATTTAATGTGCCTTCAAATTATCTAACTCAGTGATTCCCAAACTTTGGTCCTCTGGATGTTTTGGATTTCAGCTCCCAGAATTCCTGACTGATGGCCAAAACACCTGGAGGACCAAAGTCTAACTGATGAAATCTAATTAAATTTGAGGAAGAGGAGGAGGAGGAGAGTGATGATGATGAGGACCTGGGGAGGTGCTTCTCTCTATCCCACCACTCTCACAGGTACATCTGGTGAGAACATGGGACAGGATCTTCTGCATGGCTGCTCCCAAGCTCTGGAACTCCCTTCCTAGAGACATTAGACTAGCACTGCCTTAATATCTTTCTGCAGGTAAGTGAAAACTTTCTTGTTCTGGCAAACCTTTAAGAATTATTTTTTTTCTTTAGAAGGGAGAAATAAACCTCAATATGCTAATAATAATAATAATAATAATAATAATAATAATTTTTATTTGTATCCCGCCCCTCTGCCAAGCAATCAGGGTGGCGTACAGCATTACAAAATTACAAACAACAAATCAGCAGAATCAATAATAATAAAATCAATAACAATAATAAAAAATATACAAATCTAAAAATTTTTTTTTTTTAAATCTGTTTGGTTAATGGGTTTATGTGGCTGAGTGCAGATTTGAATCCCAGTCATAGGCAATGGAAAGCCCTCTCTGAACAAATCTTGTTTGGCCAATGGTTTATATTTTTAACTGGTTTTAATTTTTTCCATAGTTTTTTAAAAAATGTTTGTATGCTATGTCTTTTTATCTAAAATTGTTTTAATTGTTGTAAGGTACCTTGAATCTTGAACTGGGAAAAAGGTAGGATATAAATAAATATAATTGTGAGTCATACACATTCTCAGCCCCAGAGAAACCCTTAGGGTCACTGTAAGTTGGAAACTACTTGAAGGTACACAACAATAACAATAACAATAACAATAACAGGGAAAAAATAAATCATGTGCACCTCATGAAGAGCGGCCATGCAAGCAGAACAACTGGATTTGTTGCACACAGGAAGAACATTCATCCTTTTATTAAAGAGCCTAGAACATCAAACATTAACATACATTCTACATACCTGGTGGAGAATCCATGTTCATCTCTACCACTGATAGGTATGGCTATGCTCTGCCTTGGGAATTCCTGCCTAATGATAGCTGGTGAGCTCCAACATGGAACAGTGGTGTTATCATTTATGCTAAGTTTGAAGCTTAGCAACATGTACTTTTGAAGAGGGAGTGAATCAGAAACAGAGTGGCTAAAGTCATGCATCAAATCCCAGAAAAGAATGGAACTTGTTTTGGCAGTATCTGACTCCATGGCTGAGCAGATGCTGAACGTACTACTGTCTGGAACATGTGAGAACTGGAAAGAAAACAAGGAAGAGAGTACAAGCTGTCATTTTCCTGAACTTCTTAATGTATTCTAATTGCAAATTTAAATTCCTGCAGAATTTATGGAGAAGTAGGCATAATTCAGATTACATTGCCATATATACTCAACCATAAGTCAACCTCATGTATAAGTTGAGGGCAGGTTTGAGGGCCAAAATTATGAATTTTGATATGACCCATGCATAAGTCGAGGATAAAACTTAGGGACATGCTACAACGGATGTAAAGAATGAAGGAAAGGAAAATGATGCCAGAGAATGCTGCTATTTTCTTATCCAAGCATTCAAAAAGGCCAGACGCGGCACCACAATGGAGAGAATAGGGGTGGTTGTGTCCATGCTTCTTTTAGGTTCTCCCATAATGGACTAAGCTCTTGCCTTTTACCACTCTACTCAGAGAGGGAGATGGTTCCTATTTTGAGTTAAGGTACAGCACTTGCACTGGCCTGTGGATATGTTGACTCAGGTTTTTGGGGTCAATTTTTTTACTCAAATTTCTAGACATATATAGTAATTATATTTAAATCTTCTAAAACTATGTCATAGCCACAGCTACTTAATATGCCAGACCAAAGGAAAACAGAACTACCCATGGATATCTCATCGGCTGTACCCACACAGCTGGAAAAAAAAAACAACCAGTTTGACACCACTTTAACTGCTATGGCTCAGTGCAATGGAATTCTGAGATTTGTAGTTCTGTGGGATATTAGAGGTCTGGTATCACAACAAATTACAAATTTCATGATTGCATAGCACTAAGCCATGGCAGTTAAAGTGGTGTCAAACTGGATTTTTTCAGCTGTGCGGGTGCAGCTTTCTTCAATAAAAATTAAAAATAAGATTTAAAATATATTCAGGTACAAACTTCACATTCCTTTGTGGGAAATTTATAAAGCTGCAGTTTTACATTCAAATTATAGTGTATCTGTGCATACTTACCTAAGATTATTTTAAAGGGTTTTTTTGGGTTGTTTTTTTTTCTAGAATGAGGGAATAGATGACATCATTGAAGTCCTCAAAGATCATATAGCTTTGAACTACTTATAACCCAACAAATTTAAGTTGAGGTGCTGTAAACAACTTCAGCCTGCAAGCAAATGTACCTCTTCTATATGAGAACTTTGTACAAATTCTTAGAACTGTTTCAACAGCTATTATAGATTATACTGCCTTTGTTTCAGCAGCAGCCTTCAGCTTCTGAACAGATGGGGACCAGGCAGAACTAATTCCACAAAGTATTGAGATCTTCTACTATGCAAAGATCATAGTTAATTACCAGAGTTGATTGTACTGTGGCATCTATGTTTTTAATTAAAACAACCTAAAGTGGGTGATTTTTATTAACTCTTGATCCATTGTTTTCCTTTCAATAAGAAGTTTAGACTTCATATAAATATGACTTTCTACCCATTGTAGAAATTAAACAAAAAACATTGTTAACATTTTACCTCCTCTGTTAGCTGGGACTTCATAACAGATAGCTGTGGTCTATAATAGATTTGATATGGAGTGTTATTGACAACGATACTCTTGTCCTCAATCTGTAGGATCTGAATACCACGCTGAACAATGGAAGAAATGCAGAACTGACACAACTGCAGGATAAAGCAGTAACAGAATATTATGAACAAGAGTATCTTTTCCAACATAGCAGGCATATAAAATATTTCCACCCGCTGGAAACAACATAGCAAGATTACAGGTGCATTAGTGTAAATACCTTGGAGGGGGGAAAATCTCTGCTTGCAACCCCCTTCTTATAAAGTCTATTCATCTGACAGCTCTTTGTTCAAAATAGCTGAAGCTTAGTCTTCAGGACCAACCCTTACTTAGCTGCAGCAACAGAAGTGCATCATCTGCCTTCATAACCACTCATTTGTCTCAAAGTAGGAGGAAAACATTTGACACTGGTTCAGATTAACAAAGTGACTCCCATGGATGGAAGCAAGCATTATTCTCATGTGTAACTGGAGCTGTTTTGTGCAGCAGAAATAAGTGTAGTAAGAACTAGGTTTTGGTGGAGTTGGCAGTAAAGGCATGAAGTTATTTTCTAACAGGTAGATGAGAAAAAGATAATTAAAATGACTGCTGCCACCTTTCAGTCTTTATGACCTTATATAAATAGTGTTTTATTGGCAGCAACCACTTGACTACTTCATCTGTGGCCAAGGAGGATACATACATGAAAAAACATGCAGCCAGTATGGATCCAGCTGATGCAGATATGATAAACTCCAGCACTCCTTTTGCACCACAGCTGCAGGGGATAACTGGCACTCAGGAGGCACTGGTTTTCATCACTACATTTTGTAATTACTTTCATAATTATGTAATTCTGGTTCAGTTCACAGTGCCAATGTCTCTTCAATCAGTCTCAAGGAGATTGCCTCTTCCTATCCCTAGTATACTATATAAAACTCAGAGTTATACTGAGGGAGAGTTATACTGATCCCCTCAGTTATATAGGGACTCCCTGCCCCTGGCTATCTCAAAGAAAGATAATCTTTCTTTTTCCTATCCCTCTTTCACACTTTCCACCACAACATGTTTTTGCAGTTAATAAGATTCAGAAGAACTCACAGGACTGAAACTTTTTCTTCTTGATATGGCACTATAAACAATGCAGAGGAAATAAAAGATCCGATTTCTGCCTAGAAGCAGGGGAAATCAGATCTTTCCTGGCAGCAGCCACAGGTAGAGGTGACTAGTGGAATAATCGTTCTACACATGTCACTAACAATAGTGACTTTGATGAACCCCCTTCATATGCTACAGCCACAGCCCTGCTTCTGGAGCATAGGGCTAAATTGTAGCTGCATCATGCATGGCCACACAAAATAAAACATGATGCAAGTCAGATTGGGAAGAAGTATCTCCTTGGCCTCATCTCTCTGACTCCTTGTGTGCTAGGAAAACAGCTTAGAATAAATCCAGGAAGGATCAACTCTTTCTGCCTCCAGGAGCTTTTAATGCAGGAGAGGAATTCTGCTGGAACTGTATTTTGTCAATTTCCCTGATATTCTGCTTCCCCTAAAAAATCTGCTCAGAGAGGTGAGATCACTATCATTGCTGAATCTTATGCAATGCGATTGATACAGATTGTTACAGATGATAGCCCATTTTTAGGTGAATGTTTAAAGTCAATAGACTACAAAGTATTGTATGGAAGAGTTGCAATTTGAAGTGACAAAGGCACAACAACAGTGATTCCTATCATACCTAGGCAGGGGTTGAATCCCACTTCTGGAATAAATCCTCTGTGTCACTGGTAAGGACCTGGCATACTAAAACCCTGTGAAATTCATGGGGTCACCATAAGTTGATGAGTACACAGGCACGTATACTGGAGTTTGGGAGAAGCATGTTTCGCTGAATTTATATCACTTAGCAGACCATCCCTAATGAGTGTTTTCTTGTGGATATATTTTACCAGACAATCTTTTACATATACTTCTTAATGAACCTTACTCCTGAATGACATAAATATTTCTGAATTTTATACTGGATGTGTATGAACAGATTCCATCCTAGTATTTAAATGAGATTAATCTCAAATATTTTGTACCTTCTGATGTCCTGGAAAGGCTCCAAGTCTTATTTCAGCTTCAACAAACCCTTCTTCATCCAAAGTTACTACCTCCTCATTGTCACCATCCTTCCATTTTGGCGATGTCATGTTGTGGACCAGCTTGATTGCTACTGATTTGTGTACAGTATTAGTGTTTGCCCAGTATATTCCTATTTGGAAAGCCTCCTACAACAAAAACATTTTTATCATACTCAGCACTTCCTTATGGTTAAATTGTATGTTTATTTTTCTTTCTCTTTATTTTGTATGACACCAATCAATATTATCTAATGTGTATGCTGAATTATGATTCATTGTGAAATTTTATGGACCTTGGATGAAGTAAATAATGCACTGCAGCCTATACATGCCATGGGAGGTTCCATAATACTGTGCTAAAGAAACAGTTGGGATACTTTCTGTCCATGGTGAAGTGTAGACTTCATAAACAGACAATTGCACAAATGATGTTGCTCTCTGTGTAACAGGTTACAGATGAGAAGGGCCTATTTCACACTGGAAACTGTTGTGTGTGAGGAGAGAGCCTAATGCCACTGCCTATATGTATGTGTGGATGCATGTATGGATGTTGTTGTTAACTGCCCTCAATTTGACCCCGACTCATGGCGACCTTCTAGATGAGACATCTCCAAGCCCCCCTATCCTCCACTGCTCTGTTTTGTTGTTGTTAACTGCCCTTGAATCGATCCTGTCTCATGACAAACCTATGGATGAGACATCTCCAAGACCCTCTGTCCTCCACTGCTCTGCTTAATTCCTGCAACCCCTTAATAGCCGTGACCTCCTTAATAGAGTCCATCCATCTAGCAGTGGCCTTCCTTTCTTTTTACTTCCCTCCACCTTCCCCAGCATTATTGTCTTTTCCAAAGAGTCCTCTCTTCTCATGATGTGTCCACAGTACGACAGTTTGGTCATCTTGTCTTCTAGGGAGGTTTCCGGTTTGATCTGCTCTAGGACCCACTTGTTTGTCCTTTCAGCTGTCCATGGGATCCTCAGCACTCTTCTCCAGCACCACATCTCAAATGCATTGGTTTTCTTCCTACCATCTTTCTTAAGTGTCCAGCTCTCACATCCATCCATGGTAATAGGGAATACAGTGGCTTGTGTGATTCTAACTTTTGTGCTGAGCTGTATATCTTTGCATTTTAGAATCATTGCTAGTTCTTTCATAGCCACCCTCCCTATTCTTAGTCATCTTCTGATTTCCTGACTGCAGTCCCCATTTCTATCA
>CM034706.1:29607665-29678582 GCA_020142125.1 Phrynosoma platyrhinos
TTGCTATAGTCTATAAAGCACATGCTGATTTTCTTTTGGAATTCCCTTTAGCCATTGTATGTTTGCAGTGTGGTCCCTCTTGCCTCTTTTTTTCCTGAACCCTGCTTGGACCTCTGGGATGTCTCTTTCCATGTGTGGTTGGAATCTATGTTGCATAATCTTGAGCATGATTTTGCTTGCATTGGAGATTAGTGCTACGGTCCTATAGTTGCTGCAGTCTCTTGCATCTCCCTTTTTGTGGATAGGGATGTATATAGATCAATTCCAATCTACTCTGCTTAGGTCCTGTAAATTTAGGACTGTGACCTTCATGATTCAGTCTATCCATCTGGTGCGTGACTTCCCTCCTTTTCTACTACTGTCTACCTTTCCTAGCATTATTGTCTTTTCTAATGAGTCATGTCTTCTCATGATGTATCCAAAGTACAACAGCCTCAGTTTGATCATCTTGGTTTCCAAGGAGAGTTCAGGCTTGATCTATTCCAAGGGCTCATTTGATTGTCTTTTTGGCCATCCACGGTATCCTCAGCACCACATCTCAAATGAGTTGATTTTCTTCCTCTCTACTTAATTCACTCCCCAGCTCTTACATCCATACATGCTGATGGAGAATAACTTGAGTGCTCAGTTGTGTAGCTTTATTCTTTAGGATCTTGTCTAGTTCTTTCATAGCTGCCCTTCCCATTCTTAGTCGTCTTTGTATTTCTTGACTGCTGTCTCCATTCTGATCAATGTTCATATGTATGTATTAGGACTAAAATTTCTTTCATTTCTTGTATACCCAAGATAGTACACACACACACACACACACACACAGAATAAGTCCTGAAATAAAAGGTTCATTCTGTTGAAAGACAAATAGAAATATTTCAAATCATGGAGATGGGTAAATTTAATTAACAGAACTCAGCTTGTGGGAGACGGGTAAACTAAAATAACACACCTTAGCATAGCCCAAGGTGATAAGGAGACTGTTTCTGTTCCTTCATGGAACTTCCCTTTAAAATTCTTCACTGCTCAGAACACAGCAGTTATTCTCACATTCCACAATAGACCCGTTTTGACTAGGAGGCACATGGAAAATTCATTGTTTGCCTTGCATTAGAACCAACTGAATAGATGGAGCAAAACTTTAGGTAGAGAGCATGGGGGGAGAGGATGCCTGCCACTGTGTACGTGCTTAACTTTGCACACACTGAATGTTAATGTCCCTCATCATAGTCCAGTACAGGCTTTATATCCTTTGATCAGGCTCCATCCCCTCAACATGAAATAAAAATAACTTCAAACAAAATGAGTATATCAACTTCAACAGTAATCTTGCCTGAAAGTTTGGAGGTATCATGGTTTTCCCAGCAGGTATCTGCAGCACGATCTTTTCGCCTTCAAACAGCCAAAGATCCCACTTGGAATGATTGATCAGCAGAGCCCATGGCAGGAGTTCTATCAGCAGCGTTTTCACACATGGCTTCCACACTGACAGTTTTACTCGCATCGGGCTATCCCACTGAGTGAGCTGTTCACTGCTGCTCCGAGCAAGGTATCAAAGAAGAGATAAAAGAAAATTGTTAATTCACTGGTAAGATTTGCAGTTTATCATCCTAGCCATTCATAAAGTTTTTGTTACATTGCAGTGCCTCCTGATAACAGATATGATTCTGAAATACAAATATAACCTGCCAGGGCAAGTCTGTCCCTGATTTAGGTGGGGATTGAAAAAGACTTTTATTCAAGGATCAAAAAGCAAGACATATCTTTAAATAATTGAATCAAAAGTGGTATAAGAACACCACCTGGCATCAAGTCTCTTTCCCTGTTTCTTATTCCTACAAAAAATGAAAGCAAATATGCTTCCTTGCAAATATGATTCCTATTTTTAATATTTTCATTAACAGTGTTCCCATGTTAAAAAAAAACATACTCTGCACTGAAATAGTGAAACAAAAGTATATATAAGTACAACATGAGAACTAAAAATTGAATTCTTGAAAAAAAAGTCTCCAGAATTCAAACCTGTTGTTAAAAAGCTATTTTTCATACTGTTTTAAAACTTAGGTTCTTATACTTTGGCTGCTTTTCTTACCCACTATGAATGCTTTTAGTATGCTTTCTTGAAATGCTTTATTTTATAATGTCAAATGTTTTAATTCTTTTTTATTTACAAACATACTTAAGTTAAACTCTGACAGTGAAGCTTCCTTTTACAAAATATTGTTATACCCCCAGCTGCCCTTTTTTTCCTTGTCCTGTCTAGCTGGAAGGTCTTTTTAGAGCAGCACTGGCACTAGGAGGATGGTGAGGGTCACTGGGAAAACAGATTTTTTGGTGTCAGGGTGCAGCAGCATGTCTCCAATAAACAATGCAAAAAAGATTGAATTAGGATAGAATGGGATTCTATTCTATCTGACTGTGTAACTTTGTGTGCCTACCTACAATAGGTAATGGAAATAGCAGCTGGCTCTAGAATATCTTACTGTGCATGCATGAACAGCAAAACAGAGAAAAAGCCTTATCAGCTACCCCCAGCAAGTTTTAAAATATCATAGATCTTTTAGGTTGGGCCATCAAAATGGAAATGGTTAGAAAAAGCTGGCAAAGAAAAAGCCATTCCTAGAGGCAAATTGGAAAAAAGCTTTCAAGTGGTCTCTAGAAGGTTTAAAATGTTTTTGTTTGGTCATGAAAGGCTTAGCTGACCTGGTCATTTAATTTTACATGTGCCTAATGTTAGCTTTGAATAAAAAGTCAGCTTGAACATGTTCAACTGCATTCCTTTTTTTTGTGGTGTAGGAACTTACCCTCTTCTTCCCATGCTAGTTTCACCCCAGTATCAATAATAATAATAATAATAATAATAATAATAATAATAATAATAATAATAATAATAATAATAATAAATTTTATTTATATCCTGCTCCTCTGCCATGCAATCGAGGTGGCTCACAACAATTTAAAAACATCATAAAATATTAAAATACCATCCAAATCCCACAGACCCCCACCCCTTAAAAAGAATAAAACAATTGAATCATTAAAACAATGATTCAACCACATAATTAAAACAAACCATAATCAAACAAACAATAATAGGCGGGGCAGCATTTAAACCAAATGTAGGAGGGATAAAAGGACTCCTGAGGCAGGGAAAGGCCTGCCGGAAGAGATCTGTCTTAACAGCTTTTTAAAAACTGTTTAAAGTTGTCAACTGACAGATCTCAAAGTATTAAAGAAGTAATGCTCAGGAACCGATCTACTTTGTTAACTGAGATATACTTCTATTGCTTTAGATCAGGGGTAGGCAACCTAAGGCCCAGGGGCCGAAGCCAGTCCTGCCGCTGCCATTGCCGCTGCCACTGCCCACCATGATGATATTGATTATTGTTGTTATTACTTGTTCTTGGGGTTTCCTTGGCAAAATCTCCACAGGGGTTTTGCCATGGCTTTTCTGGGGCTGAGAGAGTGTGCATACATATATATTTTTTATTTTTTAAAAAAATATATTTTTATTTATTTATTTATTTATTTATTTATTTTTGGTGTTTCGGCCCCCCCAATTGTCTGAGGGACAGCAACCCGGCCCCTGGCTCAAAAAGGTTGCCTACCCCTGCTTTAGATCAAGGATGGGCAACTGTGGAAGACTGGGTGATGGTGGTTATTAGCCTTCCAGAAGACCTTGGATGGCTGGCTGCACCTCCTCCTGAAAAAAAATAAAGTACAGTAATTTCTTCTGCCCCCTCCCATGGGGCTGTGCTTTTGGGACTTCTTAGAGAGCAACTGAGGCAAAAAGGGTTTTTTTTTTTAAAAAATAAACATCATTTTTTTAAAATGACTCCTGTGAGCTCCAAACGTTGTGAGAATATCTTCCATGCTGCCCTAAAGATCATCTTTGGGCATTTTGGGGGGGGAAATGGCCCTGGGGGCTGCATGCAGCCTGCATTTTACCGCCCCTGCTTTAGACAGTTCAAAACTAATAAATTTTCAACATACACACACACAGCTTTTAGTTAGGGCATAAAAATACTTCTAAAGCAAGCTAAAAGTCTATCTAGACAAGTATCTGGGTTTCCTATAGTGATAGTATACTTTCTCTGTAATTTTCTTATTTCTAGTACTTTATATGTAGATATTAATTTCTACAATAATCTAGTAAATCTTCTAGTGCAGCTCATCATGATTGCTATTATTTACAAAACTGTAATCAAGAGGGCAGCCTTCTGTTATTTCCTGAATTGGAACTGGGGTGCCAGTGGCTCAGGCAGAAATCCAACTCTCAAGGACTATGCTGTTCTCACACTAGAAGGCCATTTTCCCTGGGATTCTGATGTCATTCTGCATTGCAACTTTGGTGAAATTTACTGGAGTTATAATGCTTTGTGAAGTCGAAGGCTTTCACGGCTGGCATCCATAGGTTTTTGTGGGTTTTTTGGGCTGTGAGGCCATGTTCTAGAAGAGTGTATTCCTGACGTTCTCTGAAGATGCCAGCCACAGATGCAGGTGAAACGTCAGGAATACACTCTTCTAGAACATGGCCTCACAGCCCCCCCCCCCAAAAAAAAACCCTATCATGCTTTGTTATCATAGGAAGGTTTCTTGCATCATGTGTGAACACTGGTCCATTTTGCACAGTACTATCACAACAGACTAGAACTAGCTATCAAGGGTATCAGAGGAAGGTCTTTCTCTATGTACATACCAAGAACTGAACTTAGATTTTTGTTCTCTGCTTTAGCACTAGGCTACGGCTCTTCTCTGCCAAATTAACAAACTAGTAGCTACTTAAATATATATATATATATATATATATATATATATATATATATATATATACAGAAAAATAAAATACATATTAAATAATTCAACAAAAATGCTATTTCAGACACATAATTTCCAGATTTTTTTTCACTGCAAACAGTACTCCTCCAAAGAGAAGCAGTTAACAAGACCATGTACCTGACAAAATCCTTCTTTGTATAAGGCCATACAGACTGGGGGGGACTGCCACATCCATAGAAGTCAACAAGTATTTCATTTGCAGTGCCACCTGTATTTGATTTGGTGGCTATCTGCTTAATAAGGGCTGTTGAGATAGGAACTGCACATTCAGATGGATCATCTTCTTCCCTGTCACAAGGATACAAAACAAAATAGTTGTGGTTTTCATTATATGGCTTTATTTTTAAAAGCTGTTTGTATACTTTACAATATTGGTATCCAACCTAGTATTCCAAAACGATAATGAAATACAGTTATCAAAATCTCTAGACAATATGGCCTCTTATCAAACATGATTAGAGTTGCAGGCCAAAAGTTTCCCATTGTGGGAGAAAGGCAGAATATAAATCCTTGAAATAAATAAATAAATAAATAAATAAATAAATAATATATGGGGAACTAGGTTTCAGAACCACTGCTGTGAAGAGTGGCATTGTTAGCCTCTGCATTAACTGGAGCTACCCATAGTCTAACATACTGAGGATTATCCAATTCTGGACTTCCACTGGTGAAACAGTTCAATCCATGGGAAATGGGACTAGTGTAATCTTCCATGTTTGTTGTTGTTATGTGCCTTCAGGTTGTTTCCAACTTGTGGTAACCTAAGGCAACCCTATCATGAGGTTTTCTTGGCAAGATTTGTTCAGAGGGGGCTAATCTTCCATGCACTACCAAGATTTGTTCAGAGGGGGCTAATCTTCCATGTACACACCAAGATTTCTGGAAATGGTTTTTGGCTCACGTGGAGACCAGTAGGCTGGAGGGAAGAGAAAATTTTTCCCCCATGTTGGTGCTGCAGGGGCAGCACAATGGTGAATTCAGGCCAATGTTTTTAACAGGAAAAACCTTAAATATATATACCTGGCTTGGAAGGTCAGATGATGAGTTAAATCTGGTTCTATGTTTTGCAATGGTTTTTCTTGCCCTTTTCCTGGAATCATTTGTATTTCGTTCAGCCCCAGGCTCCTTTTCTCTAAATGTATGATGATGGGATCTGGAAGATGGCTTCTCATGATAAAAAGAGGGCTGAAAACAATCTACAAAATCAAAAGAACAGAACAATTTCAGCAGTAAACTTGGATTGCGCCATCCAGCTGCAGCATTCCAGCTATAACAAACTGTCAATAAATCTCAGTTCAGGGTCAATCTGACCGTAATTATTTCAGTACATAAGAGGTAAGATCAATTTGGACAATGAGGAATGTACTCACAATTCGTTGCTCCACTTGAGAATTGGCCTCTAATGTCAAAACCATGCACCAAACATAAATTATGGAGCTGTTTGAAGATGGCACCTGCAGACAGAAAAAAAGACAGGAACTCACTGAGGTTACTGTAGCCTCACAGAACTAAACATTTTATATCATCATCAACAATAAAATACACAGTGCCAATTAGAAAGAAGATCAGTTCCTCTCTGCTTTTTGCATATTATTTTTAGACAAATGGCTATATAGGCCACTGGACGTAGGATGCAAAATCAGATGTGAAACCATTTACACAATTAGCAATTGAATGACTGTGGGTGTGTTTTGGTTATTTTGGAAGACTAAATAGCTGGCACCCCAGGATGTATTGGAACCCTGACAGGGAGTGTATAGGCAACTTCAATTCTCTGCCTTCAATCTTGTTCTGAATCAGGGGCTGCAATCCTTCTATTTGCACAGGGGGAATCTCTACCAGCATCAATTAGATCTTTCCCCCCAATGTAAAAAGAAGGTGTAGAGCTACAACTCTGGGACCCAGAAGGTTAATGTTCTGTGCCATTGTCCTGATTCAGATGAGGGTGCAGGCCCACTGTTTATTAAAAATAGAATTCATGCAAGTGTGTCAATGGTGCCCTATCTAGTTTTGGTCCTCAGAGGAGGGATGAAAAATGTGTGGTTCTCCAGATGGTTGCACTGCAATTACCATTAAGCCTAGCCAGCACAACCTGTTTTTCAGGATGATAGGAGCTGCAATACAATAACATCAGAAGAGCCATACATTCCTAATTTTGTCTTAGATAATATCTCTCCCTTAAAACAGGCAACTGGATAGAATCTATATCTGATTCTACGAAAGTACATCACAGGTAATGAGTCAGAGTAGGCAGTGCTTAGTCAACTATAATCCTAGCCTTTGGCTAGGAAAGAATAGTATAACTCAGACAATTACAACCTTTGATTACAAAATATTTACTTGCATACCTGGATGACTGTGCTATATTCAGTGTGTTTAGACTCAAGTGACACATCTCTTGACCAGTCTTCATTTCCTTCAGCCTTCACACTCAATTCTGTTAGTTCATTGTTTTCTAGGACATAGGATGGCAGCTTCTGTTTAGGTGCAAGACAGTCAAAATGCTCCTTCACAACTGCCTGTCCATCTTGTCCAATATAATGCTGCACAACTTTCATTTCAATGCTTTCAGACAGATAACTGCACACAATCTGTCTTCCACAAATGATAATCTAAGTTTTAAAAAAGCAAACACAGATACATATTATACAGAAACCAAATCCTACTATGAAACCTCTTATGTATAAATTGTCATGTATATTTTGTAGATATTCATGCAGAGATACGGCTCCTGTCAATATAATGTTCTCTGATAGATAAAACATTCTTTACCATATGGAAAAGAAGTCTTGTGCCACTTGCTCCCTCATTTCTCTTTCCTTTGTGTACCAGACTTCACATTTCCTTGAACTTATAAACCTACTTTAAATGGTACTTTAAAAGCAGTCTACAAAATCAGGATCAGATTACTACATCTAAAATAGGTCATTAGGCCATGTGTGTGAGTATATGTTCCTTTAAGTCACCTGTCATCTTATGAATTTCATAGGGTTTTCTTAGGCAAGAAATACTCCAAGATAATTTGCCATTGCCTTCCTCTGAATATAGCCTAGCAACCTCTGGCCTTCTTTGGTGATCTCCCATCCAAATACTAAACAAGCTTGACCTCACTCAGGCCTGAAACAGACGGGCCAAAAGGTGCAGCTTCTGGCTGCTTCAGGGGCATGGCGTGCAGACAACATATGTCCCTGATGCAGCCAGAAGCCGATCTGAGGCCACATAAGGCAGCCCAAAAAGAAGTTGCAAAAAACCGCTCCTTACTGACCACCCGTTCAGGACCGCGGTAGTGTCCAGCTTCAGGACCATAGTGTCTAGTTGCCATGGTCCCAGGCTGAATGGGGGATGGAACAGCTAGAGGCTTGTCTGCTTCACCCCTTAGTTTCCAAGATCAGATGAGACTGCTTCAACATAAAACCATAAATGTCATCATACATAAAGAGAAAACTATCATATCAGAAACCACAACTTGTATCCCATTTTTATTTGTTTCATTTCAATGAAAACCCTATTCCACTTGGGCAAGCCATAGTGCAAATGGCTTTGTTACTCATTATGCTGAGGCCTCTTTGCACTGCTTAAGTCATCATTAGAGAACGATGACACCTCTAACACTTTTTACACTAGTATTTTGTCCACTTGGCCTAAAATATAAGTTTAATGAACATATATCAAACTTGCAGGGTTGTTACAATCTAAAACTAGCATTATTTTCAAAATAATTTTATTTGGTTTGTTCAGATACAAAGAATTGCCAACATGTGTCAACATGTCTGTTCGTATTACTGGGCAAAATTATCGTTAGAGGCATCTGCGGGCAACCTGTTTTACATGGAAAAAGTATTACTGTGTAAAAATCATCATGTATTGCACACGTAAGAATACTTACTTGTTTTTGCACTCCACTGAGTGGCTGGACCTTGATAATAAGTGATGCTGTCCTTCCCTTGTACTGAATAGTTCTGATAAATGTTCCTATATTATCTATACTAAATGGTTCAGACCACCGCCAATTTCCCCAACCTTCAATACAGATATGTAGCAGCTGAAAATGATAAAAGCAAACAATTAGAACTTAGTAAAGGTATGCTTATAGCAAAACCAAACCAAACAAACCTATATTGCTTGGAAAAGTTCTGAAATTAATATATAAACATGTTTAATATCTTTAACTGGACAAATAAACAAACTGCATGGTCCATGGAAGCTTCTTTGCTGGAATGCCAAAGGCCTAGATAATCATACATTTTATATTTAATATAGTAAATAACTTTCAGTCTTGAAAAGTAAAATCTTATGTGTAATTCCTCTATTTTAAGAGAAACTAATTTGCACAGGTAAGAATGAACCAGGCCTACCATGCAGGTATTTATGCTGATACCATCTACCTAGCTAACCACCAAAAGAGTGTTACAAATCTTATATCCTTGAAATATAAGAACCAAATCAAAACAAAGCATGAAAGTTTACAAAAAGGAGATAATGAACCCCTTCCCACATACAGCAAGGGCAACAAATCAAGGTTAATGGACCAAACACTGAAATTATGTTTTTTCCAGTGAAGTTTGACATTGACCTTTAAGTGAGAGCCACAATAACAAACTGCTAAGATGCTACAACCCAGTAGCCTCCTGGCAGTTTTTGTTCTCCTCAGCACAAAATTGCATGTAAAACAAACATGTCCAAAACAGTGGGTGGCTTTTGAATTACAAGAGTTAGGCCTTGACTCCTAACACAAATATACAAGATAATAAGTACCCTGAGGGAAAAATGTACTTTGTGACATAAAAGCCTCTGATAGCTTTGATATTTAAATCTTAGTCACAGAATAAAGAAAAACTGCCATAACCGAAACCAACTTGCTTACAGCTGCAGAGCTGGGGTGCCATATACTAGAACGTACAAGAGAAAAAAGCTGCTGGACCTGGAAAGAAGAACTGTTGCTGGAAAAACAAAATGGAGGTGTGGTCGATCCCAGTTAATAATACACTAAAAGTGTTTAACTCCAAAATGAAATGTTCTGGGTTAAGATGTAATTGATAATAATGAGCCGGAGCACAACATTTTGTCTCTGGAGCACTCCCTCCCATCTTGTATAAATGACTAGTTCATTTATTAAGTTATCAGCAAGGAATACACTATCAGTTTTCATCTAATGGTCATTAGATTACAAAAGCCTGACTTAATAGTTTTCGCATCACAATGATTTGTATGCATTTGAAATTAAGCAAGAAAGATTATGAAAAGATTAGGAAAATAGCCATCCCATGGTGGAAATCCCTCCCATCCCCTCAGATGTATGAAATCACCCTCAGTCCCTCTTGTAAATGTTTTCATAGCAGGCAGTGAGAATGCACAAAAACTAACAGCTCAGTTCAACTGTGGCTACACATGAAGACGATAATGAATACTTGGATGCAATGGCTTGTGATGAGTTTGTTGTGTCAGGTGTTCACTCAGGACTTGCACTAAGACAGGCTGCTGTCTGAAGTGAAGGACCAGTTGCTGCTCCCTTCCAAGTCATATACAGACAGGGCTGTCAACCTTTTTTCCTATGCCAAATGTTATATTGTCACATATGTAGGACAGGAACTTTGTCCCTCGTTCCTTACACTATCCACACTGTTGATGTTATAGAGACAAACAGAAAAACATAAACTGTACTTTATGTCATAGTCATAGTCTATAGAAATTGGTATAACTCTTGAGTTCATCCTTTTCTCATGTATCCCTTTGGATTAATGTTCCAAAAGTGTGAAAAGCATTTATATGTATCATGACATTGTATAGCACATCTGCTGTCTGGCTGATATCCACTATATCAGAAAATAAATGTTTATGGTGGGATCACCAACTGCTATGATATTGTAACACCAAAAACCAGTACTTCCTTTGCTATGAAATACCCTGGTGCAAATGTTTAGCATCAGTTTGCTGGATTGGGAAGCAAAATAGCCCATAGAAGTTTTTGGGAGGGAGGGAGGGAATTGGCCTTGTCCATAATGTCCATTATAGTTGGGTTTTACTCAATATTTAATTTGACTTGCCTGTGCTATTTCTATTTCAAGCTGCAAAAATTTAGCGATAAGCAAAATTGTTTACAGACCACTTGCTGTTGGGAATCATTCCATTATTAATGGAAGACAGTTGTGAGAAGTTGTGAATGCTGTGATCAGTACTGGATCAGGGATCCATGTTAGACAGTGCTGCTAAATTTAAAGGCCTATTTGCAAAATAATAAAGCAAAGCACAAAAAACAAAAGGACAATCTGAAACCTGTGGTCAGGAGATAATGAGCAAGAGTGGTTTAAAGTGAATAGTGATTTTACTATGATGGTATTTATAGCTAGGTGTACAACGTCCTTGGTAAGAGTTAGAGATAGTATGAAGTACTCTAAACAGGGAAAAGGACAAGAGAGCACTTTTTTTCATACAAGTCAAAGACATATAATGCATATTCTGTTGTGGTCATTTAATAAAAACTACTGGAATTGTTAAGCAGTACATTATGCAGTATGTACTTTGAATTTGGAAGTTCATGATCAGCAGTACTAAAAAGACATGTATATCCTCTGCCACTATCACCCTGAGACTTGTCTCAGGGAAGAGGTGACAGTGGCAGAGAATATACATAGTGCACATAACTTGAATGCATTTAAAATCTGTGGCCCTGCTGGCTGTGGATTCTGAGTGTTATTAGTTCTGGTACAGCATATGCTGAAGAGATTGTGGAAAGTCAAAATAGGAAGTCCTGGGCTACAGACTCCAATGGTCTAAAGCAGTTTCATATTTTCATAGGTTGATGCCTCTTTTATATTAACCTTAATCTGTAACAATTTTGAACATACTATAGTGACACAAAGACAGTATTTGGCTGCAAGGTAGCTGCAGAAAACACTCAACTACATTTCTGAATTTAGGAGTCTCATTTAAGTTCTGTGTGCTTCATATTTCTTCACCTTTTGGAGAGCAAAATGATTTCTACTTGGTACACTGGCTCTAATGATGGAATGCTGGGTTTAATGCCAAACACCAACTGATGCAGCCTCCTATTTCCACAAACCTGACTTTCAAAAGTCCTCTTACTCTTCTATATATGTACGCCAAGTTTTCATGGAACCATGAAGTCATAATTGCATTTTGAATTTATCAGGCATTTCATCAGTTTTGTAACAGCTAAATTGAGTAGAACTACATACTCAAAGATGTCACCAAGTGAGGTCAAGAACTTACAAGCAAACAAGTGGTTAAATCCAGAAAAAAGTGTGCTTGAACCATCATCCACAAATTAAATGAAAATTTAAGCAAATATAATGAATGATTCAGAAGCAGGACATTTATAGAGGGAAAAGAATGAAAGGGAATGGATAATTTGAGAAATTCCAGGGTTCCCCTCCACCAGAATCCCTCATATTCATTGAGATTTTTAGAGGATTTGTAAAATATGAGATATTAAAATACTTCTTTTTACTACTGCTGTAAAGTAACTGTTAAATAAGAGATTTATTCTTGAATGCAGTGATTTAATTCTTTATATAAATTTATATCTGAAGCAAATATGTTTTGAGGTTTTAGCTTCATACCACCACAGCAAAACCAAAGGAATTTTAAGGCTTCTTTCATTTATTTTTATTATGTATTAAAATGAGTAATTACAACACCTCTCCTCAACTTTAATCAGTAAAAGAAAAATTAAGACGTTAAATGATATGAATGTTAATGAAACCCAATCCTTTGAAAACTATTTATTTTCATTTAACTGGGCTGCTTTGCCATAGTAAAAAAAAAAAAAAACATTTTTGCAAAGGTTAAATAAAGTATTTTATGGCAACTGCTGCTGCTTAGTGCCTGTGTAACAAGAAACATGAGCTCACCAAAGTTCTGCAATTGGGCTTTCCCCCAGTAAGGGAATGTGGTATCCGAGACCTTGTCCTAACTCATTTTATCCCCAAGTGTGAGTCAAGCAAATCAAACATGAACTAATGCCTAGAGGAAAGTCCCTGAGTCCAAAAGTATGGATTATTTCATATTTCACATTTATCTTACAATCTGCTCCCAGAGTTCTTAAAATTCACTAACTTGGCAAGATGAGAATTATCATGAGGAATGAAATAGCTTAAAAACTATGAAGTCATTTAGCATTCCATTAATCTGACACTTGCATGGCCTGTCCGTGCTTGGGCACTATTCTGACCTTTGGATAATGAGTTCTTCAAAACCCATTTCAGTAGTGAAGCAATTTGGAAGGTGCTACATTATAATGCACAAAACAAACTGAAATTCTAATAAAGTTGCGTTCATTTCTTTTGCATATAAACATAGTCTATATGATATATTAAGGCATTTGCTTCTTTGTTTATTCAAGAAGATAAAGTACCAAGCTGTTCACTGTTTTTTCCAAGCAATATAACATCACAACTTCTTGTTTAGGTCTTAACCTTACACACTATACACAAAATCAAGTGTAGTGAATCTGCAATATTTAATGAATTCTATGTAAAAAGCACTTTATGTTCTGGCAACCTGTCAAGCTGCCCAAATGTTTCATTTCTATTTCTAAACTCTATTGTCCTGGGAGATACAATACAATGTGAGTAGAATAATAATTATACCAGACATATGCTGGGGTGGGAGGCTGCAGGATTCTACAGTTGTTTAGGGTAGTATTTACTTGCCAGAAAGTATCTAAATCTGAAGATGCTAAAGTTTCAGAAAGTCAAGCATTACTGCCCTATAAGTGACAGAGGCTGTCTACAGTTGCCGATTTGCATTTTGCTTTCCCAGATTTCTCCGTCTTTGCTCCATTCTGTGTGCGCGCACACACGCCTGTCGATTTATGGCAATCTTTGGAATCTTCTTAGACAAGGAATACTCTGAAGTGGTTTTGCTAGTTTCTTACTCTGAAATATAGCCCACAGCACCTGGTATTCATTGGTGGTCTACCATCCAAGGTCTAACCAGGGCTGACCCTGCTTAGCCTCCAAGATCAGACAGGATCTGGTGTTTTGCCAGCTGATTAAGAAATTCCTTTTTACTATGGCATTTTATGCCTGCTGATTCCTCTCCCTTTCCTGCTCATCCTCTGTTTAGCTAGAATCTTTTAGCAACATCAGCACTGGGAGCATGGTAAAGGACTTCTGGTGCTGAGCTGCAGCAGCATGTTTGCAGTCAGCAACACAATAAACAAAACCTAAGTTGGAAAAAGGTGGAATTATACCTAAGACCAGGTGGTGCAGAGCCCTGCTGGCACTGTGGTTAAATGCTTGTATTGGAGCCACTAACTCACAAAGCATAAGGTTATGTGTTCAATACCAGCCAGGGGCTCAGGGTTGACTCAGCCTTGCATCCTTCCGAGGTCACTAAAATGAGTACCCACCTTGTAAACCGCTTAGGGAGTGCTTCAGTGCACTGAAAAGCGGTATAGAAATGTACTTGCTATTGCTATTTCCCAAACTTTGGTCCTCCAGATGATTTGGACTTCAGCTCCTGGAATTCCTGATGGTTGGCCAAACTGACCAAGGTTTCTGGGAGCTGAAGTCCAAAACATCTAGCGGACCAAAGTTTGGGAAACAGTGCTTTAGACTACCATACTGTAGCCATGCGATTCTGCCAACAGGCAAGGTAAACAGCCACTGGCTCCAGAATCCCTTACTGAGCATGTGTGAACAGAGAAACAGACAGAAAAGAGAACAGATAAATTTTCCTTACCATTTATCACTAGCATGTCAAAAATCCCCAAAGATTTATAAATCTGGCCACCAAAATGGAAATCATAAGAAAAATTGAGGTTTGTGAAAGAAAAACACATCTAGGATGCATTTTGAAAAAACCCTACAACTGCTTTCTAGAAGGTTCAAATGTTTTGTTTACATATGCTTACCTGACCTGGTTGCTTCATTTTACATGCGTATAATTTTAGCTTTGGAATAAAAAGTTTGCTGAAACATGTTGAGCTGCTCTTCTTTTTTGTCATGTAGGAATCTATCCCTGTGCTTTCCATGTTATTTCTGCTTTTGGTACATTTGGTATTAATTAAGTAATGCCCAGGATCATATCACTTTCATTAACTGAGGTATACCTGTACATTCAATTTCTTGTTTTACAATTTCTGATACCATGCTTTTCATATTCTGTGTTCCTCTTATGTGTGTTGTGCAGATCTGTACTTTTGTTTCACATCTGAGCAGCTGAACATCCTTTTGGCCTGAGTCATCAGATATAAAGTCAGCCTTCCATATTCACAGATTCTGCACCCACAGATTAAAACATCCACACCTTGAAAATATTTTTTTAAAAATCCAAAAAGCAAACCTAGATTTTGCCATTTTATATGAGACACTATTTTTCTACCCAATTTTATATCATTATACTTGAGCATCCACAGATTATAGTATCCATGGGGGTCCTGGAACTAAACCCCAGCAGATACCAAGGGCCTACTTGCCCTTGGCTCTGTTGAGCACCTTCTGAGATTGGCGGGTCTCATCTACCAGCACTATCTCCTCTTTAATTTTGAACTGTCTCATCATAAAGTCTTCAAGATAAAAGGCACTGAGGAATGGTTTGCCAGTGTTACCTTTCACACAGTACTAACCAGAGTTACTGTAGTTAAAGTGCCTTCATTATTCAATATCACGAATTAGTAACAGGGACAACTAACTTACTAATTGGTTAATATAGAGAAACGTAATCATTTGATAGAAGTCAAGTCTTTGCCACTGATCAGAATCAAGAGAAAAATGTCACCAAAAATAGCCCAGAACACCTTAATAAGCCTTAATACAGAGAGTCTAGAAAACCAATAGCAGGAAATCTTACCACTTGGTGAGTTTGTCATCTATTGGCATATTACTGTGGCCCTTGGTTGGTGTGGCATTATATTTAAGAGTGACACACCTGCCAGTTCTATTTCTTTTTGCATTGGGCACTGCCTAACCTGTCAGAAGGGCAGGTTTAAACGGGTGGTTCTATTTATTTTTTTAATTTTATCGATGTGTTTTTACTTTGATTTTCTTTTTCACTATAATTTTTAAGTTACGGTACTGTTGTTAGCCACCCTCAGCACTATTTCTAGTGGAAATAAAGAATGTACTTTAAAAAAAATACCATGATATTCTGAAAAATACCTATTTAATTAAGTCTCTTACAATAAGCAGATCATGTTTTCTAGAATGCCCACTAAATCCTGTTCCACATTCCACTTTGTAGCCTGAAGAAGAGTTCCAATAAATTTGAAAGCTTGTTCAGTATAACATTTTAGCAATTGTCATTATGTGGCTTATTTGTTTCTGTATTTGATTCCCCCCCCCCCGGCACTTTTATTAAGAAATCCCTCTACCCTTGTTTAAATATCCTGTGGCTTGTTTGTTTGTTTGCAAAGAATAATAATGTGTAGGTGATTACCTTTTAAGAAAAAGAAAACTCCCCCAGAATTTTTCCTTTTTTATATATATTTCTAGGAAAATAAAGCTTTGCCATGTGATAGTAGCATCACAGGTTTAAGAATAAAAAATGCCAAAATGAGAACAGTTACTAATATTTTAAGAACTTCAAAGTTTACAGGTGTGTTGCATAATTGTTAACCCTTTAAAAAATGACTGGCAAGCTGGAAGGTAATCGCTCATCCAGAATAAGCCTTCTAGTGATTTCGCTTAAGAATATTTCCCTCTCAGCACACACAGCACTTCCGCTGAATCTGAGACTTCAGTGCTGATTATTCTGGAAATACATTAGCAGCATCAATGCAATATGGGAGTGGGGGCTTGGAGACCACACTTTTCTTTACAGCTGCCACTACAGAGTTTGCCATCTTCCCACAACCACAATCCCCTTAAGTAATTTTTTTCCTGCCTGTATTTGACAGCACATTGTGGACAATGTCTCATTGTTTTTGCACTACAAGCACAAGAAACAAAAAGACAAAACCATAGGATTTGTGTTTGATTTCTTCAAATGTGTTTGATGCTAGATGTGTTTGATTTCTTCATGTTTCACAGAATAAACATCAATGAAAGAATTAACCAGAAAAAAAAACTGGGTAGGTTGCATTGTTTGATGACCCTGCATCAGGTCTTTTTCTTCATGTGGTCCAGCCTCTATAAAAGAAGGTGAAAAATGGACACAGATTCCACAGTCTTGATTTCTATGCATATCTATGAATTCCACAAAAATTGTGAAGGGGTTATAATCTGTGCAGAATGTAAGTGCTCTTATAGAATGAAGGAGCATATGCTACATATGACAATCTTCTTTCAAACACTATTTTGTGGTTCACCTTTCAATTTTAGGATGCTTTAATTCCAACAGAACTTTGTGCTGAGAATGGATCAACATCCCCAAACCTAAAGATGAATCTCTCCCCTTAAATTGCTGTGTTCTGCTTCAGAAGCCTAAAGTTCTTTTTAAAAAATTGGAAAGGGTGCTGGTACATAGTTCCAAACTTGAATGAAATCTAAACACTTCTGGGTTTCCTCATCCTTACTGTTTATCTTTTGTGACTCTTGTAACAGCTAAAGCATGTGACCCCAGCTGGAATCTAGGAGGCTAAAGATAGCTGGATGCATGAAAAACAACAACCCAGAATCAATTATTAAACACCCTCCTGTTTTAACAATTGTTGCACTTGTAAGGCTTTTTCTGACATACCTGTGGGGACTTGTGAGAACGCCAGCTGTACTGGTGACTGTGGAGGCTAGCCAGCAAAACATTTTCATCAGTATCCACCTGGCCAAACCGCAGTGTCTCCTGTGTGTCATTACAGATTACAAAATGGCTGAAGACCAATTCTTCTGCCTCTGGGCACTGGTTCTGAAAGGAAAAGAATATGAAAGCCAAACAAGCATCAGATTAATTGCAAGATGTTTGGCAGCTGTCTGCCCAGTGGCAAAAGTTTCTACACCAAAAAACTCCCTTGTCACAAGGTTTTTTAGAAAGTTTTCTTTCCATATCCTAAATGGCAAAGCAATTTATGGGCCCACAAAATGTATTTTCATTTATGCTTCTTGAACTGTAAACCACAAACAACCAAAAAGACAATGGAATCTTAACTTTTAAAAGATTATTTGAATTGAATCAACAGTTCAACACGTGTTGGAAATAACATAACATTTATACTACAGTCAAATGTACTGAACTGATATTTTAAGATTTAGTGTGACGTTTTAGAAAACTAAATTCTATTTAGGATAATTTTTTTAACTAACATTACAACAGCAATATTGACATTTGTATTTAGCTACTGACATTTGATTACATACATGCATCCAAATACGTTCCCCTAATTTACAGCAGAAATGTCAAATATTAAAATGTGCAGCTTAGGCTTCACTTTGTTTTTAAAACTGACTTCAGTTCATGAACTGGGCTTAGATTTACTGTTCACAGAGAGATTCTGGAATCCTCTATTGCACTGATGTAAGCAAATAAAATGTAGTCACATCCATTTGTGCCAGGATGTGTGCAAACAACATGTTAAAATGCTCAATCAGTTTTATGTTGCGAAAGGATGAACTGATTGTGTTTGCCAGTCCCATGATGTAAACGGAGTGTTTCAAACATGACAAAATAGTAACCATTCTAGAACTTGTGTAAGGAATTAATTAACATTTACTTCTATTTCATGACAATCATCAACACCATACATTTTTGATACTCTTTTTTTTGGGGGGGGGGGAACTTATTTTTCTTCTGGCAGTAACCATTATAATATTACCCTGACAGCTGCATGGACAATGGCTGGGGATGAATGAGAAGAATCAGTAGACTAGAACAGACAGATTTGTGTACTTGATAAAATAAAAATTTGAAGATAACAATGGAGCCCCCTAAACTTGAAAAGTTGAAGACTACTGAAACACAAGCTTCACCCTATATAATAGAATTACTCTATCCCAAAATGCTTCAGTATCTTTGTTCTTGTGTCAAAATGTATACTAAGCAGAAAACATGGTAGTGAAAGATAGACAGGAGTTCTGCATATCCATGAAATTTCTTTCAAATACATCATATGTGTCTGAGATTTAAGCCTAAATTCAACAGTCCCAACTAGAGGAGAATCAACTGAATCAATGAAACATGAGTGTTAAAACCTCACACTGAATCAACAGGTCTATTCAAGGAGGAACTAATGAATGGATTTAGGCCTGAAAGTATTATGCTGCCCAATCTACTCTCAAAATTCAATTTAAAATTGTGGAAATATGTCACTGCCATCCTTCTTTATTAATTTGTGCTTGGTTTCAATCTCCACTGAGTGATCAGACCAAAGCAAAGAGCACACTGGATATCTTCCCATAAGTTGTGACAGGCTTTGTCCAGAGCCCATACATTAAGAATTTGTATAAATTACTAAGTCCATAGAGATTCATTAATCCAGGTAATACTTTGAATTAGAATAATGATTTGATGCCTGTAGAAGAGCATGTGGCAACACTGCCACAAGACCGTTAACAAGTTTCTAACCCTACCACTTATGCAAGATGTTCCTATCCTGTTACTCTATTGCAGGGGTCAGCAACCTTTTTTTACCTGGGGCTGGTCCCTTCTGGCGGTCCCTTCCGGTGGGCCGGGGGGGGGGAATGGCGGCGCACGCATCCCCGCCGCCACCGCTGCATCCGCTCATGTAGCGGCCGCCATTTTGGGAAACAAAATGGCGGCCACGACTCATTTGCGCATGCACAGTACTTCTCCGTATGTGCAAATGAGTTGCGACCGCCATTTTGGAAAACAAAATGGTGGCCACAACGCGCGCAGCCGCCAAAATGCGCGGCGGAGGTGGTGGGCGGCGGCGGCGGCAGCAGTGGTTGGTAAGCGGCGGTCCACGGGCTGGTACCAGCCCGCGGGCCGTAGGTTGCCGACCCCTGCTCTATTGGTTTAAGTCTAATTTCATGATGATCACCCATCCAATAAAGTGACATATTATTTCACTCTTACTTCTGTCATTCTTTTCACTTTATCTTTTTCTTTATCCTTTTTGTCTCCCTCTGACCATTTCTCCTCTATTTGGTTTATTGTCAGCTTTGTTATGGTCTTTACTCTTAGAGCTGGACTTACTCCCCAGTGTCCTTTTCTTCCACAGCATCTTCTCCCACGGCCAACAGACTGGATCTTTCCTTGTTTACAGTTACTTCAAGGATCTGTCAGCAAAATGCCAATGAACTCATGGAAGCATATAAAAGCAAGGATGAGGGCCAGCTCTCTTTACCCAGCCAACACTTTCTTGGCCACTGGTTTTTCACAGAGCTCACTTTGGTAGCTGCTGCTGTCAACACTTCACTTTGACAAACATGAAGGGCCAAATGTTCAGTTCTTAGGTGTGTGTGATCCATTAATTTTTCAGAGTTATGCACAATTATCCTTGGATGCATACATTAACATCTGTATGAAGCCTGAACACCCCCAAGAAGAGCTTTGTTTCTATGACGACTGCATAAACAAATGTGTATATTCCATTTTCCATTATGTATTTAAAAAAAAAAATCAAACCTGCATTCCTGTGTTTTCTCAGCATTCCCCTTTGGCTTAATTACCTTCTTTTCCATAGAAAGAATAACGGAATGGAGAAAAGGGGAGTAATCATATGAAAATCTATTTTGTATTCTTTCCAACTAGACCACATATACATCCTTAGTCTTTTCTTTTATCTTCAATTTATTTGTAGTACACATCTACTCTATTCACTAGCCCTGCTTAGGAACAGTTCTCAAGGTAGCTTGGGTAGACCTGGATGTAAGGGCCATCTCATTTGGAAACCCAGACTCATAGGATCTTTGTAAAAATATAATCTAAAATACTTAATCTGGCACCATTCTCATCAAGATGCTCCACACAGAAAAAGTCAACAGAACAACCGAAGATTCACATTTTTAACCAGTGAATGTACCATTGAGCATTTATATGTACAATGTGCAGTAGTATCTGGAGAAAACAAGACTGACATTCCTGGTGTCACTTCAGAGCATAGTTTGTTTTGGCATTCCCTACTGGTGGATCTATGACTTTATGTTGTTAGGCTGCCATACCCACATACTCAGAGAAGTACCCACAAACATGGATTTTCTTGTTCCAGATTTATAAAATGTTCTTCTTAAAAGAAAGGATTTAACATCTAAGGGTCTTTGTATGTTAAAGTAAAACAAGAATATATAAAACATTTCAGCCCCTAAGGCAGCTATCTACTGGATTTTTTTTGTTAAATTTGTAGACAGAGGGACTGGAAGCTTAGCACTGAAAGATGTTTAAAATTTATCTTAGTGGAGTATGTTGATTTGAAGTTTTATTGTCAATTTACTGATGTAAAGAAAATAATATGAATGCTATTTTTACAGTAGATAATTGTGTATGGAATGTTTAATGGCAACAAGGACCACAAAGAGAAGAAAAAAAATGCTTTCAAGTGGTATATTGGAGAGATTCCACACTTCAGTATTACTCATCTTTTCTATGTTGCATCGATATTATGTAATAGATAAATGTAGATATTTATGCGTAACACTATGTCAGAGCACATATGCTGCGTATCTGTGAAGTTCTTACTGCTGGATGGTGCCAAATGTATATGGAGCCTCATCAGTTGTGAGGGTTAGAAGGGTCAGCTTGTAAAGCACTATACACTTCTGCTCCAAGACTGCCATCTGGTAAAGAGAGTGGTTTCCAGGAATACAGCAGTTTGCCATTCCTAACCTAAAGAATAGAAACAGAACAGTCTGCAAAATGTTAAGCATCTGTTGGAGGCTGTAAGAGCTTGGACCTTCATGGTACAACTCAAGGATTTAGTCTATACTGCAATCAGTGTTTCCAGTGTCTAGCTACTAGCAAAGATACAGTCTCTCAGAATAAATTCTATAGATTTTGAAACTGCACCTTTGTACCTAACTGTGCAATCTTTTTGATGAAGAGGGTGGTTAAGAAATACTATACATAAAACAAGTAAGTAATAAATATATGCATAAGTTTGAAGTTCACTTCGTGATACCATAATTTAATCTCGCTTCATTTACTGTTATGCCATCTTTGCCTCTTCCTCCTTCATTTGTCAAACTGAGGCTTAGTTCTGGTCAAACTGAGGGTAGAGAATTATTATTGTTTTACACATAATAAGCAACAATCCCTCTGCACTCTTCTCAAATTTGTTTTAGAGTCCTCCAACTCTTCAGAGCATATCTGCGGTGGGTGGGTATAGGAAAATCTGTCGAGGATGAGAAGATGGACACAACCCAACATTCTAATCCAATCTGACCGTACAAAATAGATCTCTCCCTTTGGTGCTAGAATTCTTATGTTTTCTTAATTAAATTGGTCAAGGAACCAGAGCTCTTGCATTACTGCATCAGACAGAGTACTAGAAGAAATGGGAACGTAGACTATTATATCCTCAGCAAATATATATGTACTTGTAGTGGATTAGAGAAGCAGTAAGATGTCTGGGTGAGTTCTGGAACTTCATATTCCACTTTACATTTAGTGAAATTCCCAGATAAAATGATAGTCATCATAAACTTCAATTTCCCATAACAAAAAAGCAGACAAAGCTCATTACACTAATTGGCTCTGTGAATGATTTTGAGCAATCTTAACCCAACATTTTAGATCATCTCCCCAACCTGGTAACCCTAGATGTGTACAACTACAACTATCATAATTTGCAGTCAGCATAACTTGGTAGACATTATGGGAGCTGTAATCCAAAACATTGGCTGAGGAAGGGTGTGTATGTGTGTGCATGCCATATTGGGGAAGGCTGACTGAAAACTAAATTAGCCAAATGGGCTTTAAACAGGAATAATGCTACATGATTGACTTCACAGGAATAAAAAAAAACCAGGAGCCTAAAATGAGAGTTTACAGAATAAAACATATGAAAATCAAAAGACTCAACAGTGGCAGCCCCAGCTGTCTATGGCGGAGCAGCTTTAGAGAAATAGCACTACCATCCTCTCAACAAGATTCCTAGACCTCTATTCTCCCTTTGGGATATCTGGAGAATTTCAGATATTTTTCTGAGAACTGAAAGGGAGAAAAACAAACCAAATACACTCCTGAACTATACACTTTCACTCAACATACAGCTCTTTGTTCATTTATGTTTCTAGTTACAGAACCTTCTTGTGGGTGTAGCAAACAGCATGTTGAACTGGAACAAAGAGACCCTATTCCAAGTCCACATAGAGCCATTAAACTCAATGGGTGGGTTTGATCAATTACTGTCTTTCACCTTGTCTACCTTACAGGGCTATTGTAAAGCTAAGGCTCTGTGCATCATACTCTGACACTGCGTGGAAGAAGGCTGAAATAAAACAGAAATATTTGCTATAATGTTCTGTGACTTATTGCTGTCACGCCCTCCTTAAAAACGAGTCCATCTTGTTGTTTCTGGAACAATGTTTTGAAATGTTTCCACTACTGGAAACATTTTGGCCATATCAAGATGCAAGATTCTGAAGAATAAACTTCTTTTCTTTCAAAAGAGAAACACTACACTACTGTACTTACAAAGGCAGATACCACAGTTGAGTTATGTTGACTCACTCCATATGGACTCATTGAGTTCACTTTTCTAATTCTCCTCATCTGTGCAGCACAACATACAAGATGTAACTCAGGCCTGTGGTATATTTTACCTTGCTCTGCAAGCTCTTGAACCCTATAAGGTTGTGTATGTGGCCATCAGCACAACTCTTGACTTAGTTTCAGCATACAGTAGCTCTGTTGTTAAAACAGGGCCATGCAAAAATGGCCATCTCCAACTAATTCATATAATTTTTACAGGCCAGCTAGAACTGCTGTGTACATGCACATGCTGAAGGGTAGGGTCTGAATGAGCAAGAAGAATATGTCAAGTTGCCAAGATAAGGAACGATATGAATTCTTGCTCTGTGTTCAAATGAAAGAGGAGAAACAGAGGGAACAAAGATTGGAAAAAAATCTCATTTTGTTTCTCTGTGTACCCTTGTTCCTCATACAGAAGAATTAATGTATTCCAATGTGTTTACTAGGGTCCATGTCCTTTCATTGCTAGATGTGGGTACTTCTGAGTAAATATAGAGTGCTTTTATCTATTTATTCTCTTTAAGCATTCTTCTGAGTAAATACAGAGTGCTTTTATCTATTTATTCTCTTTAAGCATTTTAATTTCCTATTTCAGCCAACAAAGCTCCCAGAGCAGTTCACACAAAGTTAATGAGAACAATAATAATCTACAGTCATAAAAAAAAACTATTTTTAAGGTGACGAATTTTGTTGTTTTCCCTTCTCCTACACAAGACAGTTATTTGAATGTATATGAGAGGAGGAGAGGCCAGGCCCACTTAGTGGCACAGAGAAGACAACAATGGAGTTACAATGAAAAATCAGGTTTTTTAATCAAGTCTGGTCTCTGGCACTTCTTCCTTATAATACAAAGGCCCAAAACAGATGGACCAAAAGGACCGCTATTGGGCCATGTTGGGGGTGTGGCGTTTACACAATGCATGCCCCAAATGTGGCCAGAAGTTGCTCCGAACCCACCCCAACCTGGAAGAGCTGGACCAAAAAGGAGTGTAAAAAAAAACCAACACTCCTTTTTGGCAGCCTGGTTTAGGACTGCGGTGGCATTCTGGATCAGGACTGGATGTGTGCGGTTGCCACGGTCCTGCAGAGATCGGGGCGGGAGAGGCCTCTGGCCGCTCCTTTTGCTCCGTCTGCTTGAGTCCTAAGTCAGCATATTTCTCTCCTTCCACCTCCTCCTGTTGCCATGCCTCTTTCTGGCATGCAAGAGATGCTAGACATGCCATCTTCAACCTGATGGTTCAGGGTGCCCTCCACTCAAATATAACATTCCCTTCCTTTCCATAACCTCTCTGCCTATTGCAGAAAGGGAGAGGAAAGTTTAAAAGTAACTTGTTAACTGTTACCCTTTACTAAATAATGCACTGCTGCTCAGTTTTCTATTACTTTCCATTCCTCTGCGGCTGCTTCTTTTTAATTCCTCTGACAAAAGGGTGGCATAAAAGCTGTAATATTGTTGACAAAACAAGTCTAGAAATGCTTTAAAATGATCTTTAAAAGTACAATCGGCCCTCCTTATCCACCGATTTTTTATCCACGTATTGAAAATATCCAAAACCCCCTATAAATTCCAAATTGCAAATCTTGATTTTCCATTTTATATAAGGAACACTATTTTGCTATGCTATTATATTTAATGGGACTTGAGCATCCACGGATTTTGTTATCCACAGGGGATCCTGGAACCAAACCCCAGCAGATAACAAGGACCCACTGTACTCTTTATAAGTAACTACAAAACACTGCTTATTACCCCTTCATTTGCACTTGTGTTACTTAAAAATGTTAAACCACCACATGAGATTTGATGAGAACGAATATAGATTGCCTCATGCTTTTTAAAAAATGAACTCTAAATATTTGTGCAGCATTTAAGAAGTAATTAACAAGAGTGTCTCTGGTAAGGTGTTCCGCATTTTCTAAAAGAAAGATACTAGTATCTAGGACTCTTTTACTTCACTGCTTGTCAGGTAACAATTACAACAGTTCCCAACAGCCAACTCCCAGGCTTTTGAACTCCCTGCTAGTGGAGATCCAGTTGTTCCCTTAACTAAAGAGTGTCCACTGAAAGCATGTTTATTTGTGCAAGACTGAGGATAGCTAAAAGTACCACATTTGTTCTATGGTATCTCATTATTTTCCCTTTTTCTTAGACTCATGGGCTAAATCCAGTTGTTAGTCCCAACTGGAAGAGACCCGCTGAATTAATCAGCAGTCAAGACTTATAGAAATGCCACTGATGCAGTCGTTCTGCCCTAACATCTGGGATTGGAGATGCCAGTTCAGTTCTGGGGCAAAACCTGAGACCTAGGAATGGCTTTTGGTGATCTCATTGTTATGCATTATGTACCAATCACAACTGCACAGAGCTTATAATTCAAACACACACACAACAAAGCACACACACCTCATTTTCTTGTATAAAAATTAAGATAGAACTCTTAGTTAAAAGGGCGGTTCCCAAGCAAGGTAAAATGAAGATATTATTCCTTTTCACCTACTTAGGAAGTTGGAATAAGGAAAGTTTAATTTAGCCTACTTACTTCTAGCCAGAAGGTAGATACAAGAAGAGTGGAGGGTTTGCTTTGGCATTACAATGGCTGGGAGGTAAGAAGGTAAGAAGGGGATGCGGTGGCTCAAGTGGTTAAGATGCTGACTCTGTTGATTGCAAGAATAGCAAGTTGGCAGTTCAAGGCCCAGGTGCTGCATGATGGGGTGAGCTCCTATCACTAGTCCCAGCTTCTTCCAACCTAGCAGTTTAAAAGCATGCAAATGAAAGTATATAAATAGGTACTACTTTGGTGGGAAGGTAAACAGCGTTCTGTGCAATCATGCTGGCTACATGATCACAGAGTAGTCTCTGACAAACGCTGGCTCTTCAGCTTAGTAATGGAGATGAGCGCCACCCCCTACGGTCGGACATGACTTGACAACCTTGTCAACGGGGAATACCTTTACTTTTAAGAAGGAAGCTAACTGAATAAAGACTCTGGACAGTCTTTGCAAGTTGCAGCAACAAATAAATTAAGGCTTGCAAATTGTAGCAAGCTGCTGTTTTATAGCCGAGCTGGAGATCTACACATAGTCCTTTCCTTTGGCTTGGAGCTAAGCCCACCAAACCTGGAGAATTTGCATCCTTGTCTTCAACCTGGAAATGATCATAGAGACTCAGAGCCAGATCATAAGATTTGGCAACCTGAGACTGAAAAAGGAGTAACAACTGGTCTCCAGTCCATTACATCAGTTTGAGAAGCATTGCTATACAATTAAATAGTGTTTGAAAAACTTACTACAGCTTAAACTTCATAAGGGAGGGACCAGCATTTTTATGGCAAATGAATACAAACTTTCAAGAACACTAGAACTATCTTCAACAGTTGCTATTTAATAAGGCACATGCCTTATTACCAACACTTAAGCATGATCTGCCTAGCATTTAAAATGTTTGTGTTCAATCGATTTAAATGGGAGAATCAGCAGGTGCTTGGAATTAAGCACATGAAAAAAGGTTTGGACTATAACCCATGTTTTAGAAGATATTCTCCACTACTAGATATAACAGTGTAACACTATCCAGGTTTACTGTAGAGTAAGTCCCACTGATTTAAGTAAGATACATTCTCAAGCAAATATGCATAGTAAGATTGAAACCTTGGACTATGAAAAAGTTACCTACAGAAGTAAATTAATCTCCCCTGCAAGAAAAAGATCCATCATCTTGGGATTTGAACATGTGACCCAGAATTATAAAGCAAAGAGGCTGATGATGTCTTTAAAGCCTAATCTACTTCTAAAACTTCAATCATTATTTAAGAAAAAAATTCTCTCACATATTGGGAGAAACAAATACTGACAGAGGCTTCTGTTAATCTTGAACTCTTGACCTAAAGGTGCAAGGCCAAATTGCTTTATGCTTCATATGTCAGCTCCCATTTACACTGTGTACAAAATTACTTGTCTCTGATATTCAGTTAGAAAATGTGAAGAATTTGACTAAAGACGGAGCTCTTGATTTTGTCTGGTAGCATAATGTATTGATTAATGCTAAACACTAAATAACACTTAGCAGTGGGAAGTTAATATTTGGTATGTGGCAGAGGGAAAGCCACATAAGGAACATGTTGTTAAGAGTTAACCTTAATAAGCAGTTTTAAACCCACTTCTGCATCCGATGTCCCCTAATTGAAAACTAGGGTGAGGTTTTAATCAAGACCCACCCACCACATCAGAAGATGGTGGCAAGAACTCCTGACATGAGAGGAAACAAGAAAATTGCAACAACAATTACAGAAGCATATCCACCTGTGGGTCACTTGAACACTGTCACCCCCATGTATAAATCAGACCCAACCATTCACAGAATGTACCTGTTAGGAATATGCTGCTACGTAACATATGGCTCTACTTAATCAAATATACAGTTCTGTTGTGTCCAACTCAGAATATTCCTTTAAGGCACCCTGCAGTACAAGTCAGTTATTCACACTCTGATGTGGTCTCAAAACATTTAAATATTTATACACTGCATTTTATTTTTATGTATATGATGTCTGAGAGACTTTTTAATTTTACAAACCGCTAGACCTTTCTGAAGGCCATTTTGCAGTAGTTGCTGCCCCACCAGTCCACGCATAATGGGTCTCATCCAAAATTCTGTTTGCTTGTTTTCTGTTAAGCACATTGCTCAAAATATGACAAAAAGCAGAAATTGGAGCTACAAAGACTCTTTTTTCACAGTGATATTTGAACCAGCTGTAAAGATTTAAATCACACTAGCTCTTGTTTTATGAACGTCCTTTTACAATAAGAAAACCATGGAATGCCTTGAAAAAAGAAACTCTGATATGAAACAGATGTTTTATCTTTTCTAGCTCTACTATTGTAGTTTGCAATGGGTAATTAATGCACAGAACTTTGTTTAAGCATTCGGATTGGTAAAGAGAAGTACTTTTCTTATGGGATTGACTAGTTGGGGAAAACTCAAGGCATTCTGAATAAACTGCAAAAACGTGAACATATTTGTTTTGGATGATTACTTTTGCATGTACTGAATATACATTTTGTAGTGAATACCTTCAATTAGATAATAAGAGAAAAGTAACTAACACATGCCAGACATCAAATGTAATGGAAATAGCGGGTTTCCCCCCACCTAGCTGTATAAATAGAAGCATTGAGGAAGGTGATTTTAATCTGTGACATGAAGTTGAAGGAAAGGATTAAAACCTCTGCATTGTTTTTTTCTGACCAAATTAAGAGCTACCACAATCAACATGACCATTTCCTGTATTTGAAGAAAAAGAGAGAAGTCTGTGGTCATTTTCACCTTCAAAGGTAGCTTGCCGCCAGCAGCCCATCATATACAGCATTGATTTATTAGCTTATAAAAATGAAATGTTTCATAGTACAATGATTCATTAGAAACCCATTGCCTTAGCCACTTTTACTCCCCAAACTCTAATCAGCTATCCTTTATGATGGAGATCTTTAAAAACTTAGAGAAGTTGCAGTAGGGGAAATTATAATTGGGGCAACACCAATAAAGTGCTTAATGAGTACCTGGATAGGTCCCATTGCTCAAAGAAGCTCAGATGACACTACTCCCTCTTATTAGATATAATAACAAAAGCCAACCTAACTGATCATTGGAGAGCTATGCACCTGCTTGATAGCTACACCAATGTTCACAGGTCATGTTCCAGAATAGATTACTTCTTCACTTCATATTCTGTCCTTAACGACATACATGATGCTTCAATAGAACCAATTATCTATTCTGATCATGCAGCCATTACTGTAATTTGAAAAATTAGCCCAAAACTAAAATCTAGAGATTTAACCCAATCCTCCTGGCAGACAACAAATTAAAAAAAAATACAAGAGACTATTAAACTGTTCTATCAGGAGAACAAAAACTCATCCACTTCAGATGCTGTCCTCTGAGACATACTGAAAGCACTCCTCTATAGACTCTTCATTCAGGAAGGAGTGTGTAAGAAAAAGCTTGGAGATCTGAGAAGGTCATCCTTGATACAAGGAATTTCATGACTGTCACATAATTATTCCAGGAAAATCAGATTTAGTGGATTTAGATTTTCCTTGCACCTTACCAACCTTCTCCATTCTTAGGAATCTTGAATTAGAATATCTAGATTGACATTTTCATTTCATATTTGGCTATTTGCCTTACCTGTTGCCACGCTTGAATAGTTTTATGTAGTGAGTAAACAGCATGTTGTCCGAAGCTGATAAATATTGGATCCACCATCACATTTGCATTCAATAACTTTTCCACTAAATTGCCAGAAACTGCAACCTGCCCAAACACACCAAATGGCTTTACAACATCCTGCATTGTTAGGTTTCTATATTCCAAAAGTTTGCAGTCAATCTTAGTAGAGAATTGGATCTCCTTGAAGACTGAGCCATCACTCCATTGTCTTAAATAGATATGTGGTTTTTTGAATGAAATTATCAAGTACTCTAGCTCAGATGGCACATTTTTATCAGAAGTAAATGGATGAAGGAACTTCGGTGATCCTGTAGAACAAAACAAAAAAGATACATAATGCAATACTGCAGTACAAACTGGAAATGAATCTGTTGATGAGCACAGTGTCTTCTGATAGAACAAACCACACATTTTCTAGATCAGATCAATGTATTTTATAATAAAAATTATAATTATATTAATAGATAAGTTTGCTGAGCTTAATTAAGTAGTTAACATTACACGCAAATCCTCTCTTGAAACCAGCATAGCCACACTTGAAATTAACATGAAGTCCATAATTTAAATACTAAGAGCTATTCAAATTTCAAATTTGTTTGCTAAAAATTAAGGACATTTTTATTTGCTCTATCAAGGATACGTTTATCTCTAAGCACTCCTATCATTTACTTTATTATTTTCTACTAAATTGCAAAGCAAATGTTAATCATCTATGTTTACAGGTTGGGTCTTCATCGAGCCCAGTTTATTTTTTCAGAGCTTATGAGTTTTGGATGTGTGTATTTAAGCATAGGTCCCAGGAAACAGTCTAAAGTAGGGATAGACAAGCTCTTGCTTTCCTAGTGGTTTAGATTATAAAACCTATAAAGTGCAGGCAGCATGGCCAAAAGCAGAGTATTGCAGGAGGTGTAGTCTAATACAAGTGAGGGTCAACACATTGCTTATTCCTGTCATAAAGTTACATGAAGTAGCAATCTTACTGTACTCAAATAGTCTGGGTATAATCAGTGCCAAGACTACAGACTACCTGGGAATCTTACATACATCCCTTTGATAGAAAAAAGGTGCAATACAAAAGTAAAAAAGAAAAGAACTATTGTGTGTATTGTGCAAAAGCTAGCATTCTAGGAAGTTAGCACTATATGACAGCCATTAGTTCCTATCAACAGACTATTACGGCAATAAATCTTGATGATAATGGCTATGGTAATAAGAGTAAAAATAATCACCACCACTGAACAACAAACTCCAGACCCAAATCACAGATCTCTGACTGGAAGGTAAAAGCCAGAGAGCAAATTAGGGCTGAGAGAACATTGGGGATAAACTCATCTGCAACATCTGTTTACTTCTGGAGCATATGTGGATGCTGACGAAAAATAAATTGTTAATGGCTATATGGATCAACACCTAATAAATGCACAAAGGAAATGGAAAAGTAGAACTGTTTTAAATATATCCCATTATCATATGCATGCTAAAAAACCCATCAGGAGACAGAACCATGTCACGAATAAGCAAGATCATGCAGATTTTAAAAAATGCATGTTATTTTAGTGTGCCTAAATAACCATAGAATCATAGAGTTGGAAGAGACCACAAAGGCCATCCAGTCCAACTCCATGCCATGCAGAAAATCACAGTCAAAGCATTCCTGACAGATGGCCACCACGTTATGAGGGAGTGTGTTCCACAGTCTAACAGCTCTCACTGTCAGGAAGTTCCTCCTAATGTTGAAGTGGAATCTCTTTTCCTGCAGCTTGCATCTACTGTTCTGTGTTCTAGTCTCCGGAGCAGCAAAAACAAACTTGCTCCAATCTCAATGTGGCAACCCTTCAAATACTTAAACAGGGTTATCATACCACCCCTTAACTGTCTCTTCTTCAGGTTAAACATACCCAGCTCCCTAAGTCTTTCCTCATAAGGTATGGTTTCCAGACCTTTCACCATTTTGGTCACCCTTCTCTGGACACACTTCAGTTTATCAATATTTTTGAATTATGGTACCCAGAACGGGACACAGTATTCCAGGTGAGGCCTGACCAAAGCAGAATAGAGTGGCACTATTACTTCCCTTGATTTTGACACTATACTTCTATTGACACAGCCTAAAATCATATTGGCTTTTTTAACTGCAGCATCACACTGTTGAGTCATGTTCAACTTGTGGTCCACCTGGATTCCTAGATCCCTTTCACACGTAGTCTTGTTAAGCCAGGTGTCCCCCATCCTATATCTATGCATTTCATTTTTCCACCTAAGTGCAGTACCTTACATTTCTCAATGTTGAAATTCATTTTGTTAGCATTGGCCCAGCTTTTTAATCTATTAAGGTTATTTTGAATTTTCATCTTGTCCTCTGGGATATTAGCTACTCCTTCTAATTTGGTGTTATTTGCAAATTTGATAAACATGACCTCTATTCCTTCATCCAATTCATTGATAAAGATGTTGAATAGCACTGGGCCCAGGACAGAACTCTGTGGCACCCCACTGGTCACTTTTTTCCAGGATGAAAAGGAGCTATTGCTGAGTACCCTTTGGGTTCAGCCGGTCAACCAATTACATATCTATGTAACAGTTGCCTTGTCTAGCCCAGATTTTACAACCTTGTTTACATGATCCCATCTGATTGTGAGAGTAAAGCAGGGTCTGCTCTGTTTAGTACCCAGATGGGAGACTTCCAACAAATACCAGGCACTGTAGCCTATATTTTAGAATTGGCAAAACTACCCCTAAATATTTCTTATCCAAGAAAACACTATGAAATCCATGAGGTATCCATAAGTCTACAGGTGACTTAAAGGTATATACAGGCAGATACGTTATTTTAAGGAAATGGCTACTCACATTATAGAACAATAGATTACTTTTAATCTGGGGAAAATCATAATCCTGGAAATAAATGGTTATTAGGTTGACTGAAGAGTCAGTCTACAATGCCCATAGATGTGGATACTTAATTGTCCCACTGTGAATAAACTAGCAAAGAAAACAATTATAATTAATAACATCTTAAGCAGAGTGCTTTCTGGAAAAGGAAATTACATATGCTAACATGAGCTGTATTTGGTCCAAGCTGGTTTTGCTTTTCTCATTGGCTGTCAAATGTAATGTCACAAAAGTGGACATGGATTCATCAGCTGGGACACAGAAGAACTAAAGACAGTGTTAAGTCACTGTTTTCAAGATTATATAATATTTATGTTAGCAAAATTTGTTATTCATATATTTTGTTACCTGAAAAACAACAAACCACTTCAGCACAAGGCTGACTTAAAAAAAGAGAGTAGATATTTGCTCATCTTTCCTGGAAAGCATTATTTGAAATCAGACAATCTAACAAAATTTCTTAGAGTAAAATCAAGATCAGCATAACAGCACATATTACTGAACAAAAACAGATGGACTTCTCCCCTTCTTTTTATAATAATCAAGTTTTCAGTTCTTAAGAGTATTATTTAGAATCTCTTTGCTCAAAGGATGTAAAAGTAGCAAATCAGAAGTACAAGTATTTTGGAAAAGTAAAAAGCTAAATTTGTTTTATCAGATAGCACAGAATAAAGTGAAAGGGGCACTTGCAACCATTAGCCAGGGCTTAGAAAATGCAGCACCTTCTGCAGTTACTGAATCCAAACACTCTTTTCTACACATTCCTGCTACCGATAAGTAGGTGTATGTTATCTGAGCATATGGTTCTAGAAACAAAGAAACTGCAAATGTAAAGCAGGTGGGGCAATGATGAATAAAAGTAAAAGCAACTGTTATACTCTTGTGAGTGCAAGATACATACCTGTGCCCAACTGATCCAGATGATGGCAAAGGTGGAGTTCCAAATGAGCAAACTGAATTGAAACTCCAAGGGAAGGCACAAACCAAGGGGTAAAGCATGAATCCACCCTGGTACAGGCTGCTAGTGCAGTAGGAGTTACAAGCTGGTCACAAGCACTTTGGGAGCCTGATTCGCTTTCGGAACTGAAGGGCGAAATACAACGAGAGCATTGCTTCAACATATCCTAGTACAGTACTTAATCTAAGTATTTGGCCATTTATACTGTTGATTTTGGGCACAAAACACACAGAAATGACCAAAATATATACATACATGTTTTTTGGCTAACTGTGTACACATTACTTCTAGGCAGACCTTGCATGCTTGGTATTTCATTTACCCCTTTTAATTAAAAGAGAACAAATTAAATAGTATTTTAAAATGCTAGCTCTTCCCAGAAAGAGTTTGAGAATTCAACAAAAGTTAAACATAATTTCATTGCATTAATTTCAGCAATTAAATACAGCATTTAAAAATCTAAGTACAAAGAAATGACATTCTTTTCTCAGATGATGCCCTTTTTCACATTTTTGCATACACTGAGTGTTACTGTACAGCCAATCATTAAGAAAGAGAACAATTTAAATGTGGGAAGGTCTACATTTTAAAGCAAAAATTTAAAGATGTAATTTTATAATTAATGTAATATCCTATTGCACTGTCTCCCAGTAATACTTGAAGGTAACGTGAAAAGCTTCCAAAAATTATTCAACAAACATGTTTAAACATATCCCAGTTTCTAATGCTGGAGTCCTACATCCTTTCTTTGAGACTTCTGAGAAGGCATGTATAAGATTGTGCTGGAAATACTATATAGACTAACATCATGAGAGCTCTCTCTCTCTTTCTCTGTTTTTGTGTGTGTGTATTTCAGGAGCAGGAAATGTCCTCAAGGTTTGCAGGTGAAATGACAGCCCCAATCTCCTAGAAGATACCAGGGGTTGCACAACCATTTATTATGTTGCTGCTGTCACTTCCACTATTGAAATTTGGCAATAAATGCAGCAACAATCTCAGGAGCAAGTGGGTGCCAGAGCATTTCACAGTGCTTCCTGATCTTAGGGCCTCTTTCATTGCTTTTCTAATTGCAAATATGGTGGCAGTGGCTAAAGCAGAGGTGGCAACTGGGAGCTACAGAGATCACTATAGGGAGCTACAGATCAAAGGGTTTAATGTAACCACTGATATTTTATAGAGAGATAGGTTACCTCTGGGTATTTAAATATAATGAACTCAAAAGGTTATTTCCTTCCTGTACAATAATATATATTTATATTCTGACTAACAAGAATAAGAACAATTGGGAGGCTAACACTATACACAGTACAGAAGAATGGCAACACAGAGAGGGATTGATGTGAAATGCTGGGGAGGGAGTGGTGGAGGATCATTAACAGCTCTACTATCCAGCATAGGTATCAATACTGCTGTTTAAGGAATAAAATTATATTGCCCTTTTGATCCCCATTAATATCCAGTGTAATCTCTTAATGCTGAAAGTATCCTTGGAGTCATATTATTGTTTTGACAATTGCAATAGACATTAATGCTCCACATACTGTTTGTGTTGTCACTGACAAAAACTTTTCTAGAGACTACTTTTATGTAAAATATTAATCAGAATGGAAATGAACATGCAGCAACAATTCTGACTAGAGCGCTAAATGCTTTGATGAAAACAAGTAAATTGAACTCCACAAGCTTTACGCCTATTTCCCAAAGAGTTCATATTTCTGTGATCCTAAGCTAACCACAAAGGTAATTTTGTGACAGTCCCACATTCAGAGGAATTAACCTTGTCTAAAATGCTTAACTTCTCAGTGATGAAAATGCATTCCTTTGTAATTAACATGAAGAGATCATTTCAGCCTGATACGATCAATGGAAACCAGATGTTCAATTTTTTATTGATTTGTTATCCATTTTCTTATTTCTAGACTCTAGTATATTATATGCACAGGCAAAACACAGCCAAGAACTGTGCTTTCATGGTCTGCTTTTGTTTTTTGGAGAAGCAAGGGTGTGCGTATGTATAGTCCCTATATCAGGAGAAAGATGGGATATGAAACAAACAAACGAACAAACAACAACAACAATAGCTATCTATATCATCAGCAGTGTGTTCAGTCAAACAAGTCATCAGGATACATACTCAGTACTCTTCAGAGCCTTGCTATGCCCTTGAGAGACAACATCCAAAAAGCACAGAACTTATCTGATGCTTCTGTGTTCAGCCTAAGAACTAACAGCAGTATAGTGGTTCAAATAATGGATGAAACCTTTGGAAATCAGGTTCCAAGTCTCTACTGAGCTATGAAGGCTCTAGATTACTCTATGCCAGTCACTATCTCTTAACCTAACCTATCTCAAAGTGTTGTGACAATAAAGCCAGTCAGGGGAGAGACTCCTCAGCTCGCTGGAGAAAAAAGATTAAAATATAAGAAGCAATATTATAAACACAAAACTAGGCTGGAAATTTACCAATGATGCTTTAAATATGATGTATTCTTTCTTACTGCTTGTGTCAGATTAGATAATGGCTATGATTGGACACAATATGAAAATACTTTGTGGGGAGAGTGAATGATTCTGCTTTGGTGATCTACCCCTGTGACCCAATAACAGGATAATATCTCTCATTAAATAGTTTAAATTCTGATTACCTTTGGTCATCCCCTGAATTCTGATTGCTATTCAGGACAATCCTCCAAAGATCTGAAGCTACAAGCTCTTTCTGGTCCGTAATTAGGTTGATGGTAGGCAGTGACAGTTCACAAACTTTGCTTTCTGATAGGCTGAATTCTCTGAAAGCAACAAATGCTTTCTGGAGCTCATCCCAGTATTCCAAGCTGCACGGAATCTGTAACATTCACAAAACAAACCTTAATTGCATGTCCTTTCCAAACAAATAGAAAACTATGTATTATTTATAATATCATTTATAAGTGCTACACTGTTTTAAAAAATGGGAAATAGTAGATAGTTGTACTTGCTGTCATCACCTCAGTCACACTCTTAAATATTTCTTCCAGAATTTTAATATCAATCCATTTGATATTAATAAAGGCTTTTATCAACTTTACCTTCATCTGGATATATTTCAACCAACTACTAAAAACAATATACAAGTCACCCAAATTACTATACAAATATACAAGGAAAATAGATGTTAAGCAGCTGCAAACTCTACAAAATGTGAATGACACAATCATATCCAGAAAGTATTTTCCTAAGACTTAAACTGAAATTTTTGATATACTTTTTTTATGTACAAATAAAAGTCGGAGACAGAAAGTAGCATTTCCCATTGTACATCTGTTAGAGATCAGGAGTTATTACAGTGAGTAGCTAATTATCTACTTAGACTCTTTTTTCCAGGAGGACTGTGACCCAGTCCAGGACAGGATATCCCATCTCTCCTAAGAACCATCAAAAGTTCTTTCTTATCTAGAATCAGCATTGGCTTGTTAACTCTCATCTTGACCACTGCTGTATCTAAGCATCCATTAGGAAGTATCACAATTGCTCATCCAAGAACAAAAGTAATTGTGGTATGTGGTCAGCATGTTGAGGATACCATACACCACAACTCACTCGCCCTCCCTCCATTGTCATAATGATATTCAGCAAGGCATATTATAAAACAAAGCTCTGAGACACCACACATAACATATCCCATGGGAAGAGCAAATACCCATTGTAACTCTCTTCAAATGCCATTAATATGTGCTACAAGTACTGAAATAAACAGAATGAAGGATCTTGAATTTTCACTATGCAGGTTATTTAGGAGTCAAACAGACTAAGCCGTAACTACTCATAAGACAACCATTAGGGCAATTTTATTATACACACCAGGAATCAGCCAAATAATTATTGGGAGGATTCCCTATTTTACTGTTTAAATAGGAAAGTTTTTAAAACATACTTTTTAAAAAGCAAGGCAGCAACAGAAAGCAGATTTCTTTGTACACAATACTTCATTCTAAGGTGTTTAAGACATGAAAGCCCTTTATGTCAGCAAATATGTAGAATGCAGTGAAAATATGATCTATGTTATAAAATAAAAACTGCACATTCATCCTTTAGTGACCCCCGTAAGGATTTTGTGAGTCACCAAAAGGCTAAAATAGCAAACTTCATAATGTGAAATATTAAAAGGAGATTGATAACCTGATATACAAAGGCAAGTAAGGGAGAAAGTCCCATTGAAACCCATAGGGTTCACAGTGGAAGGGAGCTTTGGGACTGGATTTAGGAATTTAAACTTATTTCAACTGTATATTCCTAACCATATCACATCATTTGTTCTTGTGGGTGGATGCAGGGTATTACTAATGGCCCAGCTTGGGAAATTTAAAGGAAGATGAATGCTTTGTGCAGTAGCAACTGCCAAAAATAATAGTTTGAAACTTGGATATCAAGTATATTCCACAAAATGACTCATGGCAGGGGAAGTGAGGATATTAGTTGAGCTAGAAAGTGTCCCATAAGTGAAATAAAATTGTATTCCTTTTGTCTTGAAAAACATGATTAATACTTTACCTACATTTCAAATAATGCTTATCTCCAGGGATATTGCTCTTTCCACTGCTGACATAAAAGTTTAAGAAAGGGGCATTGACAGATTGCTGTTAGAACCTACACACACTCTCTCATACATACACACAACAAAGCACCACACTACACTCTGGGCCTTCCATACATTAGCAGCAAAAATAATCTGAAGTGGCACACAACACAAGTGAAACAGCAAGGTAAAAAAGGATGATGGCTTGAGCTTCCCTTGTTGAAGATGAGCTAACCACTTTCGATGGCAATCTGTGAAGAGAATCGAGTAGCTACTAAAAGCTAAGAAGAGCTGAAATCAATTCTAAGGTGGGTAGCTGGAGAATAGTAAATGTGTGCTAGTACAGGAATGACAGAAGGGCCTCTTTTCTTGCTCATCTGGTATCTCCCTATCTGATCTGTTAGGTTCACTGGTGAAGTTTTTTTTATTCAATTAGGAGTAGAGGCAAACTGTCTCTGGAATATTCTCTACCTGTCTCTCACTTTTCAGTCCCAAAAGATACCTCTTGATTCTGTGTTTAGAATGATTTTACACTGCTATGCCGCTTTATACCATCTTAGGTGCTTAAAACAGATTTAAATCCTTTTGTAAGGTGCCCTGAAACCTTGTGTGTGTTAACAAGCAGAATATCAATATTAAAAAAAAAATCAGTATGGTGTCACTTTTGGAACATCCTTCTGGTCTCCAAAAATACTTTAATTTCTGAATTTATAACAGAAGATAAAAACCCAAGTAACTTACCAATGAACATTTGTATAATGAAAGATCAGAACACAGCCTTAACGATTGTTAACAATTGTGAAAATTAGGAGAAAGCAAACCATTTATACTAAACACAGCAGTGGAAAATTTAGAAACTGTGTGACTGGTATCAAGCTCTTCATAAAAACAACACCTTTGAATAACTACTTGGTGGGAAAAGTTTCCCACAGCTGTCCATATACTATCAACTGCTGAAATAGCAATGCTTTTTGTTTGAGTAAATGAATTCCAAACTGAAACTGGTTATGAATTTCTCTTTGGTTGGCTACCTTAACTTTTGTTATCGGCTGATCAATCAATAGTTAAATTTAAATCGCAAGCTTACTGAAGTTAAGTGCATTTAAGCTTCATTGCTTTAATAGAGAAGGGTATGTATGTACATAAATATTCAACTGAAATTAGGGAGGTATCAACATTAGACCTGTTAGATCACACACTATATGTTTACTTTAGAAGTTCCAATTTCTTATTTCTTAACTGTTTTCTCTAAGGATGCCTATGTCAGAAAAATATTACTGTATAATGAAGCACACACATTATACAAGAGGCCTATCTAGTTGTGTAAGTGTGAACAATAATTTTTTACTGACACAGAATAAAATACAATATATAAGAGAACATCATTTGTCATGATCCTAGAATATTCTTGTTTGTACACTCATTTCTCTTTTAAAAATTCTCATATATCTACGAACACAAAGATTTTGTTAATATCTACATTTCATAAGATGGTTATCTGAGAAATGTCCCCAGAGAACCCCTCCCTTTTCCTTTTAAAATTTTTTCCACAGTATTTCTCTCAAGTGAATGTGCCATCTGAATATCACTTGAGGCAAATCAGTGTAGTTCAGGAAAATGCTATGGATAAGCACTAAAGCCAAATCTTAACATACCTCACAGTCAGTGATTAATTTGTAAAATTAGAGATGCCCAAGACCATGACTGCCTGGAAGTTGGGCCTCTAATCTGAAAGCTTTACTCTCTAATCCTTAATGTGCAGGTCGGGCGGTTCAGTGAAAAAAAGAGAGAAAGCCTTGCCTAATGTAGGACAAATTCTCAATGCAGGTTCTAACACTAACTTTTTGGAACAAAATCTGGGATCAAAACAGAGTTCCATGTTAAACTAATCACATAAATTGATTATTTTTTTCTTCTAATTACAAATGCGATACAACTCAACAGATGGCATGGTATCTTCTGAGAAACTGAGATATGGTGAACTGAAGGTTGTACAAAAATAATACACACACAGACAATGCTTCAGCTTAGAACTGATGCAGAACTTTGTCTCATTTTCCAATGTCATTTCCAAATAGGATCATCAACCAACAACTGTATTTTTTCATCCTTTGGCAGAACTGGATTAATTTTAGAGCTGCAGAAGTCAGTAACAGCCCAAACTCTCTCACCGTGGCTGCTCCTACATCTTGGCTAATGCTTCCTATTGCCCCATTTGCTGGCCATTTGTCCTAAATACCCTAAAGACACCAAATCCCATCTGATCTTGAAAGCTAAACAAGATCAGCACTAGCTAGTATTTGGATGGAGGACCATCAGTGAATACCAGGTGCTACAGGCTATATTTCAGAGGACGGAACTGGCAAAACTACATCTGAGTATTCCTTGCCTAAGAAAACCCTATGAAATTCATGGGTTGCCATAAGTCAACAGGGGACTTGAAGGCACACACACACTGCTACTCTCCTGTCTCCTTCTCCTGCCCTACTTCAACTTCTTTTTTTATGCTGTACTTCTTCTCCTCCCGCCAGCCTGGCCACCTTCTGTTCAAAGAAAGACCAGCCTGGGCCTACTGGTCCTGTTTAAAAAATCTAGCAGCTGCTTTGTGTCCCTCTGCCCAAGAACCTGGAAATCAATCAGCAGTCATGAGGGTGCATGTACATTGTAGAAATAATGCAGTTTGACATCATTTTAAGTGCTGTAGCTTCATCCTCTGGAATCATAGGATGTGCAGTTTTATAAGGCATTTAGCTTTTTTTGCCAGAGTGCTGGTGCCTCACTAAACTGCAAATCCCAAGCTTCTGTAGCCATGATAGTCAAAGTAGTGTCAACCTGCATTATTTCTAAAGTAGATGCACCCAGAGTAGACAATGATGGCTATATAGACAAACAGTCTGCCCTTCTATAGGCTACCTTCTATGTTTTCTACATTCCTATGATTTAATAGAAATTATAAACAGCACAGTGGTTGTTGTATATGCAGAATTTTCATAATATTGGAAATCAGACACATTAATTTTGGGTACCTAACAAAAAACAACAAAAAATAACAACAAGGCAATTCAAGGGAAGTATTCACAAATAATTTTAAAATAGAAAGTGGAGAAGGGATGAAGGAATCAAACAGGCCTTTTGAGACAGATCTGTTTTAGCATGAACTTCTGTGGACACCAATTGTTCAGATGCAACAACTCTGTTGGAAGTACTGCCACAGGTATACTGAGCTACAAAGTCATGGGAGGTGGGATCAGTGTTTAATATGATACACCAGAGGTAGGCAACCTTTCCCCTTTAAGGGCCAAGGGACTTCAGCTTCCAGAATCCCAAGAGCTATTGGCCAACATGGGACTATTGGCCAACATGGCTGAGGCTTCTGGGAGCTAAAGTCCCTCAGCCCTTAAAGGGGAAAGGTTGCCTACCCCTGTGATACACGCTCATGAATTTATTTTCTTTATTTCCATTAAAATTAAAATTAAAGAAGAAGAAAATTCATGTACTCTATTTCCAAGTAAATAAATAGATTTCTTCAAAACGAGTACACTGTACACTCATCTTATTAACACTTGAGCATATATTAAGTTCTACAAAAGAAATTATATATATTTAGTTATACAGCTGAAATGCGGGAGAAGTCATATTGCATGAAAAAAAACACAACCCTTCTCTTTTTACATAGCTTTTAGACAACTTGAGAAAGAGGATTCTATACATCTTCAACTAATAGAAGCCATAAAACCCCCATTGTAATATTGGAACCAGTTGAGAAACCACAAGTATTCAAATGCAGGAAATCATGATTTTATAACATTTTAATGTGATCTACTCTTGGGAAACAAAGTTAACCAAGCCTTATTTCTGTTCAGGAAATATTCCACTGTACAGTTGTAAAACATTGTGGTACAGGGTACAGCTGTGTGCTTTTCACCTGTAATGCCCCACTGGTATTGTGGCTTACTGCATTGCATCAAGATTGCCTTCCTGTCCGGAAAGCCCTCTAACTACAAACAAGACTCTAAGCTGAGGTTTTATTTTCCCCTGGTATCAGAATATGGTAATTCAAGAGCCCTGAGAAATACTTTTTAACCTTTAGGAAGAAATATGTAGCATTCCTTTATTTTTAGAAAAAGCATGTGGCCAGCTTATCTTATCAATTCATCAAGCTACTAGGTTTAGAGCAAATGCAGGTGTGCTGAGTGGAACTATGGATTGGAGTGTGCCATAAAAGCTAGACTTAGGGCCTTTACAGACCACCAGAAATAATGCAGCTTGAGGCCACTTTAACTGTCCTGGCTCAATGCTAGGGAATCATGGGAATTGTATTTTTTTCTGGGACATTGAGCTTTCTCTGTCAGAGAGCTCTGGTGCCACAATAAACTACAATTCCCATGATTCCTTAGCACTGAGCCAGGACAGTTAAAGTGGCCTCAAGTTGCATTATTTCTGGCAGTCTGTAAAGGCCCTTAGTTTCCTTAAAATCTAGAACATCAAATTAACGTTTAAGAAAATAATCTATAAGAACAGAAAGAGGAACAATATGATTTAGACACACATGCATGCATATGGCAGTAAAGTAATATGCTGGTAAGAATAAAAATAATTTCATACAAGGACAAGACAGAAAGGCACTGTGCAAAAATTCTGGTCTTAATTTGCTGTTTCACTTTGCAACCTATACAGTCTAACATGGTTTGCATTTATTCTCTCAATCACCTCCAAAGAAGAAAGCAATGGCACACTATGTACTGTATATATACTTGTGTACAAGTCAACCTCGTGTATAAGTCGAGGGAAAGTTTTAGGGCCAAAATCATGGCTTTTGATATAATAAGTAATAATAATAATAAAATTTATTTATACCCCGCCGAATGGTAATCCAATAATGACCCATGGATAAGTCCAGGGTAAAACCTGGGGCATGTAACAAAAGATCTAAAGAGGGAAACACAACTTCCCTCCCTACTTCTCCGTCTCTGGACCTCTTCCAACCTCCTACTTTCCTGATGCTGGAGGAGAAGGCTTTAACATCAGATTGAATAGGGAAAGGAAGAGAAGTGGCGGGAAATGGGGTTTGTTAGGCAGAGAGATCCCAAGGGAGAGAATGAGAGGGAGAATATTTTCACATCAGATTGAGAAGGAAAGGAAGCAGAGTGAAATGAGGTTTGTTGAGCAGAGAGATCCTGAGGAGGAGGAGAAGGGTGGGAGATTAACTGAGAAGGTTAATCTCCTCTTTCACACACACACACTCCTGCCTTGGCAGCTCTTTCAGAAATCACCGCCTAGGCAAGGAAAGTAGGGCATCAGGGCGATCCTTCTATCAGGACCTTTCTAATCAGTATTACTGTATTGACCCATATATAAGTTGACCGAGGGTTTAGGGTCAATTTTTAGGCATAAATTTTTCAACTTATGGTCAAGTATATATGGTGAATAAAGAAATGCTTTTTAGGAAAGATAATTTGACAGAAACAGAACTGAGGTTCCATAACAGCAACGCTTTTCAAACTATGCCATTCTCTTCCCCCCTCTCTCTCTATCAACCATATTTACACATCTGCTGTACCCTACTTTATTGTGGGCTACCTTTAAAGACAGTTTAGAAATTTCAGTGGCAACAGAAAGTGACTTTCCACAAATGGGTGGGTGTTACTTTTTCAAACCATGTGATAATGTGACAGTGCATTTCTGAGATCATTTTGAACCTTTAAACCTTAACTGGTTTTGGGCTGAGTAATTTCACGTATTCAGCCTGCCTGAATGTAACATCAACAACAGATGATCTTTTTGCTTGCACATCTCTGACAACAATTAAGTTAGCAGGTAGGCAAAGAGGCCTTTTATTTCAGTGTCCCCACATCTCTTAAATGCATTATCAAATGAAGTCAAGCTACTTACTTGTAGGGAGCCCTGTACAAGTAAACAGCAGGAATGGCCAGCCAAGCAGGAGTAATTTATTTTCTATGAAGTTATCTTGTGTATTTTAAGGGCCTGCCTATGGATTTGGCTGCAATGCTGTTTAGTTTTATTGTTGGACAGAGGTGGCTTGCCCAGCTTGGCAGAGATGGAAGGAGGAAAATTAGGCTGGTTGAAAAGGCCCTACAGCCACTGTTGACAGCTCCAGCTGGGAGGAGGTTGTTGGGTTGCTTCTGGACAATGTGCTTCTTTGCTCCTCCCCCAGCCACATGGGTTCCCTGGAAAACCATCCAGAGTGATCACCCAATTTCAGGCCACCCAGGGGGTGGTGGGAAGAGCAGATCATCCAAAATCAATCCAGCCAACTCCTCCTGGCTTGAATCATGCAGAAGTGATTGCATGTACTCTCTCACCCACCCCACCCCCAACAAAGCAGCACAGGCTTCCTGGAAAACCATCTTGACCAGTTGCCCAAGATAAGACCACCAAGGGGGTGACAAATTGTCCAAAAGCAAAACAGTGCCTTTCTATTCTCATCACTTGTTCTGAAGGCAAAAGGGGCAACAGTCATGCTCTTTGGAGGCGACGGAGCCTCCCAGCCATCGGATTCTGCCTCTGGAAGGAGCAAAGGGAAGTACCTTTCTGTTCTCCTTGCTTGTTCCAAAGGAAAGGTTGTGGCAGCCATGTTCCCTAGATGTGAGGGAGCCTGCCAGCTATCCACTTCTGCCTTTGGAATGAAAGAGCACAAGAACCACAGAAAGGTCTCGAAGGTATTTGTGCCCATTCTTTGCAAAGGTAGAAGTGGGAGGCTGGCATTAAATATTAAGAGATAAGGCTTGGGGTCTTGGAGATATTTGTAGTTTTTCCACTTTCATGGGGGTACTGTACCCCTAAACCCCTACAAATGTGGAGGGCTGTCTGTACTACTTGACGGGCTTAATCATTCATTCCAGTTTAATCTAAAAAAAAAATCTTGATGTTCAAATATCTGAGATTGGAACTGTAGAATCCAAAAAAATATGGTTTAACAGATACGATTACAGTAAAGAGTAGATGAAGCTGTCTTCATTTTATTTATCAGTTAAAGCAACTGAGAATCATGGGCTTCCAACTTAGAAGAAGCTCCCCTTTCCCTGTTGTGGAAAGGAAGAAGCAAGGTCTCCACATGTAGTGATGCATCTTTCTTGTAAGGAGCCCTGCGCCTAGTGCAGGCTCCCTGCAAACAGGAGGAATGGTCAGCCAAGCAGGAAACTGGCTGGCTGGCTGGCTGCAGGGTGAGATGCCCTAGCTCAGAGGCAATAAGCAGAGATATATGTCCTGCCCTGGGGAACATATAAGTATTCCCTAGTCAATCTTTCCTCGCTTGGCTTGAGCTATATATGCGGGTTTCAACATGAAAGTCAGGCCAGAATGGGGTATTATTTTTGGTAAGTGAATTATTTTTATATTTCTCACTGCCTTTGGGGTGGTGGTTTGGGCATTATTTTGATCCATTGGGGGAGGGAGCAAACATATGCCTGCTTTACTATCTAGGGGGTCCCCTTAGTGGCTGAGGCATTTTGGGCAACACAGTAGTGGATCTATCAGCCACTGCTTCACCTTCAAGTCAAAGGGATAAACACACTGGTTTCTGATATCCTGTGGATTCTTTCCCAGCAGATGGGCTGAGGATGGGGTGTCATCTGCCTGCAAGTAGATTATTTGATGGCGGATCCATACCCTATGTGGCTCCTAGGCTCTAGTAGCTGTAACCAATATAGTTGTAGTGATTTCAACCCCAATATTGTTTCCTGTGTGCACTAAGGAGGATCCTGTCACTTGAGCTGCCTTCATCATTGCTAGTCTGGGAAAGATATCACATATTAAAAATACTCGTGCAATAAAATGACCATCAGTTTGTTGTAATGGTCAGCTACTGAAAGGTGCAAGTGTTAATCCTTGCTGTTGACAAGTGTGGCAAAGTATTTACTACTTTATTTGTTAATGCTATGCACTTAAATCACTACCTCATCATACACAAATTATTTGGATTTCCAAAATACTTGCTTCTGAAATTTGAGAAAGGAGTCAAACATCACCAGAATTGTGGTTTTCTAAGAAACCCTTTCTCCAAACTCTCAATGTCAGCTCAACATAGTAGTCTCAATAAGTAATGCAAAACAAAAAGGAAATGGAGTCAGCCAAAACTGAGGTATTCTCTGTTAAAAGGAAAAATGAATGTCTTTGACATTGATCATAATTAGTTTCTTGTTGACTGTCATATCAATTTTTTCCTGAATTATGAGATGCCATAAATCTAAAGCCAATTGCGCTCAAGTTTGCATTTCCTTTAGCCACTATTTTAAGCAGTGGCAAACTGTTTAAAACAGGTATATTTATAGGCTAACATGCTGTTAACCAAGAATGTTTTATTTAAAGGAAAAGCCATTTAATGGGATCTAATGCAATGAAAAAAGTTGATTCATCAGAAGTTAAAGATTTTCATGAATAATTTCTTAATAAATATAAATTCTATAAATCCAACCAAAACCTGCTATAAATCTTTTGGAGTTAATGATAAGGTTAAAATATTATTAATAAAATCATAGAGTTGGAAGAGATCACAAGGGCCATCCAGTCCAACCCCCCTGCCATGCAGGAATCAAAGCATACCTGATAGATAGCCATCCAGTCTCTGTTGTGGTTTGAATATAATCCATAAATAATGCAGTGCTTTGTTATGTTACAAACAAAAAATTATCTATATGATGCCTGTTTCTCTCCAACATTACAGGAAACTGATATAAAATGACATAAACTCTACATGATTTGCCAGAAGAAGAAAACTCATACATCAGAACTACTGTCTGACATCTCACATAGGTCATTCAAGGGGGTAGATCAATCCATTTACAAGGAAAATTGTTCACTACTACTTTAAAATAAACTTAACTTGACCTATAAGAAAAGATCTACCTCCGGACACATTTGGTGATATCTCCTCATTCAGCCTTCCTGTCATAACGGAGTAGATATCAAGCAGGACCTGGCTATCAAAAAAATCAGTTTTCCTTTGGTTTTTGCTTACCTGTGAAGTTTAGGGGAGCACTAAAAGGTGCATGCAAAGTGCACTTAGCTAGGTTGTTAGGGTCAGTGTGCAGGCTATGTGGTAGAAAAAATTGAACCAAATAACAGTGTCCAGCCACCCAACATGGTAGACATGTAAAAGAAGGGGGACTGGATCCCAACAAATAAAGAGTCAAAACAGACCCCAAAAGTAGTAGATTGGGGCTGCCTCAGAGCTGCTCATCCGGAAGCCGTGGCATCTATTTTATGATGATCTGACACTCACAGTCTGTTTAATGAAACCCTAAATTTAGGATTCAGTCTAACAAATAGGCACAAGACACACACAATCCCCATTCCAAAGACTGAGAATGATAATTTGGAGACTTTTAGAAGAAGGAAATTTATTTTGGACTTTATAGACACTAATCAGTAACATTTCATGCCAGGTTGCTGCACTGCTGATTTGGTTCTCAGAGTACTCAGTATCCTACACTATTCTACCTTGCCAAAAACTCCATTGACCCCTATATCCCTTGGTGTTTTGAAGGCCTTTGGGGGTATCTTTCTGGAGTGCTCAAAGAAATGAACTTTGGCCATTGATTCATCACTGTCATTCAGTATATTTATGACCACTCAGACACAACTGTTCTAGTTAATGGAATTGACTTGGGCCTTTCAAACTTTTAAGAGACACCACATAATGATGCTCTTTATCACCCCTTTTCTTCACCTTAGCAGTAAAACCTTAGGCACACTTAATTTGCTCTGATACAAACATAATTGGGCCCAACCTAAATAGCCACCATACGAAACTTGTCCTATATGAAGATTATGTTTTGATATTTTTGGAAAATCCTGCAGTCTCCCACCCAAAACAACAACAACATACAATATAAAAACAACTAAAACAATTTTTGGTAAATAGGTTTCAAAATCATTTTTCAAAAATCCATTATGATCTGTTTGAATGTTTTGTATTCATGACAAAAGTATTGGCAATCTCTCACTAATCAGCAATTAAAGCCTTCTAGCTTCTTCTGCTTAGGAATACACATTACAAAAGATCTAATACAATTTGTCCCATGCAATTATAGTTCAGTTACCTTGTGGATGGCAAGAAAAATAAAATCTTGGCAACCTCTAAAACTTTCCTTATCAGGGTGAAAACATGTTTTTGATCCATCATTTGTTTTTTTCTATTTCAAAATATCCCCTGACCTCACCTCTATCTAAATTTAAAAAATGGCAAGTGATGATTAACCACTTCATTTTTAATAAAAAAAAGTCCCAGGTTCCTGAAGTCAGGTAGATATATTACTGCTAGAAATGGAGGATTAACAATTCCTGACCTCACACTATGTTAATGCTTTCCAACTAAGTCAGTTTACCTGATTAATAGCTGAAAGACTATTTATCTGCACCAGATGGGTTAAATCTGAAATTAATGACATCTCCTTACTAGAACCCACTTATCTATACTCCTAAGTCACGAGACAGAAACGTAAAGCAATATCCAATCCATTTCCCTGTCTATCTGGAGTAAATGGATGTACATGCTAGTTCGCCAGATTGGTATCCAAACAGGCTGATCCCAGCCCAGGGCTAATGGCCTGTATCATCCGTACAGGATGATATGAAGCTGGGGGAGCATGGCCAGTGCATACAGACTCAGAGTTTTACATTGTATCAGACATCAGGTAGGAAGACTGACAAAAATAATAGTTCTAATGCATTTAGTTTTAATGCATTTGAAAGACAAAATAAAGAGTTTTTAATAATAAATATGAACAAAGACAAACTTTTGTAAATATGAGAGGGAAACAAATAGCTATTAGTAGGTGGATACTATTGGATCCTTCACAGAATCCAGGTTTAGGATTGTCCCTGCATTATTTTAGCCAGGTTCAAATTCAGACAAGAAGTGGGAAATATGTATGGGGGAAGGTTGTATTTATGAGTGGGAAGCATAGAACCTCATGAGCCAGTTCTGATCTTTTGCTCTGGAAAAGCATTATGTTTGCAGCTTCTCAGAATTTCAGGACCCCACCCACTGCCAGTTTATTCAGACCAAGGCATCCAAAATAAATAGATTCACTCATTATAATGTCTTCGCTTTTTCTTTGAAGTCAGATATGTTTTCTAACTTTTTTTTAAAAAAAAGTATTAAAAAACCTTCCCAATAGCACTTTAAAAGGTACTTTCCAAACTGGCAAAAATGCTACCAACCTGAAGGACATCACCAAGGTCTGCAGTGCTAATATCTGGATCTTCAGTGGTGTTAAAAGGAACAGGAGTGATTCTCACAAGGGTGAGCACTCTGGGTTCTGGGTATCTCCACAGCATCATTCCTGGATTATCCTCTGTTTCATTGTAAAACACAACTTCATAGGCACCCGGGAGTCTTTGTGCTTCTATCAAATTAGGAAAGGAAGCCATAATTGGTTATATAATTTCTAAAAAGGGAGCATGCTGTTTTATGAGAACAAGGCAATAAAAAGAAATCCCTTTGGCTCAAAAGAGGGAAAACTAAAAAGAACAATCTCCCTAACTTTTAAAAAAGTCATAGTAAAAATGGAGAAAAATGTCAAAACATTTTCTAACAGATAACTTTTTTGGTTATTAAAAAAAACCCTATTAAAGGAAAGTAATGTTTAATAGGGTACTACTGAAATTATTTTGTAACTGGAGTGTATTTTAAAAATACTTGTACCTGTATCTTGTATGTATTGGAACAGCCCTGTACGCAGATCATCTGAAGTATGCTCTGTTTTAGAGCCCTGGTTACTTTCTGTAGGAATCTGTATGGGATTTATTTGAGTGGTGTTCTGCCTCTCATCCTTGTCATCTTGTAGAAGGTAACTCTGCAAATGTTCATGCAGAAGAACTAAGCAATTCAAATGTTCTTGTCCCCAAAAAACCTTAAAGAGAAGACAAAAGTAACTTCAAAAACATTTAAACACTTAAAGTTCAACCATCACAAAGCCAACATAATTGCTAGCTAGTTTATTCTAGAAATTCTCCAGCCTTAACAGATAAATAAGCTTGTACATTTTGAATGTCTTAGAAGACAAGACTCTGGCCCCAAAATACTAGGAAAAGTAGATGTATTTATAGTGGCAAGCATTTTAAGTACAGCAAAGTTTCCTACAATAACTCACAGTGAACTTCCTCAAATCAAGAAAAAAGAAAAATAATATCTCTCAGTAGTAGGAAACAGAATAGACAAGATCCCTCACTTTCTCTTTCCTCACATGTCAAGTGATAAGAGTTAGAAAAACTATATATGAGTATCAGTATTCACTGTACAGAATTAGAGAAATACATTGTACAGATTAAGAGAAGTAATAATACCCTTCCATCCTGAATTATAGAATCATAGAGTTGGAAAAGACCCCAAGGGCCATCCAGTCCAAACCCCTTCCATGCAGGAATACACAATCTAAGCACATCCAACAGATAGTCATCCAGCCTCTTTTTAAACAGCTCTAAAGAAGGAGACTCCACCACTCTCTGAGGCAATATATTTCACTCTCAAAGCCAGAAGCTCTTCCTAATGTTTAGGTGGAATCTCTTTTCCTGTAGCTTGCATCCACTGCTCCATATCCTAGTCTCTAAAGCAACAGCAAACAAGCATGCCTTCAAATATTTTAACATGGCCATCATGTCACTTCTTAACCCTTTCTTCCCCAGGCTAAACACACCCAGCTCTCTAAATCTCTTCTCATAGGGCCTGGTTTCCAGAACTCACTATTTTGGTTACCCTCCACAGGACATGCTCCAGTTTGTCAATATCCTTCTTGAATTGTGGTATCCAGAACTGTAGTATTGCAATATTCTAAATGAGCTCTGACCGAAGCAGAATAGAGTGGTACTATTACTGCCCTCACTCTAATCTAGGCAGATATTAGTATTGTATCTAGTTCTGGGCACTGTAGTTTAAAAAGTATACTGACACCTTGAAATTGCCCAGAGAGGGTGACCAAGATGGTAAACTGTCTGGAAACCAAATAAGAAAATGTTGAGGGAGCTGGGTATGTTTAGACTGCAGATGGCTGAGAAAGACTGTCATATGGAAGATGGAGCAAGGTTGTTTCCTGGTGCTTAAGAGGGGAGGCCCTGAGCCAATGGTCTTAGACTAAAAGAAAAAAGCATAAGGAAAAACAATCTGATAAGAGCCATTTGATATGGAATAAACTGCCTTGGAAGGTGATGAGTCTTTCTTTGATTAAACAGAGCTCACATGGATCAAAGGTGGGAATTATGCAACATTCCAGATGTTGTTAGACTGCAAGTCCCAGCAGCCCTAGAAAGCATAGCCAATGCTGAGGAATGTTTGAGGTTGCAATCAACAACATCCTGAAAGCTGTTTGACTTTACAGCTCTGCTTTCCCTCTGTAATAACTAGCCTGGTTTGCTACATAATGTGGAAGTATTTTTCAGCAGTTATATGTTGTTGTTTGTTAACTGCTTGAGTCAATCCCAACTCATGGTGACCCTATGGATGCATCTTCTATGCATCTCCAAGATCCCCTACCATCCACTGCTCTGCTTAGGTCCTGCAGATTGAAGCCCATGACCTCCTTGATTGAGTCCATCCATCTGGTGTGTAGTCTGCCTCTCTTTCTACAGCCTTCTATAGCATTATTGTCTTTATGATCAATATTTAATCCAAGGTGTTGGAAATGATTTATTGTTTCAATTTCCTCATTATCTAGGTTGAATTTACAGAAATCCTCTGTGGTCATTATTTTTGTTTTCTTTATATTCAGCAGTACGCCTGCCTTTGTACTTTCTTCTTTAACTTTCCTTAGTAATTATTCCAAGTCTCTTATATTTTCCACTATAGTATAGATATATTCACTCCTCCTTATATCTGTTATGTGCAGGGCAATAAATGAATCAGGTGCAGCAGGACTGCTGAATCCACCTGTGATTTGATTGCACCTCCTCCTGCAGCTGTTTCAAGTTGAATAGGTGCTGGACACATCCCTGGAACTGGCAGAGCTTCTATGCAACTTGGAGCAGCTGTAGGAGCAATGGTGGTAAAATCAAGAGAGGATCCACTAACTGCTGCTAAGAATATGTAGACCATACATATGATATACTGTAGGGTTTATTAAAAATATGAGAAAAAGCCAATGTAAGTATCATAAACATATCACAGCAGGAGAGACGTAAACAACTACAAGACGAAAGTACATGAAAGAGAAACAAATTAATAAGTTTAACAACAATTTTTAATTGTTAAATATTTAACATAGGATGCATATTAACCTCATCTGCATGGTATTTAGTAATGAATGATGATTAAGCCTCGGCATCTAGAAATTAGCATAGCAAATCTTTTGTGGGTGATCTCTCATATACACAAGAATGAAACAGCCATGAAATATCTGCAAACTACACATGCTACTTATTTTGATGCAAGAGCTGCACTTCTCTTTCACATAAATGTAACAGACAAGAAGATTCTGTAGAATGGAGTAGGAACTGAGTAGATTATGGGTTGCATGCAGACCACCAGGGGTGTTTTTACAGCCATCAGACTTCATCCAGAACATTGAATCCACCAGTTCCCACACCCCATTTTAATTTTTATCATTTATTAATTTGGAGGATTTTCTAGCCAAAACTGGTCTACTGCCATTCTTGGAGGCTTCCAGCAGTGGTGGATTGTTTCAATCGCCTCTCCCTAAGCCACAGCTAAAACTGATTTCCAATTATAATCATTGGCCTATTTTCAGCTGCAAAATGACACAGTGGATGAAAATTTGTCCTTGGAACCTCTGCATGGGTCTACCCTCCTTTAGATTAAAGAAAAGGCTGATTTTGTAGGCTGGCATTAAAAAAAATCATTAGTCCCTTTGCAGTGGCTTCTTTACTTTTCCTTGCAAGGGAAAAGCCTCTAACTGGACAGATGAAATCCATCTTCAAATAGTACAAAAGACTGCTAGAAACATCACCATACAGTCATATATTGTCACTTTGGAGGACTGTCTGAAAATCACAATACAAACTTAAAAACAGATAGTGAAACAGATAGACTGCTACTTGGATTTTACACTGGAACAAATTAGTCTTTGGGTTATTTTCTAGTTACTGGAGATTTTTTTAATGAAAAATTAATTATTTGAAAACTATCACAATTAACAAAGTAAAGAGATTCCAGTAATTGTTTTTAGTCCTGAAACCAATTGCTAGTTCCAACAGGGCTTAGCTAGTAGTCTAATAAGACATCCCTAAGTGACATATATAATTGTATGCCATTTCCATGTTTGAAAACAAATACTGTCATTGCTGTTGTGTGCCTTCAAGTCATTTCTGACTTTTGATAGCCCTAAGTAGATTATTGCACTACACCAGGGGTAGGCAACCTTTCCCCTTTAAGAGCCGAGGGACTTCAGCTCCCAGAAGCCTCAGCCATGTTGGCCAATAGTCCCATGTTGGCCAATAGCTCCTGGGATTCTGGTAGCTGAAGTCCCTCGGCCCTTAAAGGGGAAAGGTTGCCTACCCCTGCACTACACTCTTAAAACACTGTGAGGTCGCTTAACTGCTCTGACTGCCTCCTGTTGCATTTTGGGGTTTGTAGTTCAGTGAGGTTTAAGAGCTCTCTGGCTGAATATTCTAAATGCCCCTTCCTAAACTACGTCCCAGAATGCAACAGGAGGCAGCCAGAGAAGTTAAAGTGACCTTGCCCCATTCTAAGAGTGTACAGTTGCCCCTTTGTTTTTGCGGACTTCAAGTCCGTGTCCCTCACCTGTTCGCAGGCGGCAAATGGAGGGGCATATAATGGGGTGTGTGCCTGTGGCGTGTGCCCTATGGGGCTTGAATATTTGCAGTTTTCCATTTTTGTGGGAGGGGGGGCAGCAGAACGGATCCCCTGTGAAAACAGAGGGGCAACTGTAGTATGATAATCTTGTAAGCCAACTTTATCAAGGGATTTCCTTGGTAAGTTTTGTTCAGATGGGTTTGCCTTTGTCTTTCTCTGAGGCTGAGAGAATGTGACCTGTCCAAGGTCTCTGAGTAGTTTTTCATGGCTAAACAGGGATTTGTAACCTGGGCTCCAATACTCAGATGCTAGACTCAGGCCTGCATCCTTCCGAGGTTGCTAAAATGAGTACCCAACTGTTGGGGAGCAATGAGCTTACAGTTGTAAACCGCTTAGACATCCCATAGCGTGATATGAAGCGGTATATAAATGAAGCTGCTTTGCTTTGATCACTACACAATGCTGCCTCTCAAAAAGCAAATAAACACATCCTAAAATTTCCCCACATTTAGGAAATTTTCTCATGCTGCTGGCAACTTCGTATTGCCCTGACATCCAAAGTCTCAGTTAGGAATTACCACATACAAACCTGCATCAGTCCACCTCTCACATCTATATGTACTTTTGGAATTGACAACTCTGGACCAGGATTACCACTGTGTTTACACCATTTGGCTTCTACAGTGATAGAAGAACAGACAGGTCCAAGCAGCGTTCTGCTTTTTTCCTGAAGACTTGTCTTGATAAGGAAATCATTGATGTCAAGCATTAATGAGGATCCATTAATTCTACCTAATATACAAACAGAAAAAAATATTGTTAAAGTCAGATGTCATTATATTTAGTGTAACATTTTCTTTCATAGCATTATTCCATTTTTGTTGAGAGCTCCATTTTAAGTTGGTAAGGATGAATTCATTCATTTATTTATAAATAAAATAAAAATGATAAATAAACATGATCAATAAATAAAATAAAAGATAAATAAATAAAATAAATATTAAACACATTTATTTACTCTCCCTTGCTATAGCTCAAAGGATGACCTGCATAACTGTTTTCTTGAAAATATTCAAAAGTAAATTATTTTGTAAACCGAATATTGTTTTTGACTATATATTCTCTCATTTAATATTTAATATTTACATATTAACTTTGTTTTTCAATAGTTGCTCTGGGAATACAAGCAAAAGATGCAGGGAGGAGCATGCAAGACCAAAATCCAAATACTACACTATAGTTTAGTATTTAATTTGAAATGGTTTACCTCAGAGTGGGCAAACTATGGCCAATAGGCAGTAGCATCACTAGGGGGTTCGGGCCACACTGGGTGACACCTCAGAAGAGGGTGACACCCAGTCGGTCCCCAGTGGCTTCTCCCTGGCCCTTCCCATGGCCCAGAGGCTTCTCCCCAGGGCCGTGGGGGGGGCCATCTCCAGGCGTGCACACTCCCGCGCATCCCGGAAGTCCCACCTCCCATAAGTGACTGCACCGGGTGACACCAACCCTAGAAACACTACTGCCAATAGGCAAGATATGGCTCCCAGTGATCCCCTGAAGCCCTCCCCCAGACTCCTATGGTCAAAAGCCCCCCCCCCATCAAAGAAATAAAGAAAACTAGTTGAAATCAGAAATTAGAAGTAACTCCCGGTTTTTCTTTTAGTCGCTCACTGCCCGATTTGGGAGAAGGCGCAACCTTCCAAGACAGCTGCAATGGTGAAAGTTGGCCTCACTGCCATTTGCAATTGCTTTTTTTTTTTTTTACTGAATTTATTTATTCATTTATTTTTAATTTTGTTTATATTATATTATTCTACACATTATTTATATGTCGCCTTTCTCCCAGAGTGGGACCCAGGACAGCATACAGATATACTTTGGAATGTTCTCTAGTTTATTGATTTATTTATTATATATTTAATCTGCCCAGTAACAAAAGATACTTGATGGCCTGCAAAAGATTAAAAGAATAAGATACAACAAAATCACCACCACCACCACCACCACCATCATCTTTAAAGTCTAAAAATATAAATGTCTTTGGCACTGCAAGTGCTCGGATCAGGTATGTCCTTTTGAAGGTAATCCCACAAGTCCAAAACACACTGCAGAAATAATCCAGTTTGAGATGACTTTAACGGCCCTGTATCAGAGATAAGAGAATCTTGGGAACTGCAGTTTATTGTGGCAAAAAGGCAAAATGTCTCACAAAACTACAGTCCCCATAATAATAATAATAATAATAATAATAATAATAATAACAACAACAACAACAACAACAACAATAATAATAATAACAATTATTATTATTATTATTATTATTGTTATTATTATTATTATTATTATTATTATTATTATTATTTATATCCCGCCCCTCTGAGATCAATCGGGGCGGCTAACATCAGCGCCAGGGCAGTTAAAGTGGCCTCTTTTCAGGCTAAACAGATAAAAGTCAGTCCTAGGATGCATCTACGCTGCAGAAATAATCCAGCTTGACACCAATTTAACTGCCATGGCTCAGTGCTGTGGAATTCTGGGAATTATAGTTTTGTGAGACCTTTAGCTTTCTCTGTCACAGAGAGCTCTGGTGCGACAACAAACTGCAGTTCCCAAAATTCCACAGCATTGGGCCATGAAAGTTAAAGTGGTGTCAAACTGGATTGTTTCTGCAGTGTGGATACAGGGCTAGCTTCCGAGGCTACCAAAACATCAAGTGACATTGATGGAGCAGTGTCCTCAAACTACACAGCTGACATGGAAGTATAATCCCACCCAGAAAAAGGTTGAAAATTGAACTGGACAAACTACCTAAAACAATTCACTATATGTGGTGTGAAATTACAATAAAACCCATTCTACAACATACCCAGTTGCAGTTTATGTTTGTGACAGAATAACTGTGTTTTTAGTTTTGACCACACATACACATTTTAATTGGGGAGGGGGGGAAAGTTGCCTAAAAGTCCATTCACTTCTACTGCAGTTCAAAATGCTTCAAAATTCTTAGGACAACAAAGACAAAGTAATGGACTTGAGGGCCAGGGGTTCTCCCCCCATTATAAACTACACTATTAATATTTGGAATTGTCATTGTGAATATTGAATTTCAACATACTTAATTTGTAATACCTATAGCTTATTTTCCTAATGTAATTTAATATTTATAAAAGATGAAAGATTAAAAAAACACCTAGGGTCTATAATGGACAGCTGTTTCATGGACCAGAATTTTCAAACCACTGGAAAAAGAAGAAAAAGAAAATACTTCAGTAAGTCAGAACTCTATCCTGCATATAACACAGTGACACCTGTCTCAAATGAGGTGGGGAGAAGCAGAGGGATTTGCTTATTTAATCTCTTTTAGAAATTGGGGAAAATTGGTCTGTTTCCTTACTGTAACATTTCCAAATGTACTTATCATGCCAAGAATAATTTCATAATGTATTGAGTTATTGTTCCTTAAGAAAAAGGTTTATGTTACAGAACAATGATGTTTCATGAACTATTTTTTGTTTTTTGGCTGCAAATACATGCTGAGTACTTTCACTGAATCTGGCAGCAGCAGAAAAGACCGAGGCCCCAACTTAAGTGGTATCCAGGTGGTCATGGTGGAAAATAAAATATATGCTAGAATATGTATACATACATATAACAGTCCTACAATGTTTGTATGGAATCAGTAGAGACGTAATACACAATTTTCCTAACTATGGCTAAGAGATACAGAGTAGACCATAGGAAATTGTGTTATACACAATTTTAATGAAAAAAACAACAACACACCAATCATTGCCTAAAAATCCTGACTGTTGGTTCATCTATTCCAGAGATTTTTTCCTGTTTCTCCTTTTCAGACATAGGTGCCAACCCTTATATGGACACAATGGCACCACCAATACACAGTAGGGAGCGTTCAGTAAGCTAGGCAGAGCCCTAAGATTTATAAATATGAAAAAGGCAAACAGCTTTCCCATACCTGCAAGGGCTGAAAGACCACTGTTCATGTATGAAGTGCATGCCTGAGCCATTCAACTCGGTTGCTATAAAACCTACTAGAACCACAATACATGCAGCAGGTTTTCAAAAACTATTGGGCAGTGTTGAAAGAAGACTGCAGAAGATGGTACAGAAGAAGCTTAGAGAGAGAGGAGGGCAGAAAACAAAAGCAAAACGACTTGTAGAAGAAATGAATGAGTCTAATTGGAGGAAAACAACAGACGATGGGAAAGAGGTGAACTATTGATGAAGGTGGGTCATTGGTAAAAGAAACTCATCATAAGGATAAGATGACACTATAACAACTCCTCCTCATAAATTAATCCATACAAAAATGTGTTATGAAACCCTACTCCTCTACTCTCATGGATAATGGCTCACCACAAGTTCTCAGGAACAATGCTTTAACTTAACTATCTCAAATACCAGGAATTTAAACTGGCATTTTTTATATAATATAATATATATTATCGTATTTTCCGGCGTATAAGATGACTGGGCGTATAAGACGACCCCCCACTTTTCCAATTAAAATATAGAGTTTGGGAAGAGTATGACTTCCAAAACTGTTGTTGTTGTTGCTGTGCACCTTCAAGTCATTTCCAACTGATGATGACACTAAGGCAAACCTATCATGAACCTCCTTATACCCGGCGTATAAGATGACCCCCCCACTTTAACCCCAGATTTTGCAGGTTAAAAAGTAGTCTTATATGCCAGAAAATAAGGTATATTTTTTATATATAAGGTTTTCGCAAACAAGTCTGTGGTAAGATGGCTGTCAGTAACAGACATTTCTGTCAAAATAAACAAACACAATACAAACATAGCAAATTAATGAAGAAAATACTACCAATTCAAATAATGCATAAAATTTCAGTTACACAGTCAGCAATGGCAATCTACCAATATGTCAAACAGCACTATGTAATCCAAGAAAATTGTTTTACAATAATCAAATAAATAGTATTTTCTAGTTTCTCAAGAATGGCAACGTACCCAAGAGAAGAAAGCACAATTCCCTAGCTAAGAACAAAGATGAAATTATTCCATCTTTTAAAAATGTGAATATCAATGACATTAAACACCACTGCGGTCCTAACTCAAATGGATCCTTCCAAATCATAACAAAGGCTTGCATGGATCCCTTGCACACTGCATCTAATAAAGCTTGTCCCTTCACCAGATGCCTCCTCATTCATTGCTAAAAGTTTTCACTTTGAGGATATCGGAAATGTACTTGAAATATTTGTTCAAACAAAGCAACCACTCTATGCTTCCACCTAGTATGTGCCTTCCTTCTTCAGAGTTAATTTACATGCTTGCTTCAGGTATAGTTAAATCTAACCAAGGTTTCTGCTTAACTTGGTCAGAAATCCAGCTTCAGGTACTACTTCAAGAAAATACGAATGGGACTGGACTATATATAACGATGTGAATAGGTTTCTACCATCTGCCTTAACTCATTATTGGTAACCTAAGGACCATTTCAATAGATACCTGTTGCCCAACATATCAAAACTGCATGACTTGATACATATGTCCCAGGATATCTGAATAATGGATTTAAAAACCTGGTTAAATACCGTGCAAGGGATCCTACTGCCATGCTATTTAGTTGCATTATACAAATGCAACTAAAAAGTACAGTTTGCTTGGTCCAGCAAAACCCTTATAACACAATGGTTGGTCCAAGATTGTCTATGTGTACTTTATACTTCAAACATTTTGGATATATATATAAGCTTATCACAACGTCAGTGCTGCAAAATATTCTTATTTTTGAATATGTAGTGTACTGATAAAGAAACAATATTCTTTCCAACCAGCATCAATTTAATTTAAACCTGAATGATCCATAAAAGAAAAGAAAAAAGCCCCTCAGAATTCCAGAGAAAGATGATTTACATTGTGAACAGCAACTACACTGGGATCAAGGACAATTTTGAAACATATTCCTTATTCTAATCTTACTAAGAGCCAACATTTTCCTCAAGCACATTATACCTTTCTTTTTCAGCTGTTCTGCTCTCTCTTTGGGGTGAAATAAATCTTCTTGTATAAATCATAATACACTTAATGAAGGAAGAGAGGTGGATCCTAAAGAGAAATATTGTCAGAAAGTACAGAAAGTACAACCATGAGGGGGTTAAAAATAAGTACTTAAGAACAGTTGAGGACAGATGGCTACAGATGTACTGCAAGAATAATGGTGAGTGAAATAAGGCATGGGCTTCAATAAACTTCTTTCACTGGAACATCACATATAGAGAAATCTCAATAGGCTAACATACGTGGACAAAGGGAATCTGAATGCTAAAGGAGAGGAGTGCTGAAACATCGATGGAACATATCAGCATACCCTAGAGTCTTATTTTTAAATTTCTATGCACCTGGTTGAATTACAAAGTGTGAGGTGAACTTACAAGATTACTTTCCAACAACTTGATGGTTCAGTTTGAGAAAATGAAATAAAGTCATATTCCTCTTTCCTTTTCTGCCTCCCCTCATCACTTCACATACCTCTCCAGGGATTCTCGAAACATTTACTGAAGAATTATCTACTGAAAAATCTACTGAAGAATTAAACCTACTGTTCAACTAGATTAAATCATGGTAATTATTTCCATTCAAGATGATACAGTGGATTGCCCCCCCAAAATCATATATATTTCCTAAACAAGATATGTAGAGATATATAGAACAAAGTACATTGTATTGGAATTGCTGCTTACTGAACTCTTGAATATGTCTCAGGCAGTGCCATAATTTAGCTCAAGGAACAAAAAAATTCATGACTTTTAAAAATAACCCTTCAGGAGGCTAATAAAAGTGGTTCAGATAATGTTTACAAAATGCTCCAGCCTTTCATTGTCGGGCTGCACTTTGATCTATAATAGCACTCGGATGTACCACTGTGATGATGGAGCAAAGGACCATCAGCCCTCTTTACAATGAGGCTTCTGTATGTCATTATAAAGATTGGACTGGGATGACACATGTTAGCAAGGAATATCCAGGTATTCTTTATGCAGCTGGAAATGGTTTAAAAAGACTTGGAAATCTGCAAGCAAGTGATGGATAGTATCCAGAAGCTGATGTGTACAATTACAAAAATCAGAACTATTAAACTTCATGAAATGACTAAATGGCTTGTTTTCCTTTTAAAGATGAGCTATTAAAACAAGCATAGGTCAGGTCCGAATAAGTGAAAGCAACTACAACAGAGCAGCAAAAATGAGTAGCAAAATTCTCATGATCCACATATTTGTGTTTTCCTTACTTAAATATATGAAGAAACCCCACAGAATGTAGATAATTTTATCATTTAGCTCTAATGCATCTATTGCATAAAGATTTTAAGCCATATTCTGTTTTTGGTCTAACTTCAATAGTTTCTTCACAGGGATATTACAAAACCAATCTGCACAATTACAAAGGACACAGTTAGGACCAAAAAGATATGCTTGCTTACACAATGAATAGTAATGGTCTTAGAACTGTTCGTTAAATCCTTTTATACAATTCCTAGTCAAACTGATACCCACCTACCCACACAAACTCTGTTGTGAGTACAGCACATGTTCTTGCCTTGCCTCTACAAACAAATGACTCGGAATAAGAGGGGAACAATTTAATAGGAAGCTTCTTTTTATCTTCTGGACCAGTTTTATCTAGTCTGACTGGAACTGACTCTCCAGAGTCTCATGAACACTTATTTCAAATCACTTGCTACCTGGGCCCTTTGTAACTGAAGGTGTGACAGACCTTTTGTATGCAAAGCATATGCTCAACAAGTGAGCTATACATCAGGTATCTTTTAAGTTCACACATGCTGTATAAGAATGCCTACCTACAGTGATGTTTTAGGTGAATACAATATGCCTGAATAATGCAACCAAGTGGGTGGGCCCAATTGCATCACTGAAGTATAATAATTAAGAAATAATTCACTGCTTGAAACCAACATCCCAGGTAGAATCGGCAGTCATAAAAGTCTAAGACACCTAGGACACAAATATTATTCATGTAACCCCATAGCCCAAGTGACAGTATCAGCTGGTTCAAGTCTACACAAGTTAAGAGTTATGTTTTACTTTTGTACACTTTTTAAAAATCAGTATCAATTAATCCAGTCCAGTGCTAACTTATTTTTTCAAGATACATTTAGCTTGCATCAAGGAAGATTTCTGTCTAAAAATTCTATGTCTAAGTAAGTTTTGAAATGAGACCTATTCATGAAATCAAAGAAAAATCAACTAGAAAGTCTTAGTGGAATGTGCAAATATGGACATGTCAAGTTCATCAAATTTAAACATTTTAGCTTCATATATTAAAGAACACATTTCAGGATACAAAATTATAGCTGGTTACTCTGAACTAGAGTAGACCTATTTAATCAACTGTTGAACAGTAAGTCAACACATAAGTGTATCCCACTTATTCAATGAGCCTTCTCTAGTAGGACAAACAAAAAGATTTAGGCCAAAGAAATCATTTTTAGATACTGGGATACTGCATATGTGAAGCAAATGTGAACAAAAACATTTGTGTTTTGTGCATTTTCAAAATGTTAGTTGAAGAGTAACAAAAAATGTTCATTTTCATGTATCATGGGTACGTTACTGAGTTATACCATGTTCAATCACAAATACTGTTTCGGTCATCTATACATGTGCCCACTATCAGGAAAAAGGCTACAGCTTAGCAGCTGGGCTCACTCTTTGAATGACAAAATCTCAGGTTTAACCTCAAGAATTTCCACAAATATGTGATCCCATGTAGGAAGGCTAGGAAAGAACTTCCTCTGTTTGAGGCCTGTGCTAAGTGATCTCAATATAAGGCATGTTCATATGGTCATCAGGAAGGTGAGTGGCAATCAAGGAGGAATACACAGTGGGCCCTTCTTATTTAGGGGTGGTTTCCGTTCTGGAGCCCCCCATGGATGAAAAAAACTGTGGGATCTTGTCCCACAATTTTTAATGGTGGCATGCATGCACACAGCCACTAGCACCAATGGGACTCGCCATCCGTGGATGCTCAGTCTGTGGATAGCAAGCCTGTGGTTGGAGACGGCTGGCTGTATGTGATTGGACCCACCCAGTGATTACAGTATTCAAATGTGCATCAATCTGTATAAAAGATTGGGCAGGGGACCACATGAAGAGTGAGGAGACAGAAATTTCATGCAGCACTTTTCATCTTCATGAGCTTCCTCCTGCCTGCTCTCCTGTCCTCTTCCATTTGTGCTTTTATCAACCACTTTCCCCAACTTGCCATATTGGTTACGGCTCCTGGGACTTTTCTGGAGGGCTACATGATTCCCACCTCTGCTCTACAGTCTGGACTTGGATATTCTGCAGATTATATAAAAGTGGTAGAAGAAGCAGCATGGAAATGGTGAGACTAACAAGAGGAGGACTCTGCTATTGTCTGTCCTTTGAAGGGCTACCAAATGAAGAACATGTATGTTTTGTTTTGTTTTTATACTCTTGCTACCTAATTAGAGATTGCCAGTATGGTCTCAGAAGAATGCAAAGGCCAACACACCTGAACATTAAAAGATGAAAGAACAGACCTCTTGAACAGGTACTCAATCTAACAGAAATGCTGTGCTAGGTCAAGTGTGCATCAGCAGGTTAAGACATCAGGTTAAGTGAAAATGCCAGCAATGATCCTGTACAATAAATTAGACTACTGGATTTCTCATTAGTGTAAAACAGAGTCTTGCAATGGTTCACTCTCCCCAGGAGTACTATATTTCTACATTACCAATTATCCATTCATCACTGAAAGAGTTTTTCAGTATTGTATATGACCACATGTGGGCCCTGTAAAAAATGCAAGATGTGTTACCAATGGTAAACAGAAATTAATGATGCTGAACAGACCAAATTCTTGAATTCATTATGAATGTATGTCCCTGCTGCATTACAGAAGCCCTGGCAGCATGGGTGTGTATTATGTTTAAGTATTTAAAACACTAACCATTCAGAGACATCTATTACATTAATCCATTGCAGGCAGTGCTGGGTTTAACTTTATTGGCTGTGCTGGTGGTAGTGGATATATATTGAGGAGCAGAGGTGGGGAGCAATGCTCTCTTACACATCTTTTGAAAAGGGCTTAATTATGTTTTATAGCCTAGGCCAGGAGTCCTGCTTGTTTTGTGTCTAACAAGGTTCAAATGAAGTTCAGGCCAGTGATGAATCAGAAGCAAAGTCAAAGATGGTTATCTTTATGAAATGAGCTCATATCCATTTAAGAAAAACTGAGCAGGTATTTCATGTTCAATACTGAATGTTCAATAGTCTGGAAATCACAAGACTCACAAGGAATCACAGTGGTGATTGATTTTATCTATGTTTTCATTTACTGTTCTAGTAAACATATACTTTTGCACTTTTGGGTTGACTACTACTTATGATTTACTACATAAGACAATACTATGCTAGTTCAGCTAGGACTGAAATTTAGATTTGAAAACATAACACTACAAGTTACCTGGCATTTCAAAATCCAATTCCAAAACCCCAAACTTTTTAAATGGGTGGCTGAGATTGTGATATCTTTGCTTTCTGATGGTTCAGTGTACACAAACTTTGATGCCCACAATTATTAAAAATATTGTATAAAATTACTTTCAGGCTGTGTATATACAAAACATAAAATGATTTTTGTGTTTAGACTTTGGTCCCATCTCCAAGATATATCATTATGTACATATATGAAAATGTAGGTATTTCAAAATCCAGATATATCCAAAATCCAAAACACTTCTGATCCCAAGCATTTTGGTTAAGGGATACTCAATCTGTATTATAACTCCACATGACAATAAAGACACTAAAACACAGAAATTAATGTTTAAAAATGCATCGCCCAATGTGTCAAATGTTAGAATGGTTATTTGAAAATCATAATCATGTAGCACTTTCTTATTTTTGTGGCACAAGACCAAGTACGTTTTGTTGAAAAGACATTTCCAAAAGACTGTGCCCCTAGTTTTGAGATTCACTCTTACATTTTCTATTTATTAGATTGCAGCTGTTCCAGCAAAGTCTAACTTTACAGTTAACAATATTTTCATAATAGTTTTACAATAGTAAAATATAAAGTGTTGGGTCCATGACTCCAGTGTACAGCTCTCCTGAACAGCACATACATCAATTTAATAAACAAAATGTTCCTTTCTCAGTGGATATGCTATTACATCCATTATGAATGTAACAGTAGGGGGAAAAGATTTTGAAAGAAACCAAATAGTCTGAGGCAGTTCCATCTGAATGTCATCCCTGCTTTGCACTTTCATAAGCGAGCTGGCAGGTGGAACTGCATATTTAATGGACCTTTATACACAAAGTATTTTCTTTCTCCAAATCAGCAATTTCAGTTAATTTTATATTTTTCACTGGAAAAAAATAGGACATGCCAGTTCATCAGTAGCAACTCTGAACTCTATTATAAAGTAACAGTAGGGAACCTGACCAGGATTAATAGTGGTACTCAGTCCTGGGATTAGGTGGTGTCTTATTTCATGGATTTTTGGCCATCTGTTCTTCCCTCCTACATTTACTTCTGCAGAACTATAAACGCACCTCTACCTCAGGGACTATAGAAAGGAATTAGAATTGTTCTGCTTTTCATTATCACAAGATTCAGTAACTCATTTCATTGTCAAGATAATCCCCTTTTACTCTTTCTTTTGCGCTTGTAGGGTATGCCAAAATGACAAATAAAATCCCAGATGTTAGAGACCTGATGAGGTCTCCACCTTTCCTTGAGTGTTGTGTTTAAGCTACTTGGGACACAGTGTCAAAACTGACAGGACCCTGATGCCCACACCCAATATTCATTATGCTTCGTTAGTGATTTGTATAGCTGTCTACAGGCTGAACTTCCACTTCAATCCTCGGTGGCCATTAAAATGTTTAGTTTGTCCTCTGGCTTTTACTGACAAAGAATTCATTTCCTATTGTTCAAGTGCTGGAAAGAATTTACGCTTCTTTCTAAAAGCAACAATGGTCTTCTGGGTGCTGTAAAAGGATTGTTACTCTAGGATATTATTTTAGATAGTCAAAATTTATTTGATGTTATAGTTCTCCTTAGGCTAACCTGCAGATCTTAAGGACTGAAGGCTCACACCAACACCTTAGCAGAATTTTCCAAAGTGAGTCAGATAAATATCAGTTGAGAAAACAAACACACACACACACAGTATTTTCTGCTTAATATCATCCTTAACTGCACTGTTTTGTATCTGGCAGATAAAAGTATTTCACATTTTGAAGCATTTGAGATTTATAACTTTTTGGTAATTACTGAGAATTTCTTCCCCCCCCCTTTTCTTTTTTTCCCTTTTCTCTTTCTTTCTTTTGCACATTTAAAAGAGAAACAAAATATTTACATATAAAAATTAGAGTAATGGAATTTATTCTGCTCTGCAGTTACACAGTTTGCCACATTTCTTTCTCTGGCCCAAGGCATTGTTCTTTTTGACTAAAGAAGGATTTTTTTAAAAATGGATTTCCTTCTTTCATTTTGGAGACTGCATCTGTCTTTTCTCCATCTATTTTAGGTATGCAGCACCAGTGCTGTAACCATTTTAAAGATGCAGTTCAATTAACAAGATTAATCACACACACACACACACACACACACACACACACACACAATCAATCAATCAACCATTACAGTCATATACCAGCACACATAAATATAACAACATATATATCACAACAGTCCACAAAAAAATAATAATCAAAAACTGCATGCTGCAAAATGTGTTTGACAGATTTACTTGTATCATGCAGGAAATAAAGACTATTTGAACAATGTTTTGATTTACTTTTCTCCAAGATTGCAATTATAATGCTGGTTTATTTTAGGAAATTACAAACTGTGCATTCAGGAAAACAAGAACACAATCCTAAGAGCTGCTAAGCTAGAAAAGAAGTGTTTTGAGTAGCAGCAGGCAAAGTGCAGCCCTGGAGCTACATGTGGCCCAAATATTGTTTTTAAGGCCCTGACTCCCCTTAGACTGCTTGGTTTTTGGCAAAAAGCTTTCATTCACTTTTAAAAATAGGTTGCAGCTACCTCATCCTGTTTAACCTTTAAAAACCCCTATTTTTCAGAATTAGTAATGAACTTCTGGCTACTTCCATTTATTTGGCAGATTAAGTGCTTTTAGGAGTCCATGTGGTGCCCAGAGTCCCAGGGCAAAAAAATGGCTCATGCACTGCAAATTTGCTCACCCTAGATATAGAAATTAGGAAGCTGCACTGACTGATGTACCTGTGCAATTTCATTGTCAGTAGAATGGCAATGTCAGAAAGAGATTCTGTTTCTAGCATCAGTGCTCAACTTCACACTGCGACACTTCGTTATCAAGTGCAACATAATAGGGATTGAACAATACTTGTAGAGAATGTCAGCTTCTTAACAGATAAGACTCAGAACTACTAAAAGACATATCCCCAGTTTTTAACTATGTTTCATTTGGTTATCCTGTTAGCTATTCAAGTGTGACCATGGGAAGTTAGCAGTTAGACAGGAATAGAGGGAAACTGTAGCACTGTGGACCTGAAGACTGATTCTTGAGATCCATGGTTAAGAGATTTACCATAGCTTTGCTTCTAAAGGGTGGAATATAAGTGGTCACTCTTCTTTCTCTGAAGTGGGTTTTTAAGCCTCTTAACCAGACTGAGACCTAGTCCTAGGCAGCCTATGACTTGGAACAACTTGACAATTAGGCATCCTAAGGGCATGATACCTTCTGTGATACTGGTGCATGTAGGAGGAGACTGCAAGTGACAAGCATGTGATCTTACTGACCAACTAAATATCTATGCATAATTACAAAAGTAGCTTACAGTTCTGAAAAATGCTATTAATTCAAACATAATCACAAACATTTCTGCAATCTCGTTTCTGAGATCGCTATACTACTAATAATCTGGAAAACATTCAGGGGTAGCTGTGTTGGCCAGTTAGCAAATTCAAACAAAAATCCACCAGTGATACCTTCATTGGACAACCAAAATGCACAGTATACTTGTTGCAAGCTTTCGAAGCTCCATGGGCTTCTTCATCTTGCCTGATGAAGAAGCCCATGGAGCTTCAAAAGCTTGTAACAAGTATATTGTGCATTCTGGTTGGCCAATAAAGGTATCACTGATGGATTTTTAATATTAATCTGATTCTACTTTGATCCTAGCAAGATTCTATCATGAGCAGAAATGACAGTATTATTATTTTAGCAGCAATCATGCTAACTATTTCTATTAGAAATATTGTCATCGAAGCTGTGCAAGATGAAAACCAGGAAGCTAAATAGGTGTTCTGTCTTCCACCTATTCTAGTTGTGCCACGTTATAACTTCAGTACTGAAATTGATTTTGTATTAATTCAAGCCAAAACTCATGAGTGTGATAGCATGGAGTACTTGCTGTTGTCTGCCTTCAAGTTATTCCTGGCTTATGGTGACCCTCATGGAGTTTTCCTGGCAGAATTTGTTCAGTGGGTTTGCCTTTGCCTTCCTCTCTGACTCAGAGAATGTGGCTTGTCAAGGTCACTGAGTGGGCTTCCATGGCCTAACAGGGATTCGAATCCTTGTCTTTCCATGTCCTAACTCACCACTCAAACCATTAGACCACCTTGGCTCTCAGAATGGCGTATATACGTAAACAATTCCTGCACTGTAATTACTCTAAGCACAATATGTCCAGCTCATTTAACACAGGTACTTCTTTGATAATCTAGTTTGCATTAATAAATTCAAGTAATAAAGTAATAACTCTAGGCAGAATAGACTTTTTAAAAAATGGTATAGATTTCATATTACAGAACAGAGAAGCACAATCTACGGACATACAGATGTTGTTGGATTGCAACTTTCATCAGCCCTAGTGATGATGGGAAATGCAGTGCAACAACATCTGGAAAGCCATGAGTTGGCAACCCCTGCCATTAAATGTTTTAAATGACAAGTGGTACCAATTCAAACCAGCATGTGCAAAGGAGCATAGTGTGCACATCTCAGTATTGATTCACGTTCACTCCTGAATTAATATACAGATAAGCCGCGGTGGGAAGAAAGATTGGCTAGCCAGAGTGCATGATAGCTCTTCCTGTTTTAGCAACTAGGAATGGATCTACTCATTACGTGTGCCTGTCTAGATGGGATTTCTTTCTTGCCTGTGTTCAGTTGAATTTTTCATGGATTTCTTGCTATACACAGAAGGCTAGTAGTGTCATTCAAAATAATTAACAGCCATTTCCCATCAGCACTCTTTCCTTCCCTCTTACTCTCTGGCCTCCTTGTCAGCTCCGATCTCTTCCTCCTCCTCCACTTCACTTAGCCCCCCTTTTAATCTCCCCAGCCTCTGTATCTTTTAACAATTTTAACAACCAGTTCTAGTGAACTGGTGCAAACTGGCTGAACGATACCACTGCAGAAGGCTAAGTAGTAACTCTGCTAGCAGGATAAAACAGTGTGTTCCATTCATGCTGTTTCCCTATTATACATGTAAAAAGTTCAGCTTAATGAAATAAAATGTTAATTTCCTACTAATAAAAACAACCACATTTTCAAAGTTCCTAAAGTAGAAAGTACTGGGGAGGGACTGCTATTAAAATTCCTGATTAAAGGATCCTAATTAATAATTTCTGGAATAAAACATTTTAATGCAGAGTTTTCAGTTAATTGAAACTCTTTTAAAGTCATTAGGCAAGGTCGTAAGTGCTTGTTTTGCTGTGTGAGGGAGGAAACATGCGTACAACACATTCCCAAGTGAGGGTTTAAAACCTGCTTCTCAGCACATAAGATTCCTCTTACATTACAAACCGACTTCCATCACTTACACAAAGACTCATCTGGAAAAGAGGCCGTTTACACTGTTTATAAAATACTGTCACATAAAATTTGTAAAAAAACATATTTCACTAAAAATAGCTTGCGTAAGTAAAGGATTAGAGTAGTTTCTGCTGCTATAATTGTTCCTTTGTAGTTTTTTTCCATGGTGTTTTTTGAATAGCGCCTTTTGACTATGTTTATTAAAGTTGCACATCAAAAAGGATCAAAGGCACTGCTAGTGAGAACTAAAAAAAATACCACAGTGTGTTGTATTGTCTCATGGGAGAATTATGCAGATTCAAGTAAACAAGTGCAAATTGTTGAGGTTTTAATGAAAATTTTCTACAATTATTGAATCTGAAGTCATTGGTTATTATAACATCTGTACAGCAGATGGCCGTTCTGTATAAAAGGCAAGCAATGCTATTTTGTCTTTTTTAACAGTACATCTGAGATGACTACTTTTTGTCATTGTATGCCGTCTGCTTCAGCAAATAATTCGTAAAATGCAGCTGCTACAGATGGTCACCATAGTTATGTGATTGTAAAAACCCGAAACACAGTGAAGTATTTGCGTATTAGTTTCATATGCCAACATCAGCTCTATTTGGCTCAAAAAGTATATCCATAAAACTTTGAAAATAAAAAGGGGCCTATTCTGATATATTTTTGCTATTATACTTTCATTTGAGATGCAGCTACTGCAGTTTAATGTTATACCAATCTACATCTCGGCAGAGTAAATCTAAAGCTCTTTTAAATTTATTAATACATTTCAAAAAGTAATATATAAATATAAATCAAATGTAATACGCAATATATTTCAAAAGTAATACTTTATCAAACATATGTTCTACTACAGCCTGATACCAGGAGTTTTTTAACCAGCTAGTGTGTGAATAAATGAACTACAGCAGTAGAAATATCAAATAATTTTGTATTTCCTGGTTTACCACTTGATTAAACAAGTTCTTCTTAAATAAGGAACATTCACTTTAATTAAGTTTTGCATTTCTATTACTTTATTAAGAATGTTTGCCAGTTTAAAAGACCTCTAGATGTTTGCAAGACTTTTGAAAATTCAAAATTGTTCCCTTCTTAATACTATGTATGTTTAAAAGTATAACAGAAGCTGCAATCCTTGAGGGGGTATCGTAAAGTAATAATTATCAACCGGAGGTTATTATGGTATATTGATGAAAGTTTGTCAGTGTCATCATTAATCTCTAAGTGCATGATGTTGAGAAAATCAGCTCATTATGAACTTACTTTTTGTTACACTAAAGTGTAAGATGTAAAAGTATGAGGGGGCACTGTAAAGTAATAATTATCACCT
>CM034706.1:29700589-29711566 GCA_020142125.1 Phrynosoma platyrhinos
GAATAAAGAATATGTGAGGTAGCCTGGAGTGGATTTTGGGGACTCTTTATTTTTAAAAAAAACTTTTCATAGGCTCAGAATTATTTAAATTACAAGAATTATTTGTTTGTTTGTTTGTTTGGGATTTTTGTGCAGCAGGTTCTGTTTGGTGGATCTCAGTGTTTTAGAAAAAAACAAAGTAGATACCAGTAGTCTGAAGTCTTCCCTCCTGTACCTAAGCAGCAAAGCAAGCAGGCATACTTTCAAGCTGGTAAAGAAGTTGTCTCCCCCATGGCACTACCTTTCTGTGGCAATAGGATTGTGTGCTCCTGTGAGGCAAGAGGCTACCAGTAGCAGAACTGCTAGTAGTGTCTCCCATGTCAGACAGGCTTTTGCTGAAAAGACAGACTAAAGGTGTTAAACAGCTACTTGGCAGAAGCAGTAGTGGGATGTGACACTGTTGGAGGATCCCTCAGAGACAATGGCAGTGGCACCATAGCTAACACTTGTTAGGTGGGGCTTCTGGGAGCTGAAATCTGAAACAAATGAAGGAACCACTGGTCTAGGTGATCAATCTCCCCTTGAAAAACTTGGAGCTGAGGGGCCACTTCATGCTCCAGAACCATTCCCCCAAAATAAAACACTGGAAAATTGGCTGGTAATTATTCAGTAAAATGAAGTTCAGGTAGAGGTTCTACAGTAAACTTCTTATAACTACCACTTTTAATCTCACTGGAACCTTGCCTTGTTGCAGAAAGATGTTTCCCACAACCTTTTCCTAGTTGGCATGTTCTCCTGCCTACGGTTAGACAGAAAGAGCAAGGATCAAATACACATATGATGGTTCTCATTTACTCACAATCTTAGCCATTCTTTTTACCCAAAGCATGTTATCCACTTCTCAATATTTTTAGTCATCAATATGAATTGTTACATTTTGATTCACTACTTTTAAATGCAGCCATTTCTAAAGCAGTAGCCATGTTAGTTTGTTTTATTAAAACAAAATAAAAAACCCCTAAGAATCCTGTGGCACCTTAAAGATTTACACATAAATAAATAAAACTTAAATAATAAATAATAAATAAATACTAATTAATTATCAAAGCATGGTCATTTGTGGACTATAGTCTCAAAATGATCTCATAATTATATAGATTACACGATGCTTAGAATGATCAGAAATATTGCTGATGCTTATCTTAAAGTTATAATTTACTTAAGAATTTAAATTAGAAAGGAAAACTAGGCCAACAATTTGAAACATGGCATATTAATTTTTGGAGTAATAAGGAAATAGCAATTTGGATAAAAAAATCTGATATTTGTAGTTAACATGAAATTTTCAGAAGGACTACAAATGATCAATGTTTATTGAAAGCTATTACTGTAAGTCCAGATCCCGTGTATGTGTTTGCGTGTGCATGTGTTTGTCATCAAATTGCCTATTGACTTATGGTGACCTTGTGAATTTCAGAAGGTTTTCTTAGGCAAGGAATCCTAAGAGGTGGCTTTGTCAGTTCCTTCCTCTGAAATACGTAAAGCCTATAACACCTGGGATTGCTTAGTGGTCTCCCATCCAAGTACTAACTAATAAATGAATGCTATTTCAGTACAGTATAATTGAGTGAATAAGCTCTTGAGCATTATCAGAATTAAAATGTTCTCCCCAAAACTGGGAAAGCTCAAAACTCCACCATGCCTATGTCACACAGGAAACAATATTGCTACTTAAAGCCAGGTGGGTGAAATTTACTTCTAAGAAGAAGAAAAAAAAACAACACTTGGATTACACTATTCTAGAAAGTGACAGCAGAGGGAAGATTAGTTAAAGGACAATACAGACTTCTAGAAGAGAGAAAGAACAGAGGACTGAGTTTAGGAAATGAAAAGCAGAACGTAGGAAAGGAAGAGCTTTGTGAGAATAGAAAGTGGATGGCAGAAAAGTTAAGGGGGTGGGCAAAGAAAAAGTAAGGGGTGATATGACAGCATGACATAGACTCTGCAAAGAAACACAGATGTACAAACTCAAACCACAAGAATGTTCTCAGGAATTGTGCCAAAGCCATCTTTCATTACATATTTGAATTTCCGCACAATACCTGAAGACTTTTCATGTACCTTTACGGGATGTTCTCACAAGAGTGACCAAGCTACCTATCATCTTTAAAGAATAGGAATGACAACAGTGTCTTATAACAAGCACCATAGGATTACATGGAATAATTTAGATGTTTGCAAACCATAGCAAGTACTATATGTATACTGGTGTACTCGAGAGAGGCATACAAAAGACACAGAAAAAAACTCCACATAGACACATTTAGCTACATTTTCTTGCTGTGCTTTAAAAACAACCACTCTCCACATTAACGGTGAACAAATTCTTTGACCATGAAGAAAAGCTGCCTATGCTAATGGACATTTAAACCTAACTAAGGTTGGATCACTCAATACTCTTTTGGTTTTGTTCATCTTTGAACTAAAGAACTGGGTAATAGATAAACTGGGATGCGGTGGGTTAAGTGATTAAGACATTGACTATGTTGATTGCAAAATCAGTAGGTTGGCAGTTCGAGGCACAGGTGCCGCATGATGGGATGAGCACCCATCACTAGTCCCAGCTTCTGCCAACCTAGCAGTTCGAAAGCATGCAGATGCAAGTAGATAAGTAGGTACCACTTTAGTGGGAAGGTAAATAGTGTTCTGTGCCATCATGCTGGCCACATGATCACAGAGTAGTCTCTGACAATGCTGACTCTTCGGCTTAATAATGGAGATGAGCACTGTCCCCTATGGTTGGACACAACTTGACAACCTTGTCAATGGAGAATACCTTTACCTTTACCTTTAATAGATAAACTATAAGATTTATGGCATAAATGGTCTTACCTGCACATTTGTAATCTGAAGCTACACCTTTAAGGACAGCATCAAACACAGATATTTCCATCTTCTGTTTTCTGTGGTGACAGCTTAATATCAAAGAAGGCTGAGATACAACAAGATGCAAAAATGGCTCTAACTGCAAGTCACCAGTTCCTCTGCGACCAGGCTGGCGGACAATAGTTATACCCAAGGCTTGCCTTGCAGATGATCTTGTGGATGCATGAAGACTTTCTAGAGATAAAATACCTGTCTTTTTTCCAGAGGGTAATGAATTGCTATTTAAGAGATCATCTGCTGTTACTGAAGAAATATCTGCTCTGACAGTTTTCTTGAAATCAGGTTCAACTGTTTCTTTAAGGTTTAATGAATTTTTGGTTGATTTCTCATCATTTCTCTGATCTTCTGTTGATTTTGATTTAGATAAACTTGTAGAGGAATACGTCATGAAGGAGATGCGGCTTGCAGTAATAAATAGGTCAAATGGAATAAAGTTCAGGTTCTTCACAATGGAAGATTGTCGGGAAGGACGGGCAATGCGGTGATGGCTTGTGCCACTGTGTTGTTCTATTTGAACTATTCTGATCTTAACACTGTCACTTCCAATGCCACTGTCTTGGGCTCCACTGTAACGTGAAGATGTTTCAACCATACTTCCATCAGATGTATCCATTTTTTTCTGCTCATGTTTGGAAACCTGGGGAGAAAATATTACATTAACTTAAAAGAGCTATACCCCAAGTATTTCCATTTCAGCTCCATAACACAATTGCTATATAAACATGAAGTCAAAAGGACAATTTTGCCAAGTTAAATTTTAAAATAGAAATCACTCATGAAAACCTAGCAGGTGTTTGCTTCAGAGAAATGACGACTCATATTTAATGATATGCCAAAGAAAGATGTGTCAGTAGAAAGAAACATATCTTACGTCAAACTAGTTTATCTGTGGGTACTTTAAATAATTTAGGTTAGGCAATAGTAACAAAAGTACTTGATAATCAAACAATTAAAGAGATTTTAATTGATGTTTAATGTAATGAATCTGTTAGAAGGAAAGGTTATTTTTATTTTCATTTCCTTATGCCCCATTATGGTGACAACATAACACAAGACCATTAAAATTAACAAAGTAATAAAAATTAAAAGAAATAAACCAACAAATTTAACATTAGCAAAAAACATTTAAATCACTTTAATAAAAATTGGGATCCTGCCAGCAAATAATCAATGCAGTCTACTGTTGTTGTTGTTAACTGCCCTCGAGTCAACTTTGACTCATGGTGATCATGTGGATGAGATATCTCCAAGATTCCCTGTCCTCAACTGCCCTGCTCATGTCCTGTAGGTTCAGGCCCATGGCCTCCCTAATCGAGTCGAAACTTCTGGTGTGTGGCCTTCCTCTCTTCCTACTTCCTTCCTTTCTTAGCATCATTGCCTTTTCTAATTATTCATTTTTCCTCATGATGTGGCCAAAGTACGATCGCCTCAGTTTAGTCATCCTGACATCCTGTTCTAGAACCCAATTGTTTTTCTTCCTGGCTGTTCACAGTATCCTTAGCACTCTTCTACAGCACCGCATTTCAAATGAGCTGATTTTCCTTCTATTGGCTTTTGTTCACTGTTCACCTCTCATATTAGTCCATGGTTAAGGGGAATACAATGGCTTGGACTGTCCTCACTTTCAAAGTTGTATCTTTCCACTTTACTACTATACTGTAATGCAGTATAGAAAGAAAACACTGGAAGGTATCAAGAGTAATTTGGAGCAGACAAGATGAAGTTTATCCAATGAAGATTGAAATGTAGTGGCTAGAAAAATCCAGTGATATGGTTGGAAATTGTAACTAACGTCAAGTAAAGTTGTGCTCCTCCTATAGTACCAGTACTAGCTTTGGGAGTACTCTCACACAAAGATACAGGCAGTACCAGTGGCCAGGAATACTTTTTAGTATCTTCAGCAGGCTCATCAGCTGTAGCTTTACTTACAGAAAACTGAGCTTCCCTTCTTAGTGTTTTATTTATTTATTTCATTTATACACCTCCTTTCTCCTGGAGTGGGGCCCAAGGCAACTGACAAAAAGAATTACCTAAAATCTATCAATAAAATCTTAAAGACAATTAAAATAATCACATTAGGAAAATATAAAGTAATTAAAAGGCATACAAATGTTAAAAATAAAGCATTCCCCATAAGAAGTATTCCCGTGAGTGATTATACATTAAAAGTAACACATTTTAGGTGCCTCTAGGCATAATTATTGTAAAGCATTATGCCAGTTACATCAGTAGCCTATAGCTTTCTGGGCCTAATCTTAAAACACTAAACAGTTCAGGACCAGGTAATCTGGAGAATACAGCACCCAAACAAGTCTGCTTGAACCTCAAGATCAGGCCCTGGAGCCGTAATGTTTAGTCCAGTGATTAAGGTCTGATATGCTGGACCAGCCGGCTTTTCCCATAGTGTCCATGGCATTACCACCATATTTGAGTCCACTGGTTATGTTTTTTTTGAAACCTGTTGTACACCAGCAATCAATGGCTCATAGATCAGCAATAGTCCACAGATCAACACTATTTGAGAAGCACTGATCTAACTCATTGGTAGGAATCGTAAGATTAATTACTGTATATACTCACGTATAAGTTTAGAAATTTTAGTCAAAAAATTGACCCCCCCCCAAAACTGTCAACTTATTTATGGGTCAATGTAAGTGCTGTACTTTCTTGTTAAAAAAGAAACCATGCTCTAGTTAAGGGCAAGAGCATAATCTATCCTGGAAGCACTGACCCCCCTCTGCTCTCTTATCCATCCAGCCTTTAGTATGAGCACAAACAATTATGCCCACTGGAATTTTGTAAGTTCTTTGGCATTTTCCCCTTTGCTTCATCCTTTAGATCCTTTGTTACATGCTCTTAGGATTTACCCTTGTCTTATCCACAGATCGTATCAAAATTCATAATTTTGGCTCCAAAATCTGCCTTCAATATGAGGTTGACTTAAAGTCGAGTATATATGGTAATATCAAAGATGCCAGAGACAGAGCCTTCTTTGTGATCCCCTCATCTTTCAAGTACCCTCCCGCCTGGAAAGTCCACTTGAATAAAAAGGTCTCTGATGCTCCTTAAAAGGATTTTAAAGACTTATTTATTCCAGTACATTTGTTAATATTTGTGTAGCATGTTTTTAAATGAAGTTTTACTTGCTGTGGAATTTCTTATTTTGTTATCCTGTAGGCCTAGATACCCTAAAGCAGGGGTAGGCAACCTTTCCCCTTTAAGGGCCGAGGGACTTCAGCTCCCAGAAGCCTCAGCCATGTTGGCCAATAGCTTCTGGGATTCTGGGAGCTAAAGTCCCTGGGGAAAGGTTGCCTACCCCTGCCCTAAAGGCATCAGATCCCATCTGATTCTATAATCTTGGAAGCTAAACAGCATCAGTCCAGGTTAGTACTTGGAAAGGAGACACCAATGAATACCAAGTTCTGTAGGCTATATTTCAGAAGAAGCACCTGGCAAAATTATCTTTGAGGATTCCTTACCTAAGAAAACCCATAAGATTCATGTGGTCGCTATAAGTCAACAGGCAATTTGAAGGCACATACACACAAAGTTCTTTTTTTGTCAAATAATTATGTACCGAACATTGCTGTTTTTATGTTTTCACTACTTATTTTCATCTTAAAAGATTTTGTAATCTATTTCTATAGGCTTTACCCAGAAAGGTGGGTTAGAAAACAAATATAAATAGCATAAGAAAACATGTGCCTAATGGCCAGTGGTCAATGAGCTATGTAAAGAACTGTAGTTCAGTGCCAGAGGACATGCTAACCATGCAGAAATTCCTAACATGAATCCACAGCAACAAGACGATTGGAGAACAGGTGATAAGAGATATCCTCTGCAAGACAATTAAGAGTGGCTGACAGTGTAAAAATCTCAAATTAGATGGCTAAATGGTCTGTAGCACAAGATAATTTTTAGGATTCCCAAATGGGCTTTATTCCTCCATCTAACTTTCTTGTAGACAGGTGGTTTCCAAACCTTGGACCCCAAGGTGTTTTGGACTTCAGCTCCCAGAATTCCTGACTGCTGGCCCGGTTGGCTTGAGTTTTTGGAAGTTGAAGTCCAAAACACCTGGAGGACCAAAGTTTGGGAACCACTGTTCTAGACTGTGTTTTAAAGCACTGATTAAATCAGTTTCCATGTTAGTCTGTTGCAACAAAAATGACAATCCTACTGCATCTTTAAAACCAGGGGTAGGCAACCTTTCCCCTTTAAGGGCCAAGGGACTTCAGCTCCCAGAAGCCTCAGCCATGTTGGCCAATAGTCTCATGTTGGCCAATAGCTCCTGGGATTCTGGGAGCTGAAGTCCCTTGGCTCTTAAAGGGGAAAGGTTGCCTACCCCTGTTTAAAACTAACAGATGTGTATGTTATGAGCAAGAGTTTTATGATAGTCAGTATTAACAATGCAATTATCATTCTCAGGACTATATTAATGGCTACCTTCAATATGTTCAGTAGCTAATATATAAGGTGGGAACTCTCCAGAAATTGTTGAAATGCATCTCTCATCAGCCAAAGCCAGCACAACTAATAGTGAAGAATGTTGGGAGATACATTCAACATCTGGGGGCCTATGCAATTCTGACATAAGAAAACCATTGCCAACCACATCCCAGCTTGCAATCTGTCCAAACTATGGTTTGTTATTAATCAAAAGAAACAAACAATAATTGCAGGGAAGAATAAAATTACTGAACCATAACTGTTATACACAGAATTGTTTGATAAACAGCTTTTTAATTTATAATATGATTTGTTAATCTAAATCTTGATTCTGTTTCTGAAACTATTAATATAATGATTGCTATAAAAGACAAAAATTGGTAATTTAAATATGGGATAATTTTGAAGTAGGCTGCATCAATACTGAATTGTAAATTGATAATGCCAGCCATTTATTGTGCAGTATCAATGATACAGAACCATTTGTTGTACCTTCAGTGCTCAGCTTGCTGGTTTTCCCTCTAATGCCCTTGTTTTGATATCAATTTATAAGCAATCCAGTAGCATCATTAGCTTCTTTGAGATTAACCAGGAAGAAGAAATTTCTAGTATAAGCTTTTGTGGACAGAGTCCACTTCTTATGCCAGAAATTTCATAGCTGGTCTCATAGGTGGACTTTATGCTAAAACAAACTAACACAGCTATTGCTTTGATTATTACTTACAAAGCATATGATGAATATTAATTTCTTCTTGAAACCCACAAAATTTAGCTCTATTAGAATTTTTTATACCCTTCCTCTTTTTATGCTGCCATTCCAGAAAGTCAAACTGGTGTATAAAAAGCAGACTATATTAATCCATTCCACAAAAGATCAATAAAAACATTAAAGACAGCATATAAGAAATTAAAGTGAAATAGTGATGGATCATTCAATCATTGGGCACCACAAGTCCATGTTGTCTTCAGGAAAGCTTGGGCTTAAATGTTAGCTTCTAAGTAGAGGGAATTTCACAGCTAGAAAGAAACTGCACTGAAAATTTCATATCTTAATGATCTAACTGAGCACACAGACAATGCCTCCAAGAAAGAATTTCCAAGATGCAGAGCTTGAAAGCTATGGCGAGAGAGAGCTCTTGAAATATGGTATGGACACTCCCTTGGAGAATATATATCTTTACATGTCACTTAGCCAGTTACTGAGCTAGGATTTGCAGCTATTAACTTTAAAAGGCAAGCTTGGTAATAAATCTGGGCATCAGCTGAATATCCTTTTATATTAGTGAACAATTCCAAATGTAAGAATTCTAAAAAAACTTTCTTTGCTTTGTTACGGAAGAAATAGGCCAATACTTTAAAGATGTCAAATGCACCAATATCAGCTTCCTGATAGCAAATGTAATGGTAACATTTATCATTGAGCTGCATTAATATCAGTTCACTTACTCTTTACATAACCCATTTAAAATGAACAATAAAAGTTTTCTTTAATTAGCTACTGGTGTGCATTAACATGATCATGATTAAACCATAAAAACCAACTGTACATTACTCAAGTCCCCTATCACATATGTTTTAAATTATTTTAGTTGAAAATGTACTTTGAGTCCCTTTTAAAAGTTCAACCTTCTACTTTCAGAGAATTAAATGCATATTACTGCAGTGGAGAAGATAATGTTTCAGACCTCCAGGCATATATTAAACACACTGGCAGCACATTAGACAAAATGCTTTACTTATTAGATACTTCCTATTCTAAACAGTGTCATCAAAGGCTAAAAACAAAATCCATATAAAAGCTGCACAATGCTTCCACACAGAACCTGTGCCAAAATCCCTGTACTTTCCAACTAATGAGGAAAGGATGTGCACTCTTAACATATGAATGTAAGATTTTCCAAGCATTTACTTTAGGAAACAGTGCTATTGATTCCATATGGCTTATGTTAAATGAAACTGTATTGGTAAAATAACCTTTAAGATATCTGGCATGATAACCATAATTAAACTGTATTCAAAGGAATAAAACAAAAGGGAATGCGGTTTCACAATGGCTAATTAAAATAAAATGAAAAAACACAGCATGTCATCTATCAAGATAAATTGTTATTGTTTTTTTTTAAAAAAAAAACCCTTTAAAATACTGATAAAATATACTTATAGATTAAAATCTAGAAGTACTAGGAAAATACTTGTGGCTTAAAAATGGACAGTTTGGTGAAGAAAAGTAGTACAGGACTTGGATTTTTTTTTATGCCAAGAGAATAGTTTGAAAGCTTTGAGCATAACCAGATGCATCTTAAAAATCAGAGGAATTCTGCAGTTTCTCTGTCTAAATGAACTATAATGTGAAAAAGTTTTCAATTGCTGAAACATGTCAAACTGATAGTTTACTTATTAGATAGCTTTGGTGCTTTCCCCCCTTCCTTCTATGTCATAGAAGCCACCCCCACCCCCCCAGGTGATGAAAGCTATGCTGGTAGCTAGAGAACTTTGGCAAATTCTTTCCTGTCATGTGTTGAGATAAGTGACTTTACTAGCTTAACCCCTTGAATTCGAAAGCATCTAGGGAAGGATAAAGAAATAAGAGCTATAGTATCTGTCCACCCTGTTGCTGGGCATTCTAAAACATCAGAGTAAATATGCTTGAGTGCTTTTTTTTATTAGGACCAAGAACAGGAACATAATGTTATGTATTTTATCCAAGTCTCAAACAAAACAAGGACATGTAATGCAAGACAACAGAGATATGTTATCCTGGATTCCTAAGCCTCTTCACAAGAAATGTCATAATTTCCCAAGTGGAGAACACTTATATTCTATTTCAGTGCAATAGCATTAGGTAAGAGTAAATTTTCATACAGGAGGTGGCAGAAACAAAAGAAAACACTGTTTCACAGAAGATAAAACAATGGAACCAAGTGTAATTTTATGCCAGGCTTTTCTGTTAGTTCTTCAGTGAAAAGAAGAATACAAAAGCCACAACAATATGCAGAAAGTATACTGGTTAACACACAAATATTTGCTGACTTAAGTTGAATATTCTTTCTGCTATGGGTTTCAACTTTGAGTATTATTTTTCATCTCATAAAAACATTCAAGTCTCAAGTATAATTTGGGCACAGGAAAAATTTGTTATATGACACCTCATCCTGCCACCATAAATGAGCCCCATCCTGTACATAAAATCTCACGACTCAGGAAAGAAAGGTTTACATATTAATTCTGCAATCACATTGACCTAAATCTAGTTTTGTGCTATGGTGCTGCTGTGCCAGCATGATAGGGCTCTACGCATCACACAAAAACAAACTCTGGAAGGTTTCTTAGCCCTCCCAGGATTTCAGGGTGAACAGTAGTGGAGAGGAAGACTGCCTTTCCTCCTGATTCCACTGATGGAAACACTTTTACCAGTAGTTGTCCCTGACTGGATTCTGGCTATTTTCCAAATTTCTTAATTAAACATGACCTACACTGGGAGCCTCCCATTTTTGTTTTTGAATTGCTTCAGTAACATGCCAATGGGACTACCCATTTTCTGCACAACTTATCACCTGCATATTAGCATCACATACTCTAAAGTATGTTGGGAGCAAAATAGTTCCA
>CM034706.1:29716665-29729490 GCA_020142125.1 Phrynosoma platyrhinos
GGGCTGTGGAACAGATTAATTTCGTAAGTAGAGGTACCACTGTATATGGAATCCCTAAGGTGAGCCTATCATGGGTTTTTCTTGTTATGATCTGTCCAGAGGAGGTTTGCCATTACCGTCTTCTGCTGCTAAGAAAGTATGACTTGCCCATGGTCACCCAGTCCATTTCCATAGCCAAACCAGAATGTGAACCCTGGTCTCCTGGAGTATTAGTCCAATGCTCAAACTACTATGCCACACTGGCCCCTGTAAAAATCTAAAACATGAAAAGCAGAATTTTCTTTAAAACCTGACATTTATAATGTCAGTATGTATCAAAAGTTTTTATACAGAAGCAGATTTTTTATTGTTGGGAAGGTCTAATTCTATATCACATACTATTAAGAAACATGTGAAGTCGAATACTTTCATTGCCAGCATCCATCGTTTTTTGTGGGGTTTTCAGGCTATGTGGCCATGTTCTGGAAGAATTTATCCCTGACGTTTCACCTGGAATCTTCAAAGGTATGGTATGGAAGAGAGTGGGGTATATATATTGTGTGACCCATGGTTGAGAGGAAGTGACTTACATGTTAATCTGTTGTTGAATGGCAAGGCCTCAGGGTGGAAGGATATGTGGGAGGGTATGTGTGTCTATTTAATTAGCAATCCATTGTCTGAGGGGGGGAAACCCCTGATCCTGGGTGATATTCATTTGCATGTGTTGAGTCTTGATTTTGTGTTTTTCAAGATTGGTAGCCAAACTTTGTTTATTTTCAGGGTTTCTTCTTTCTTGTTGAAGTTGTCTAGGTGTTTGTGGATTTCAATGGCTTCCCTGTGCATTCTGACCTGATAGTTGTTGGCATGGTCTAGAATTTCAGTGTTTTCAAATAAGGTTTTATGCCCAGGTTGGTTTATAACATGTTCTGCTACCGCTGATTTTTCTGTCTGTCTGTCTGCAGTGTCTCTCATGTTCCTTGATTCGTGTATGAACACTGCATTTTGTGGTCCCTATATAGACTTGTCCAAAGCTGCACGGTATGCGGTAAACTCCTGCGGCCGCGAGAGGGTCTTTCCTATTCTTTGTTGAGTGCAGCATTTGTTAGATTTTCTTGGTTGGTCTGTATATCATTTGGAGGTTGTGTTTCCTCATCAATATCCCTATTGTCTGTGACTCCTTTGATGTATGGTAAAAATACCTTCCCTTTGGGTGGTTGTTTGTCTTCACTCTTGTGGTTCTTTCTAGGTCTGGCAGATCTTCTGATATCTGAGCTGGAGTAACCATTAGCCTGTACAGCCCAGTTTAGGTGTTTTCATTCATCTTCAAGGAAGTGGGGTTCGCAGATCCTTTTTGGGTGGTCTACTAGTGTTTTCATTGTAATTATTTTTTGTCCCAGGTGATGGTTGGAGTTCTTGTGTAGGTATCTGTCTCTGTGTGTAGGTTTTCTGTATACTGTGTGGACCAATTGTTGGTTTGGTTTCCAGATGACCAAGACATCTGGCAATGTTCCTCCCTTTTCTTTTCCCATCACAAATTGGATGTTCAGGTGGCTGTTGTTCAGATGGTTCAAAAAAACCCCGTCAGATCTTCCTCTCTGTGGCTCCAAATGATGAAAGTGCCTTCCACATATCAAAACCATGTTGTGGCCTTTTTTGGTGCTGTTTCCAGGATTTGCTTTACAAAGTGTTCCATGTAAAAGTTTGCTATCACGAGGCTCGGATGGCTTCCCATGGCTATCCCATCTCTCTGCTTGTAGAATCCATTGTCCCACTGGAAGTAGCTTGTAGTAAGGCAATGTTCAAACAGGGGTGTGATGTCTTTTGGAGAAATATGTTGGATGAGTGCCATATGGAAGTGATGTTTTGTTTCCCCCTTTAGATCCTTTGTTACATGCCTCAGTGTTTGACTTATCCACAGATCATATCAAAATCCATGATTTTGGCCACGAAACCTGCCCTCGACTTATACATGAGATCAACTTATACACAAGTATATACAATATAACTAAAAGGAGTAGCCTTCAGAATAAAATGGTACATACATCAATTAAGTGTTTTGAGGGTTGCATCAAATAATGGTTTTATGCTGTGGGGGATTTTCTTTTTACATTAAAGAGATGCATGTGAACACATATTATACTGTATACTTGGCTTATATATTAACTTAATATATCTATCTATCTATCTATCTATCTATCTATCTATCTATCTATCTAATTATTTAAAATATATCATCTTAATTAGAATGTTAATAAAGGCATCTATGATAGCTCCCAATCCATGATGAGCAAATATTATTGTGTTCTTTTTAATTCAAAATGAAGATCAGACCAATATTTTGCTATCAAGACTTCAGAAGTAGTTTTTAGACAGGAGAAAACAAAGGGTATGTTTATTAGTGGTTTACTATTAACTTGTTCTCTTATTCTTGCAATTGGGTAGACTTATTCTAGAACAACTGGAAGAACTTTATTAGGTATTGATTGCAATTGAGAGATGGGTGTCTTTGTAGCTTCATTGTGTGCAAATATTTAATTTACTGTACACACAGAACCTAAATGAGCATATAGTAAGTTAAACCAAATAATAGATATGTGGGATGTGTGTACATCTATTATTTTCAATAAACAAGTTTTGGAAGTCGACAGAATCCTATACAGATAAGAAAAAGTTTAAAAAATTTTTTGGAATAAATAGCTGTGGTGTACATATTTGTATACTTTGTAATATACAACAAAAGCTATCTGCTGTAAGTATAAAAGTAGTTATTTGAAATTTAAATGGATTGTGTCAAAATATAACACAATCCATTTAGCTATCAAACTAGGCTTCTGAAGTTTTATAAATTTGAAGATTTATTTAAGTTATAGTTGAGACATAAAACAAAAGGCTGCTATCTTTTATCCAATATTTTGATAGATTCCGAAAGAGGCTGGCTAGAACATTCATCTCTTTTAAACCTCTATAGTAACGTTGTAAGACATAGACAAAAGAAATACAATCCTAACAACAAAAAGGTCTGTTTCAGATAACCAAATAACATAGACCTTAAAATCTGGACTGTGCCCAATCTTGCACTTAATACTAAGGTTAAAATTGCTTGATCCATAAGGATTGGTTCTGAAACACATTGAAAAATAAATAAAAATAGTTTAGATTAAGTTAACTAGAAAAATCTGCTTTGGTACCTTATTTAGTATTCAGATTTTTGATTGCACAATTTTTAATTATTTTTCTTATGGAAATAATCTCCTTGAAGTGATTATTGATTTGGTCACTGTCCAGCATACTAGATTTTACTAGGGGGGAAAAGCAAATGTTAAATCTTTATCAACAAGTATTACATAACTGATTGCAATAAATTTTTATCCTTTAGAATAATATAAGAACTCAAGGTCATATGAGTAGGGCATTTACTTCTGGATAGTCATGCTAAAGATTTAGAGTCATGTCTAATTTTTACAAGAAATAAAAGAAAATAAATAGGCCACCTTAAATTCCCATGACTTGCTCTGCCAGCAAATAAGTGCTTGGGATGTGCTGTGCCAGATATTTAAGATAGCAGGCATGATTAATGGCTTAGGACCCACAAATGTGCAGACCACCTCTACTGCTTTTTATAAGAACAATAGTTAAAATCAACTGAAAGAGCACTTTCTTGACCATACTACCATGTTACTAAAGTCTAGTGGTAAGGGCACATTGTTAGTAATTCTTGCCTTTTCCTAGAGAAGAGATGAGCAACGTTTGCCAATTTCACCCCCTGAATGTACTGGGGCACTTTTGGCACCATGCACTCCCTAAAATAATAATAATAATAAAATAACCCATGCATATGAGTCATAGAGACCATGAAGAAAAAAAACAACACTTCACGGTGTACAGGAAACTCACACAATGTTTTAAAAGTAAATTGCATTTGTGGTAGTGAATACACCTCCTAGCATTCCTTGTTTTAAGCAAAAATAGGATTATTTTTTATTTTTAAAAACTTGTTACTACAACACCACTGAAATTAGAAGAATCATCCATGCCCTTTACATTCACTGCCATTATTACATGAATGAGCTATAAAACCTTCCTCTTTGAGCTAATATTTTGTGTTTTGATAATCACGAAACAATAAACTCTTTAAAATACAATTTAAAGGTTTTGGATAACTACTAGCTACTATGTTTTGGAAAGGCATGGATGTGGGTAGGGACCAACACATATTCATTCATGCTATGCCCAAAGAAAGAAGAATGTTGATAAATTCTGACCAGTCTGAATCATATTTTATCTGCCTTTCTAATACATTCAAGTAGGCAAAGACTGTTTAATTTCGATTAACTTTTGGTAAATAACTGGTTGTTGCAAAAATGTCTTTTAAATGGATGGAGTTTGGGGCTAGTTATACTTTTATTTTCATTATTATGATTTTAAACTGTTGTAGATAGTATAGTTTATTTAATTGTTTAAAATGTCTTTATAATAATTAATTTCAATGGAAAAAGAAAAATGGGAAACATCTGAAAAAGCCAATGTGACCCAAACAGGATCTGGGGGAAAAAAAAAGAGTATGTATAAAGAATGGAGGGAAGGACAAATCAACAACGAAGATTACTGATGTGTATCCCAAGCTTGCAGGAATAGTATAAGGAAAGGTAAAGGTAAGAATTATTTGATACTGTTTGGACAGTGTCCAAACAAGGAGCAACAAATATATATCTATAATATATTTACATAAATTTAAGGCAAGAGAATGAGCAAACAGACATTGGGGCCACTGTTCAGTAAGGAAGGCAAAATGTAAACAGATCACAATGAAAAGGCAGAAATACTCAATATTTTTGCTTTAGTTCCCTCCCCCCCCCACCGCCAAAAAGAAGAAGAAGAGAACTGTGTACTTCTATGCAGCATCAGAGACCTTGGCAAGGGTTCTGGATTGCAAATCAAGATTGATAGAGAGTTTAGTCAGGAATCATCTAGCTAACCTAAAGGAGTTCAAATCTGCCAAGCCAGATGAACTGCATCCCAAAGTACTTAAGGAACTTGCTGATCTTTGAACCCTTTGCCATTATTTTTGAGAAATCTTAGAGAGCAACTGAGATGCCAAGGAAATGGAGAAGGGCAAACAGTGTCCATCTCTTCCAAAATAGGCAAAAAAAGGAGATCCAGGAAACTACAGATAAATCAACCTAACCTCAATACCAGAAAAAAGGGGGAAATTGAACTGATTATAACAGGAGTTTGCAAGTATCTTGATGACAATGCAGTGATCAGGAGGAGCCAGCACGGGTTTATTAAGAACAAATCCTGCCAAATTAATCTGATCTTTCTTTGATCTGAACATTAGATGGTGGGAATGTTGTGGATGCCATTCATCTGGATTTCAGCAAAGCATTTGATAAGGTCACCCATAAGGATTTGATTAGCAAGTTGATTAAATGTGGAATAGATGGGAACACTGTGATGGACCCATAACTCATTGATAAACTATGCTCAAAGAGTCATCATCAATGGTTGCGCTTCAAGCTGGAAGGAGGTCTCAAGTGAGTGCCTCAGGGTTATATCCTAGAGTCATTACTCTTTAACATTTTCATCAAAATAGGGATTCCGCCTGTAGTGGATGGGGTTACACTTCCCCTTAAATCTCAGGTTCACAGTTTGGGTCTGTTCCTCAACTAGGATCTGAGTCTGAATGTCCAGATTTCAGTAGTGGCTAGGAGTACATTTGCATAGTTAAAATTAATGTGCCATCTGCATTCATTCCTTGAGAAGTCAGATCTGGGTATGGTTGCACATGCCTTGATTATATCCCATCTGGACTACTGTAACACAAGCTATATGGGGCTGCCCTTGGAAACTGTTTGGAAACTTCAGTAGGTCTAAAATGTTGCAGCCAGGCTGTTGACTCGGACTGGGTACAGGGATCATGCAACATCCTTGCTGAAACAGCTGCACTGGTTACCAGTCCATTTCTGGGCAGAAATCAGTGCTGGGTTTGACCTTTAAAGTCCTACACTACTTTGGTACAGATTATCTGAAAGGCCACATTTCCTTATAAAAGCCAGGACATACATGAAGATCTTCAGGGAAGGGCTTTCCCACAGTCCCACCATCTTTACAGGCACAGTTGGTGAGTACTTGAGGGAGAGCTTTCTCTGTGGCTGCTTCCAGGCTGTGCAACTCCTTTCCACAGGAGGTCCACTTGGCACCCTACCTCCTATCTTTCCACTAGCAGGTAAAGACATTCTTATTCGGGCAGACCTTCTGAATTTTAATTATGGCGTTGTGTGGGGGTAATGTGGTGTGCTGTACTTTTTAAATTGTATTTTTTTTACTGAAACTATGTTGTAAACATTTTAAAGTGTTTTTAACTGTTTTAATCATATTTTTAATAATACTGATATTTTATTCTCTTTCTGTAATAAATATTTTAACCATTGTTATTTTTCTAAACTACTCTAAGCCACCTTGGATCCAATTTTAGGGGAAAGGTGGAATATAACTGCAATAAATAAATAAATAATCAATGACCTAGATGGCATGGTAGAGGGAATCCTTATCAAGTTTGCAGATGACACAAAACTGGGAGGGGTGGCTAACACACTGGAAGATAAGAACAGAATTTAGGAAGGCTTAGATAAACTAGAAAAATGGGCAGAAATTAATAAAATGAAATACAATAGAGACAAGTGCAAAATTCTACATTTAGACAAAAACCCAATACACAGGTATAGGATGGGGGATACATGGCTCATCAGTACTACATGTGAAAAGGACCTTGGGATTATTCTTGATTATAAATTGAATATGAGCCAGCAGTGTAATGCTGCAATTAAAAGAAGATAAATGCTATTTTAGCCTACATTAACAGCAGCATTGTTTCCAAGCTGAGGGAATATTAGTCCCACCATATTCTGTGATGGTCAGGCCTCATCTGGAGTACTGCATTCAGTTCTGTGTGCCTTATTTTAAAAAGTATATACACAAGTTGGAGCAGGTTCAGAGAAGGGCAATGAGAATTGTAAATGGTATGGAGAACAAAACATGTGAGAAAAGGTTGAGGGAGATGGGCTTGTTCAGCTTGATAAAGAGAAGACTGAGGAGGTTACGTGACTGCACTCTTTATCTCTTTAAATATCTCATTACAGAGAGGAGGGTATGCCTGCTGCCCTGAGGATAGGACCAGGTCTAACGGTTTAAACATCAGAAGGAACTTCTTGATAGTAAGAGCACTTTGGCATGGAATCAATTGCCTAAGAGTTGTTAGGGTCTCCTTCTTTGGACCTTTTCAAAAAGAGTGCTACTGCTTTAGCTGGAGTTTCCGTACTGAGCAGGAGGTTGGACTCAATGGCCCACAAGGTTCCTTCCAATGTTATGATTCTATGACATAGTTGCATGTTGTTTTAACCTGTGTTCTGAACTGCTTTGGGTCCCCTATTAAGAGAGCGGCAGGACATAAGTTAGATAAAGAATAAAGATGGACTGGCTCAACCTGAACTCCTGATGGTAAAGAAAATGTGAAAACCTGGTGAGGAAACCCATCCTTAAAGCCTTATATAAAATCACAGTTTAAACCACAGTTGGCATCCCAGTAGCATCTCTTTGGCCCTGTAATAATTGGAATGGTAATATAAATGGAGAGAAACACCAGATTGCTTGTGAAGTGCTGAGATGTTGAGTAATTTTTAAGAAGATGACTAAATCCTGGCTCCTTTGCTCACGACTGTATATGCTCTTATATTTCTAAACACTACATACAGCACATTACACAATCCTTTTTATGTCCTACAGGAGACCCTCCTCTGTTATATATGAAGGCTCATATGAGCAACAAGGAGAGCACTAGATGTCTTCCAAGGAGCATTACCCAGTAACAGCACTAGGTAAGTATTTTGAACATTTTAAATTAAAAGGAAAGGAAAGGCACACTCTTAAACCACAGAACAGTAACAGTTATCCAGTTTCTAGATACACCTCCCCCCCTCGCTCACAAAACTATTCACTGACATGGATCAATACATGAATTAACATGTGAAGAGCTGTAATGTGTTTTATCTAATCCTGTAACATTACATGTTCTGCATTTTTCACAGTACAATGAAAACCTATTTGGACATCTTAACAGTAAATAATGCAACTGTTTGCACTCACTCACATATACACACACCACCTTAAATATTAAAGCAGCTTCATTTTTATATACTAAGAACTGCTTCTCATCATATAGTTGCCACATAGAGGCTGCCAGAAGCTGCCTTTGTATGATGTTTATTTCACAACATGGGCTATTTGTGTGGGCTGCTTCTTGTGATATTGTTCTCTCAGGGTGGCTGCTTGAAAGTGCCTCTGTGTGGTGCAGCTTCTTGTCTATGCCAGCTCATCATTTGGATTGTACCTTGCACTGTGGTTTTCTTCCACAAAGCCTCAAATATTCATACTTCAAACTGGCTCTGTGTGCAGTGTAGAGCAAATGACTAGTGTCTATGTGATGGCCATATTTTTGTGAAGTGACCCTTAACACATGGATTCTGTACATATGATCGCTAAGCTGGCTGTGACAGTATAGAAGCTGGTTGTATGGGTAGGAGCCAGTAAATGTAATCATCTCATTGCATGGAGCAGCCACTACCCAGAGGCAGTTTCATGTGCTCTCCACATGGTAGCTGTAACATGAAAATGGATCCCAGCTTATTCATTGTAGCATGAGCTTCCAGAAGCAGCGACAGCAGCAGCACACTCACAGTGGCAATTTTTACTATAATCTGAACCATATATTCTTTTGTATTCTAAAGTTAAAGTCTTGTGGACTAAGATCAATGGGTAAAATTGGATGTCAACGTTTACTGATTATAAAAAATAAAATACAGTGCGCCTGCACCATACGCAGCTTTAATCTTACACGAAAAGCAAGACCCAGAAGCAATAATGGTGTGTGTGCCCACAGCGAGCGTGTGGCCATTGTTTTAAATGGGGCTTGAGCATATGCATTTTTTCCTTTATGTGGGGATGGTGGTCTGGAACGGATCCCCTACATATGGAAAGGGCCCACTGTATATATATTTTTAAGGAGTTTACCATGAAAGAAATGAAAGAAATAGAAAACTCCTTTCTAAAGAATATACTAGAGATCTGGAAAAAATATAAAGAAAAATTAATGCCAGCTATCTCATCATTAACACCAGTTATAATAATAAAAACTTTCCAATAAATTTAAAGAAAGAATTAGGGAAAGAGTTAAGGAAATAAGAAATATGTAGGGTAAAAGAATGCATAAAGATAATTAAGGATAAAGGAAAGATAAAGGAGAAATTACTAAGTTTAAAATTAACCTGGTTTAGTTGTATTCAACTGGAACAATGGACAAAAAATTGTAATAGGAAAATTATAGAATTTAGAGAAGGTAAATGAAACTTTGAAAAGGAGTTACAAGTGAAATATACAAACTACTATTAAAATATAATGAGGATGAAGAATATCTTAGGACAATATGGGTGGAGGATTTAGCACAGATAACAAATGTCCAAGAATGGGGAAAATTTGGAATCAACACCATTTAAAAAAATTATCCATACGGATAAAGGAGAATTACTATAAATTAATATGGAGATGGTATTTAATGCCAGTAAGGTTAAACAATATAAATAAAAATTATTCAAGACTATGTTGGAGGGGATGCCAAAAAATCGGTACATATATTCATATGTGGTAGAGCTGTAAATTAGTAAATAAATTTTGGCAATTAGTATTTAAAGAGATAAAAGAAATAACAGAAATTGATCTAGAATTTTGTCCAAAGATAGCATTATTATCTATATATGATAAAATCAATTGTACTCAATCTAGAAAAGATTTAATTACAAATTTATTAACAGCAGAGGAATTAATCATAGTAAAAAAAGTGGAAAGAACAGGGAGATCTACAAAAACAAGATTGGTATAAAGAGATATGGCAAATATCAATTAATGATAAGTTAACTTGTGGAATTAAGGTAAAAAAAAAGGAATACCTTATTTTCCTGCGTATAAGACTACTTTTTAACCTGCAAAATCTGTGGTTAAAGTGGGGGGGGTCGTCTTATACGCTGGTATAAGGATAAGGAGGATAGAGATGCTAAAGCTCTGTATTTTGACTGGAAAAAATGGGGGGGTCATCTTATACGCCGGGTCGTCTTATACGCCGGAAAATACAGTAATGAAGAGAAATGATTTTGAAGCAGTATGGAAAATATTTCTCCAAAAGGCTTTAGTAAAGGAGGGAGGTGTTTTACCTACACAGGAAGAGTCACAATTTTGGAGTGGAGAGTAATATGAAGATACTAGGCTCTGGTGATGGGGAACACTTGGGGAAGGGGGAAAAAATAAAGAAAAGAAAGAGAAAGAGAGAAAGAAAAGAAAAGAAATTAAAAGAAAAGGGGAAAAATGAATTAGTGATAAATTAACAGTATTATACCTATGTGGAATTAGTAAGAAGAATGAAGATATTAACAAAAATTTTATGTGGGCTTTTTTTTTAAATTTACAGGTTTAATTAATATTAAATGGTTTAATACAAATTAGATTTAGATAAAGTAGTAAAGAATAAATAATTAATGTGAGATACCATATATATGTGGAATATTATGTAAAAGTTTTTCAAATATTATTGTATGTAGGTTGTAATACTAGTAAAGAATTTTATATCCCCCCCCCAAAAAGGGGGGGGGGAAAGGAAGGGCCCACTGTACAAATGCTCCATCAGGATCACAGCAAATCAAGGACTTCTGCAGAAAATGTGCATAATCTACCCCAAACTTAAGCTGTCTGGCAGCCTAAAAAAAGTGTTGTTGTTCTAGATCTGGCATACAATACTTACAATTCTTTTAAGTAAAACATAAATGAGAAGAGTATTAAATGTAGCAGAAACAAAAAGCAACATAGTGTGATTATGTAATAACAATGATGATGAGGTTTATATATAACACTTTGTCCACCAAAGGGCAGTACATTAGAACATCTACAATAAAAAGCGAACTATAAACCACCACACTATAAAATACTAAAATAATATATTAATATGCTAAAAACAAAAACAAAAAACAAAATTGAATGCTGGAATACAGTTCTTTATAAAGTCCCTTGTAAAAAAATTGGATTTCAAATCTAACAAGCCTAACTTGTGGGTATGACCATTTCTAATAGGGAAAAATAATGCACAGTTCCCAATGAAGTGACCGTGTGACAATAAAAGGGATTTTTTTTTTTTACGCAGGAGCTTGGTGTACAATTACACAGAATTACTTACCAAAATTATAACATGTGATGTAGAACAATTATACTCCCTCAGTCATTTCATAGAATCAAAGAGATGGAAGGGACCCCAAGGTCCATCCAGTTGAACCCCATGCCATGCAGAAATACAGAATCAAAGCACTCCCACCAGATGGCCATCCAGCCTCAGTTTAAAAAGCTCCAAAAGACCAGTCTCCAAGGCAGCGTATTCCACTATCAAATTCTTACCATCAGGAAGTATTCCTAATGTTTAGGTGATGCCTATGATCATCATTGCCACTACTACTCTTGTCTGCCACACTGGACACACTTAGTGGAATAATGAGATAAATTATTTCTAATATGTAAACAAACTGATAAATAATTAAAGGACAGAAACAAGAGGTTCAAGAAGAACTTAAGAAAAAGAGAAAAACTAGTTATTCAAACTAAGTGCAACAAGTTCCTATGGGGGTGTGAGACACATCTAAATAAAAATTGGCCTTTATATTTCCAAAAGGTCGAGCTGCCATTTCTTTTTGTCCATATTGCATTTGGTACAAGCATACCACGACCCAATTAAATCTAGGTAACATTACATTTTCAATAATTATGAAGTGCAGACCTGAACTTTTCATCAAACCTTGCAACATCTGGTTGCCCCCCTCCTGCTTCTTGATTAATTCCTATCCTGACAAGACTTCTGACTAATCCAAAATCATACTCACTTCAGCATATTGTCTACAAATATATTTTCCATGAAGTAATATACCAAAGGATTTGGTTGGATTTTTGCATTTCCCTAAGTGATGTAAGACAAACTTTGTACAGCAATAAATATGTATAGAGATTTTTGTAGCACCTTTGAGACTAACGGAAAAAAGAAAAAAAAGGTTTCTAGCATGAGCTTTTGTGGACTTTAGTCTACTTCTTCAGATGTTTATGATGAACTGAAAGCCAGGGACAGACAGGAGTGCAGATGTTTAACTGAAGATAACTGAAAAATAATGTCCCGTCATTCCTGAGGACTTATGTGTGGGGAGCCAGCGGACATTCCTTTTCAGTCCTCTTCAGTTAAACATTTGCACTCCTGTTTGTCCCTGGCTTTCAGTCCATCATATGGGAACAATGATGCTAGATATGGGAATTCCTTAACTATTTCAATTTCCATGTTGTCTAGATTGAATCTGTGTGTTTCTTCTGTGGTCATTATTTTTGTTTTCTTTATGTTCAGCATTAGACCTGCCTTTGCACTTCATTTTTGACCTTCCTTATTAACTGTTCCAATTCCTGAACGTCTTTTGCTAATAATATGATGTCATCTGCATATCTTAGGTTGTTAATGTTGCTTCCTCCTATCTTAACTCCTCCTTTTTCTAATTCTGCTTTTCTTATGACGTTTTCAGCATATAAGTTAAACAAGTAGGTGATAGTATGCAGCCTTGCCTGACTCCTTTGCCTATTGGGAACCACTCTGTTTCCCTAAATTCTGTTCTGACTGTGGCCTCTTGTCCTTGGTAGATTCCTCATCAGGACTATCAGATCTAGTGGCACTCCCATGTCTCTGAGTGCATCCCATAGCTTTTCATGATATATGCAATCAAATCC
>CM034706.1:29729590-29754081 GCA_020142125.1 Phrynosoma platyrhinos
TTAATTCTTTGGTGTGCTCCATTAGCCATCGTATTTTTCCAATGTGGTCCCTAGTGCCAGTTCCTTTCCTGAATCTTGGCACCTCTGGAATTTCTCTCTCCATGTATGGTTGGAGCCTATGTTACAGAATTTTGAGCATTATTTTGCTTGCATGTGAGATAAGTGCTATTGTCCTATAGTTGCTGCAGTCTTTTGTATCTCCTTCCTTGTGGATTGGTATGTATATTGAGCGCCTGTTGGCCACCACTTTGTTTTCCATATTTGTTGACATATTTCACTTAGCACTAAAGTTGCATTGGTTTGTAGGCAGTGTAGCAGTTCAATTGGGATACTTCAGTCTTAATGTCAGGCAAACAAGCTCTAAAGAAAACAGAAATGCTAGGAAAGCAAGTAAAACTAAAATAAAACACCTGTCTATATATCAAGATCTGAGAGTTACAACAGGAGGAATCAAACAAAATTCAGAATATTACATATATATAAATAACATTTATCCTTTAGCACCTACTTAGGTGAAAATGCAATCATTTTTGGACTTCATTATGTGGTCCCCTCTAGCCTTCTAAACAAAATGTCCATATTCTGTGAAAATGTAAACATTTAATTTACTCTATAACACTGGCTTTAGAAAACATATACACATGTTATTCCTAACATGTGGTTCTTTTGAAAATGGGTTTAATATGATGATTACTTGATGTTTGTAAACAAAGTAATTACTGCTGCCAAATACATCTATCTCAAACAGCCTTGATACACTTAGCTACTCTCTCGCATTTTAAAGCAAGCTTGTGATTCAATTATTGTAATACAACTGCTTTTGTCTTGTATCCTTTTATAAAATAATACATCATAAAGCTTCCAAGTGACTATTCAAATTTCAGATAAAAACAGAATTATAAAGATAAGGGTCATTACAATTTGGAATGGAAAAGTAAAGGAGATAAAAAACTGAAAGTTGAGATTGATAATTTACAGCATCAATTAAGAACCATGGCTATTCAAGATATAGAAAGGAAGCTAAAAGCAATGAAGCAAATACATTTTGAAACAGGAAACAAAGCTGGAAAAGTATTAGCCAATAAACTGAGATGAAAAAGAACGAAAAAGATAATTACAGAGATAAAACATAAAGATTAATTCTATACAGATCAGGGAAAGTTTTTTTGTGGGTTTTTTTCAGACTGTGTGGCCATGTTCTAGAAGAGTTTCTTTCTGACGTTTCGCCAGCATCTGTGGCTAGCATCTTCAGAGAAAAAATGATAGCTAATGGAGCACACTAAAGAGATGCTGGTGAAACTTCAGAAAGAAACTCTTCTAGAACATGGCCACACAGCCCGAAAAAACCCACAAAAAAAACCTATGGATGCCGGCCATGAAAGCCTACGACTTCACAGATCAGGGAAACATTAAGCAGCTGTTTAAAGAATATTATAAAGAGCTATATAGGAAAGATGAATAAGATAATCATAAAGATAAAATTATAAGCTATTTGAATGAACAAAAAATTGTCAAGCTAAATAAGGAACCGGAAGAACAGTTAAACCAACCAATAATGGTGAGAGAAATATCAGAAGCAGTTGGGAAATTGAAAAGGAGGAAAGCTCTTGGGCCTGATGGCCTAACGGCAATATACTACAAAAAACTGTTAAATGAGTTATTAAAACCATTAGAAGAGGTAATGAACAATATTTATATTCAAGGAATACCTGATTCATGGAAGGAAGCTTATATATTTTAATTACAAAAGAAAATAAAGAAAAAACTCATATGAGCAACTATAGACCAATTTATCTAACTAGTATAGATTACAAAAATTCATGTCTATAATAACATCGAGGCTGAAGACGATCATTAACTCAATTATCCATGAAGATCAGAATGGATTTATCCCAGGGAGGCAGATTAAAAACAATTTGAGAATGGTGCTTAATGTTATTGAACACTATGAACATCCTAACGAAAGGAAATTAGCCATGATTTCATTAGACGCAGAAAAGGCTTTCAACAGAGTCAATTGGTGCTTTTTGTTAGAATTAATTAAATGCATGAATATGTGAAACAACTTCATAGAGTGGATAAAAGCAATATATAAAGAACAGATGGCTCAAATAATGGTAAATGGTGAACAAAGAAGAAGAATTATTGAAGAGAATAACAGGATATAAAGTTGAGAAAAAAGTTAAATACTTGGGTATATATTTGACCAAAAGAAATATAGACCTGTTCAAAAATAATTACTAAAGAATATGGGAGGAGATCAAGAAAGACTTGGAGAATTGAGCAGACAATATTTCTCCTTTTTGGGGAGAATAGAAATAGTTAAAATGAATATATTGCCAAAGTTTATTTATCTTTTTCAAAATATACCAATAATGTCAAGAGAAAAATACTTTGAAGAATGGCAGAGAGAGCTATAAAAATTTATATGGGCAAGTAGGAAACCCAGAATCAAATGGAAAATGCTTACAGAGGAGAAAAATAAAGGAGGATGCCAATTACCTAATCTAAAATTATACTTTTATGCAGCCTGTCTGACTTGGACAGAAGACTGGGTGAAAGTAAGCAATGAAACACTACTTGACATGGAAAGCACCAAGCTAAGATATGGATTTTTGTGGTATGATAAGCTCAAAGATAATAAGGACTTTGAGCATCATATCAAGAGGAAAGCTTTATTGAACGTTTGGTTGAAAATGAGGGATCATTTTTATAAATATATACCAAGCTGGGTATCAGCTCAGGAGGCATTCTTTGGCAGATCAAAAAGCAAAGAAATACAGTGGTTGAAATATAGAGATCTAGAATGGAAAGGAAAAGAAGAGAACGAGATAAAATCTGAAGAACAACTAGATAAGATAATAAAGAAAAACTAGTTCCTACATAGACAACTTAAAGAACGATACAAAGTAGACAAGAGAAATCGGGGCATAACAGACGAGATGATTGATTTGGACAAGATTATGTTTAATAAAGACAAGGATAAAGATAAGGTGAAAGGGCATATTGCTAAATACCATAATATTTTGAAAGAAAGAGATTTAGAAAGTGAAGGAGTCAAATTTGTAATGATTAAATGGGCTCAGGATATTGGGAGAAGCATATATTTAGAGGAATGGGAAAAGTCATGGTGTATTTCCAATGAATATACACTTTGTCAAGATTATAAAGAAAATTACATTAAGATATTCTATCATTGGCATCTATCGCCTGTGTTGATTAATAAAATATATAAAACTGGTAATGAGAAGTGTTGGAAGTGCCAGAGGACATCAGGATCTTTGTTTCACATATAGTGGGATTGCAAAGAAGCACAAACATTTTGGAAATTGATTCAAATGAAGATATTGGAAATTCTACAAATAAAAGTTACATTAGACCCCGCCCATTTCCTATTAAACATGATAAAACTGCCAGACTCTAGAAATGAAAAGAAGTATAGGCGGGTGAAATTATATATGATCACGTCGGCAAGAATTGTATATGCAAAATATTGGAAACAACCAAGAGTACTGTCATTAAAAGAATGGCAATGCAAGATGAGAGAGGCTATGGAACTAGACATATTAATGGCTCTATTGAAAGATAAGACAAAGGAAGAAGTTGAATAGGAATGGATACCTGTATGGAGATACTGGAGTATGGAGATTAGTTGAAGTCCCTTTAGAGATAAATAACAAAAGAAATATAGATTAGGGGGAAAATATGTTTCAGAGAATTCTACTTGATAAGTTAAACAGCAGAGAACAGATCTGCAGGAAAATACAAGGTCTAATGGAAAATAGTTTTTTTGTGGGTTTTTTCGGGCTGTGTGGCCATGTTCTAAAAAGAAACTCTTCTAGAACATGGCCACACAGCCAAAAAAAAAAAACCCACAAAAAAACTATGGATGCCGGCCATGAAAGCCTACTACTTCTAACGGAAAAATTTGAATAATAATAATTAAGCATTAAAAAGCAAAGCAGCTTCATTTATATACCGCTTCATACCATGCTACGCAGTATCTAAGCGGTTTACAACTGTAAGCTGATTGCCCCCCATCAAGCTGGGTACTCATTTTAGCGACCTCGGAAGGATGCAGGCCTGAGTCAAGCCTGAGCCCTGGTTGGTATTGAACTCGCAATTTATGAGTGAGTGGCTGCAGTACAGGCATTTAACCACTGCACCACCAGGGCTCTACATTATGTATTATCAGATCTTCAGAATTATGTACTATATGTAGGTATTAATCAGTTTATGGAAGGAAAACAGAGTTTCTTAAAAGTCTTAGTAAATTGGTAAATATTAAGGAAGAAAAAGTATACTAGGAATATTTATACTTTAAGCCTTATTCAGTGTGCCCCCCCCACTTTTTCTATGTGTCTAGATCAGGGGTAGGCAACCTAAGGCCTGGGGGCCGGACGCGCATCCCCGAGGCCTTTAGACTGGCCCCAGGCCGGTCTTGCCGCCGCCGCCGCTGCCACCGTTGCCTGCCATGATGATATTGATTACTGTTGTTATTACTTGTTCTTGGGGTTTTCTTGGCAAAATCTCCACAGGGGTTTTGCCATGGCTTTTCTGGGGCGGAGAGAGTGCGCGTGCATATTTTTTTAATTTTAATTTTTTTTTTAAAAAAAAATTATTCATTTATTTATTTATTTATGGTGCTTCGGCCCCCCAATTGTCTGAGGGACAGCAACCCGGCCCCTGGCTTTAAAAGGTTGCCTACCCCTGGTCTGGATGATTATGATTGTATTGGAGACGAATGTATATTGGTAGTGATTGATCTTTGTGAGTTTGATGTTTTATGTCTATATCTTTGTCAATTTGTCTGTCTGCTTTTTATATAATAAAATTTATTTTTAAAAAAAGAAATGATTCTGTAGCATAATATTTTAACACAATGGCCTCTCACAAAACAACATTATTCTGAATGTCACTGTCTGACTTCTATGAATGATTTCTTGTGAAGTTCTAAAATTTCCCTTTCCTCCTCAGTGTTTACATCCTGGTGTGTTATATTTGCAGATTTATGGCTGTTCTTTTCTTCTCCATTTGCCATTTCTTAGTCAAATTACACACACACACTTCAGAAACCTTGACCATAAACCAGTCTAAACCTTACAATATTTTTGTTGCTTTTCTTTAAACTTTTGAGTTTGAAGATGTTTCAAAAGTCTGTCTGCTGGAGGAGGTGCTTGCAGATAACAGTAGATGGCCTTCCTTTGCTGGTAAAAGAAATGTGAAGGAGCTTCTAAGGGAGCTAGAAAGAATACAGAAAGGAGGATATATTTTTGGGTTCTCCTCCTCCTCCTTCTGGCTGCTCATTCCTCAGAAGAAAAACATGGCTTTGAAGGGGAGTAAAGCCATAAAATATATCTCCTCCCAGAGAAAGATAAAAGGAACTACCAGTATTCCACAAAGTGACAGCAAGTACTTGGATCATTCCTATGCTAAAGTAAAATTCTAAAAGGCAATTCTAAAAGGTTACTTGCATATACAATAGCGGTGGCCAACAGTAACCTTCCAGATGTTCTTGGGCTGCAACTCCCATCACCCCTATCTAGCATATCCAATAGAAAGGATTATGGATAAGGGTACTGACAGGAAGCCTACAATGAGCACATTTTATTATATTTGTTATATTTGCTTTACTATATTTTTAGACTGTGACCTGTACAGTCTTTGGAAACAGTAATTTATTCCTGTGTGATAATATATATATATATATATATATATATATATATATATATATATATATATATATATATATATATATATATATATATATATATATATATATATGGAGGTGTAGTGGTCAGAAACAACAAGGCACACAACAACAACAAATCATGTTTGTGCCACTTGTGCTAAAGAGTTGTTTGAGATTTAAAGGAAAAGAAGTAAAGTAATGTTCAAAGGTTGATCAGCACCACGAGACATAGCTATTTTCAATCAGACAAGCAGGGCATGCATATGGTATTTATAATACTACAATGGACTGTTTAGAAGATTGTATCTCATAGTGCATTATTCTTACTACAACTGGTCCTCTGTATCCATGGAGGGATGCTATGGGATTCAATCATCCACAACTTGAAATTTAAAAAAAAAATATTCAAAAAACAAACCTTGATTTTGCCATTTTATATAAGGGACATCATTTTACTACATCAATGTATATAATATGTTTGCTGTTCTTTGTAATAAAGTTATTGTACTGTATATAATATGACTTGAGCATCCACAGATTTTGGTATCCATGGGGGGGGGGGCTAAAACCAAAACCCACTGTATTACCATTCCTCACTATCACATGATATCACATTATTAGTATTGCATTATGAATAATTTACCTCAAGGTATCTGTAGTATTTAAAACATGAATGAACAAGAGAGAGAGAGAGATAAGGAGAAAGAGAGTGAGACTGGAGGAGAATGTGACAGTGAGAAAGAGAGAGACAGGATATGTGACAATTCTAGTACTTTTGAAAATCATTTGAATATCTGCTTGCTCTACACTTAAAATACAGGCTATCTGAACAGCATAATTCCTAAATTATGAAATGTCAAAACAGTGGAAGGAGGGATCGATGTTTGATATCTATCCCGTCTTCCACTCACCCTGTTACCCCAAAGGAGCTAGAAAGCATGCCTAACCAGCCACTGAACCTAACCTTGCTCTTGTGTAATGCCAGGTTGGTAAAGAATAAGTCCCATGTTATTCACGATCTGTTGGTGGACCAAGAAGCTGACCTGGCATGCATTATGGAGACCTGGCTAGGAGCAGATAGCTCTGTAACTTGGACCTAGGCCCTACCAGCTGGGTACTCCTTCAATGAGCAGGTTAGGGAATGTGGCGAGGGGGAAGGGAGTGGCTATGGTCCACAAGAAGAATCTCACTTTGGCCAGGATACCTATCCGTGAAATAGACCACATCGAGTGTATTACCTTAGCCTGAAGACTAGGGAGAGTCTAGGGATTCTGTTGGTATACTGTCCACCCCATTGCCTAACAGACTCCCTAGCCGAGCTGACACAACTGGTCTCGGAGATGCTGTTGGAGTCATCCAGGCTTTTAATCCTGGGTCACCTCAACATCCCCCTAGAGGCCGGTTTAAGAAACTTAACTGGCACAGCTCAGGAGTTCATGGTCTCCATAACAAACATGGGTCTTTCCCAGATAGTCTCTGAGCCCACACACTGTGCAGGTCATACCCTCGACGTAATCTTTTGCACGGAACAGGTATATCCGTGGGGGGAGGTAGTCAGTATCTCCCCATTGTCATGGACAGATCATTTCCTGGTCAAGGTTGGGTTGAAGACCACTACTCCCCCCGTCGGGGGTAGAGGACCTATTAAAATGGTCTGCCCTTGCAGGCTGATGGAATCTATCAGGTTCCAAGAAGCCTTATAGGGTTTAATGGTTGGCGATACCAGCAACTCTGTCAAAGTTCTGGTGGACATTTGGAACAACAATTTTACCAGAGGTATCAACACAATCACTCCTTTCCAGTCCGCTTCAGATCATAATCCCTGGTATTCGGAAGATCTCAGGCAAATGAAACAGACTGGACAACGACTAGAGCGCCGCTGGCAGAAAACTCGACTCTTATCCGACAAGACATGTCATAGGACTTTTCTTAATGTTGGGGTGTGTTATCAAGGCAAAAGATCAATAACAGCAGAATGAAGAGCAGTGTTACCTGCAAGGTCAGAACCAGCATGTAGAGTGCCACCAAACAGTATGGAGAGCATATACAGAAAGCTTCCAGCAGCATGGAAAGCATATTCAAAAAATGCTCCCAAGAGCCTAGCAAACATTGCACTGCAGTTATACCTTCCTAATTGATCAATACATTCACCTGGCCTAATTTGTTAATTGCATGAGTTTGTTACACTTTCATCCTGTCACAACTTACAACTAGCATACCATGACACTTAAAGCCTATTGAGTGGCAATAGAGGCAGCTAAGAAGTCTTTCTATTCTGCTTCTATTGCGTCTACGAAGTCTCATCCAGCAGAGCTGTTCAGAGTGGTGAAGGATTTAACACAAATACCTCCCACCCAGAACTCTCTATTGGAATCAACTGTAGCCTGCTGTGATGCTTTTAACAATCACTTAGCAGATAAAATCTCTCGGATAAGAGCTGACTTAGATGTCAGCATTACTACAGAAGCAATAGGAGAAGTATCCAGTGTCGCTGCCAAATTTGTTATACTGGATCAATTTGAGTTGGTAAGTACCAAGAATGTGGACAAGCTCCTTGGTAGTGTGAAAAGGACGACCTGCTCCAAGATATATCCAAGATAGACCTGCTCTATTAATACCTACGCTTTCCACAGCATCTTCCCTAAATGTCAATAACTGATAACTAAATCTATATATGTCCATCTGGACCAACATTACTGGATAGGCACAAAATAACTCCCACAATTGTTGATCACTTCTACAAAGGCTTTCTCCCCATGGAATAAAATTAATGCTGTAGCACTTATGAAACTAAGCAGTTACAGATTTTGACATGGGAGACTATTAAGAACCGTACATAACCTGTTCTAAAATTTCTGAATGATGAGCAAGATAACAAATAGATTAAATAAAGTGGCTTGGGACTGAAGTTTAAACTAGTGATTTCGGAGGATTGCAGACTGCCAGAAATAGTGCAAATTGAGTCTACTTTTAGGGTTAGGGTTAGGGAATCATGGGAATTGTATTTTATTGTGGCACCAGCTCTCTGACATAGAAGGCTCAATGTCTCAGAAAAAAACAATTCCCATGATTCCCTAGCACTAACCCTAACCCTAAAAGTGGACTCAATTTGCACTATTTTTGGCAGTCTGCAACCCCCCTTCAAGAATGGTTGCACATGCCTATATGAGCACTAGATAGCCAGGTGATCCAACATGCCAGGTGATCCAACATGCTCTTTGAATGTTGAATTAGAGAACATGTTGAAGAAATTTTGTGAAATATCAAATACCAACAGCATGAACCACCACCCCACACAATGATCAACCAACTATAATGAGGCCAGAAACATACATGGCATCCCAAGAATACTCAACAGAAAAGATGTCATTATCACAGTATCATTATGGTGTGCCATATTTCCAGCCAAAATGCACTGATAAAAAAAAATGTTTAAAACAGTAACAGTAGAAGCTCTGAAAAAAAGCTGGTTATAGATGTTACCTCTGCAGCTTTATTACATGGTTCCAATCCAACCATATTAGCTTGTATTAATTGCTGTAGGAGTTGTACTTGAGCCACACTGAGGAAGAAGTCCAGGCTTGTTGTCATGTTCACTTCCAAAGAATGGCCACAGACTAAAATTTCCTGTGAAAAGAAGTTTGTAAAATATAATCAATAGATACCAGCTGCTTCTATGCAATTATGTGATTTGCTTTTCTAACCAAACAAGGTATAGAATATTTATGCTCTCTAAATTTAGACTAGTAACATTTCCAGGCCTCCTCAGCCAAAAAAGTACTGTGCTCCATCTGCAAAAGAAAATCAGGTGGAGGAGTGTGGGATAGCATACCACTATGCTCCCAACAGGAAATTTGATGATTAAGATACATTTTGTTTGTTTCATGTGATTCCTGTGTGAGGTCCTATTCCTTTGTTGCATCAAATTCTGTTCCGTTAGAGCCCTTATTCATTTTCTTGGCAGAGTCTTACAATTCTCCCTTTTCAGTTGTGTGTGCATGAGCACAAATTCACATTGGCTGATAATGAAATTGTATGGCAACTCATATATAACTGCTTAATTGATTTGTTGCTGCCTGTAAATCACTGTTGACATCTTGGCAGAATTAAAGTTAAATAACCTTTATTTTATCATTGCAATGATACATGCTCAGTAATTGCTTTTGACCATTTTTGGCAAATGATTTCTGAGATGGAAAGCAGAAGATGACCAGGTCTGCTTGCTCAGCAGAAGCACATTTCCCTTGTCTTGAAGAGCACATGTATAATTATTAAAATTCTTGCAAATCCATAGTAGGCCCCTCCCTTCGTCACTGAGGGAAGAGATTCAAGAAGATTTAGAACAGCCATTTAGGGGGGAAGCAGATGGCTCAAAGGGCCGTTTTGGGGTCAAGGAAGGGGAGGGGTAGCCGCACGGTGGGTGCCCCAACCCCTTCCCGAAGGCATCATCAGAGCGCTGGCCCCTCCACAAACGCTGCGGCGGAAGAGTCGCCGAAGGTGCGCCGCCAGCCTTTTGCGGCGCACCTTCGGCGACTTGTGGAAGGAGCGCTATTGTGGAAGGAGCGCCCCTTCCAGGGGCGGCGAAGCTGCACTGCGGGGCCGAGGTGTGGGGATACCTCAGCCCCGCGGCGCAGCTTCGAGGGACGGCCCAGGGCCGCCCGTCTGCTTCCCCTTTCACTTTCCTGAAGGACAACAGTTACATTCATCTGTTATTTTTCACTGAATGCTTTCTCTATAGTTCAGCAATTCTCCAAACTCATCTAATATTTTTCTTTAAATTCTCATTCCAGCATATATGCAGTAACAGTCAACACAGGTGAGACAGAGCCACAGCTCAGCAGGCATGGTATACATTAGACATTTAACTTCTCTTCATTCCAAATTTAATTCTCAGCATTACAAGTGAGAGAATGTCAGGTAGAAGACTAGCCCTTTCTTAGATGGGCTGAGTTGGAAGAATTTTGTACAAAATCTGAGAGGAAGGAAGGAAGGAAGGAAGGAAGGAAGGAAAAGGAAAGAGATAACCAAAGTGAGATGGTATTCTGGCCTGGAGAAGTGTGCAATCATCCTGTTGAATGGTCTCAAAATTTGCCTTTTTTCCCCCACAGAACCTTCAAGAGATAATAGTTTTGGATAGTTGGTGATTGCTATGAATGCTTTATCCAAAAATTGCTAGCTGTCATTCCCAGGTTTAGAGTTTGACAAAAGGTCCTGAAGTTTAAAAAGTTCATACACAGAACTGATTTAGTCATGATGATGAAGTTAAAAATATTGATGGACTGCTGGCATCTCATTTAAACTAGGCCAAATTGCCTAGGTGTATATTGTTTCCTCAGCCTGGGGAAGGGCTAGCTTTTGGGTTAACATTGTGTGTTTTAAAATCTAAGTGAGATTCTGGTAGGGAACACACTGCTTACCTGTACAATTACAAACATAAGGTATAAATGTAGAAAATTACTGTTTTAAAAATAAAAAAGTAAACATACATGAACCATCTCACTATTCTTATCATACATGCTATATCCAAAGATTGACCTGACCGAAAATACTGTATTTCAATCAACAGCCCACGCTGCTCTTCTCATGAAATGGACAGGGCTCTTCCTTCCCTTGTATCTTGTGCTTCTTCAGATCTGCTCTGGAGGATTATCCCAAAACGTCTGGAGCAAATTTAGGGGATACACAGAAGGAAATTCATTCTGCTAACAATGTCTGCCATGCTGCGTAACAACACAGTGGAACCCAATCCATTATTTTGAACACAACTTAATGTAGCACTTTAACAATTAGAATAACAAAGGAAGTCTTGTGAGTAAAGCTATCAAACCAAACACTAACCTCTGTGTGCAAATTCTCTGGTGAAATTACTTTTGTGAAAATGATGGCAGGAGCAGCAGTTATTCGTACTGTAAAGTCTGTTAAAATTGGAGTTAAAATAGCTCTCCGTTCTTGATGCCGCTTTATGCTAAAAGAAAAATAAATTTAACATGGATTATACATTCTTGTAGCAGAAATAAAATTCTCTATGTTTCTAAAGATTGCAACATTAATTTCTAATGGAAATGTTCATTAAACAGAAAGTGGACAAAGGATCATCTGCTTTGACAAATGTCTACAGAAGAATAAGAAACTTGTTGATCTAGTGACATGATTTTTGTTCCAAGTACAAAAGGTCAGGACAGAAAATGTAAACCAGTGGCAAGGTACATGCTATGTATACAGAAGGACAGAATCACAAAGTGGGAAGGGGGCCCACAGGCCACTGTGTCCAAGCAGGAATTCCAGCTAGAACATCTGCAGCAGGTAGCTGTTCAGCCTCTTTTTGAAGAGTATTGGGAGGAGAGACCTCACCAACTCTCTGGGCATCCACATGCCAGATGGTTAGACTCGATCAGGGAAGGCCTGGGCCTGGGCCTGCAGGACCTGAGCAGAGAGTTTGAGGACAGGGGGTCTTGGAGATGTCTCATTCACAGGGTTGGCATGAGTCAAAATCAACTTTAGGGCAATTAACAACAACAAACTGCAACAAGCATTTACTCTTATTCCTACTGCCTCTTCTACTACTGTTTTAAATGTATCAGAGCAAATGGGCAAAACGGCAAAGCCAAGAAATATTCTGGTTAATTGAAATGTAAAACAGCCATTCCAAAATATTCTTGTCAGCCAAACAAGAAATAGATGATACAAAAGCCCAAATCTGGAAATCAGATTCACAATTATTCAAGTATTCTCATTTGTTTGTTTATTTTTTTATGTTGATCTATCTGTTGTTCTAACAATATTCCTTCCTGCCAACTGGCACCATCCCAGTCTTCACAGGTTTCCTTCAAACCAAATGTTTTTCCCTTACAGCTCCTATCATTCATCTTACACATAGAATGTGAGAAATTATGGTTAAATAAGTTTTTGAGTATGCTATTTAGAATCAACTGCATAACATACTTAATACTGCCACAGCCCAGTAGTGAAGTCATTCACACACTGTACAAACACGGAAAAGGCAATGTTCCTATTCAGTTAAAAAAGAAACTGCTTAGTAACTCATCCACACTGGTGACATGGAGTTAAATCCACTCAACTGATTTCCAGCAAACATCTTCACTATTGATTGTATGAGTGGCTTAAATTAAGTTCATGGATGTTCATGTCAATTGAAAAAATAAATTACAAAATCAAAAATTTAGTATAATTTATATTTTTAGCATTTGCATTTTTAATTTGCAAATTTCACAATGATTTCCAAAAAAGGGAAGAATATTCAGTATTCTAATTTTCTTACCCCTAAGATTTGCTTGGTTTCAGTATATTTAGATGTGTCTCTAGGAAGGGGATAAAGCAAGTACTAGAAATAATGCCAATGTAAAGAAAAACAGAATAGAACATATATTTAAAAGAGATCTCCTTCTTTCAGTGACCTCAGAAAAGAAAGAAAGAAACCTAAACTTTAAGTCTTTCACACTATACTATGACTGCACTGAGCTTAAATGCTAACTTGACGCAGGTGTATACCACATCAGCATTCTCAATGAGTAACAGTGTAATGATGGTACTATGACTACAGTATATACACTCAAGGTTCTATTTAGGCATCTGTTATATACTTACACATTTAAAAGGCGGACATAACTTTCACAAATATAAAGTAGCTGACAATCTTTAAAATACTTTAAAGAACATCTGTTTAGAGTAAGATTCTGAGAAAACATGGAAGTTGTGTTATAACCACACACAATAACTGTACAGACAAAACGGTGACAAAGTTTTTTATTAAGTAAGCAGTATATCAGTTAGATGTTAGTTTCCATACAGAATACAGCATATTGCTGTTGTGTATGCAAATGATATGGGACACATAAGTCATGCAGATACTTTGGAAAATAAGGCAAGTTGATACAACTGTTCTATTTATTGCAGAAAGCTATTAAAGACAGTATTACTCAGTTTGAAATTAGAGAAATCTAACAGAATATTTTCCAGTAAAAGAAACACAATACATATTTCCTACTGGTTAGCCTACAGTACATTTGAGGCTCTATGCTGGATCAAGAAAAGTCTTCACAGTTGATCAGCCACATGTTTTTGCAGGATATGTCAGAGCATAGGAGCTGATAGCATTCTTTTGTCAGAGCTTTTCTATGAAATCCACTTACATTTTCCACTCCCACTTTATGCTTTCCACATGTTGTTCATTCACATTGTATTTGGAATGTCTTCTGTACCAATAATTACTGCAGGAATATTTATGCCAAGATCCTGCTGGTGCATGGAATAACTATGCCACTGGTGGCATGGAGGCTCAGGTATTGCAATAGTGGCTGGAGTAAAAAAACTGCCAGTGTATAGAGGCAGTACAGGGAAACTCAGCAATGCCACTGTCAGAAGAGAAAGCCACCAGATCCTAGACAACCTACTTCTGCAATACCTGGCTTCTGCGTGGGTCCTTGAAGCCTGGATGTTATGGCAACTCTAACCTGGAAAATTACTGGTAGGATAAGCAGATGGGTAGGACAGATGATTTTTCAAGCCATACTTCTACGACACCCAGAAGCCAGGAAGTAAAGAAACAAGTTGTTTGAGAAACATCAACTTTTTCTTCCAACTACAGCACAAATTATTTTCTCTGCCCACAACCTTGCAAAAAGTGCCCTAACATGGAGTATTACACTAATGTTTGATTCTGGCACCAGGAAGCTCCACAGATATCTAAAACTCTTTGAAATAAGATGTATTTGGGCTTTAGAAACTGTGCATTATATTTCTAAACCTTCTAAGGATTGAAAATTGTGTTCTAGAAATCCACCAGGCTCTCCCTTAATCTACTTACATGTAGGAGAACACCATGATCTAATTTTCTTGCAGTCTGACCATTATCTAGTCTTTCTGATAACAGTTAAAAGATGAAATATGTCTCAATCATTTAAACTACTGTCATCTATTCAGTCCTTAAGTGCTTCAACTGAAAGCTCCAGAGATATTTTTGATGTTTTATGTCAAGAGTTAGAAGTATCAGCACATTTTATTTCATTGAATAGATAAGAACAATGAAACATTTGCCAAGCTTTTAAAAGCTCTTCAATTTTCAGAGTATCTGACAGCTCTGCCCCACCTGTGGTTTATTTCTATGAACATGCATGCCATAGAGTTATAATGATCACAGCTATAGTTATTGTTGTGTCAGCATTTCCATCACAGAGTGAACTTTAGCCGATTTTATAGAACTGCTATTAAAAGCCACTGTAGATTGAAACTTGGCAATCAAGTTGTCAGTTTGCAAACATTTTAAAAGATATATATATAGGCTAGGACTAACACATATGGTTCAAAAATGGCCCTTGAGACTTACATACAGTTACAATGTTGCATTTGAAAAGCAATGCTTAAAATAAAATAAGGTACATACATTTTTAAAATGTTTCCTACAACTTGGAGGCCAAGATTGGAAAAGCCAACTGGGGAAAAAAACCTTCAGAATGACAAACCAATTATGGCTGGAATCCTGTTGGTGCATCAACTCATGTGACAGTGTATTTCATGATTTGCTGTACTCAAAAAGGAAGAAAGGCAAAGGAAGTCTCTTGGGAAAGGAAGGCTACTAGCTCTGAGCAGCCTAATTTTCCAATTCCTGTCTTCAAAGGGGGAAGGGTCCTTGGAGCCAGGCACTGTGGAGAGCTGGCTTAGATGATCATCTGTCCTGTCCACAAGTCCAAACCAGACTTACTAAAGTACCCCTGTAAGGCATACATTGGAGAAATAAGCTTCTGGGAGCCAGCAGCATTGTCGTCCTGCTATAATTTCAGCTTCCTTCATTTGCTGCTGCTGCTGCTACTGCTACACCCATAGTCATTTCTCTCTTGCTCTCATCACTTCCAGCAGCATATGGTGGAGGTTGGCTACCATAATTAGCCTCCATAGATTATTTTTCCTCTTGCAATGTTCATGCATGGAGAAAACACATTTCCAAAAAGTCTGACTTATTACAATAGGTTCCTTGTCATATACAACAGCACTACCTGTCTACCAATATAATTGTACAGTAGGTTTGAAAGATACCAAGGTGTAAAGGTTTGAGCATAAAGCTTTGGAGAGCAGGGTTGAATCCCTGCTCAGACATGGAAACCCATTGGGTAACCTTTGGCACTCTCAGCCTCAGAGGAAGGCAGAGGCACCCCATCTCTGTACAAATATGGCCATGAAAACACTGTGATACGGTTGCCTAGGGACACCATAAGTCAGAAACAACTTGAAGGCATACAACATCAACAAGACGATAACAATAGTAGGTTTCAATGTACATTTCTAAGTGATCTCAAAACAACTGTCCAACATGTTGTCCTTATGAAGGTTCCTAAACTATGTACTTGGAATAACACATACAGTGCCGTTCACTGGAACAGAAAAGGATATTGTACAACTGGAAAAGATACAAGATGGCTGAGTAACTCTTCTGTAAAATAATGTTATAATACCTGGGGCAGTTTAGCCTAGGGATGTATAAAATATGTATGGTAGGGAGAACAAATATTTCTTCATCTCTCATCACACCAGAATCCAGTGTATGCAACTGAAGTGGAAGTCAGAAATTTAGGAATAATAATAAAAAAGATTTCTTTGCCCAGCACATAGTTAAATTCACTCCCACAAAATATAGTGTGCCTCTTAAACAGCTTTAAACAGTGATTTGACAGCTAATAGTTACTAGTCAGGATAGGTACATTTTCCTTATAGTATCTGAAGTAATATGTATATGTCTATCAGTTACTAGAGAGCATAAGGAAGAGCACAAGCTCTTGCACTCATGTCCTGCTTTTGGATTTCCTACAGGTTGTGCTGGTCATTCACTTCAACATAATGCTGGAGTAAACAGGTCTTTGGTCTGATCCAACATGGCTATTTTATTCACTATGCTTGACTCCTGAAATGGAAACAAGTTTTGCCATACTTTCTGAGGTCAACTTCAATTACTTAGGGGGAAAGCAGATGGGCGGCACGGGGCTGCCCCAGGAAGCTGCGGGTCGGGGCCAAGGCATCCGCATTCCTCGGCCCCGCGGTGCAGCTTCACCGCCCCAGGCACAAGTAGCAACCTTCGGTGCCTCTCCCGCTGCAGCGTGTGCGGACGCTGCAGCGGAAAGGTATCCTTGGAGCGCCAGCCGTGCGGAGGGTCGGCTGCTCCGACAACATCTTCGGAAAGGGGTTGGGGAGCTCAACGTGTGGTTGCCCCTCCCCTTCCTTGCCCTGAAGACGGCGCTTTGCGCCGTCTGCTTAGGCCCTCATTCTTATCTTTATACATTTATTTTACTGGAGTAACTCAGGACCCCATTTATTTAAAAGGTTATTCATGTCAGTGTTCAGAATTTGGATCTATAGAAACGGAATAAAAGGGCAAAGTCCCTTTCATAACACTACCATAAACCAATTTTTATTTAAATGGTATATTCACTTAATGCAGCCCTTTATCCTGAGTTTTTAATCTTTCATATACGTACACAGAAATGTAAAAAATCCTATTGACATACTTTACCATATGCTGAGTACCATGTATTGAAATATGTACAATAAATTGATATCAGAAGATAGACTGTATCCATTAGCTCTCAAACCTTTGCACAGCCACCCACTCAGAGCCATTGCATGCAAATTCTCTATGTGATCTTTACTCAGTATTTCTGCAGAGTAGAGATTGTGCAGACACAGGCTTTGTTCAGCAGGCACGATCCCAACTCCCTCCCCTGTGCTCAATGAACACAACATGTCATCTACACAGGACTACTGTGACCTCTAACTAGAAAAAGCATCAAAGTCTACTGTAGCGGCATAATCAAAAATGGGACACCAAAAATGGAAGATGTCAAAGTAACATTTCTAAGTAGATCTGAGCTGGAAGCTCTCTTTTGCATATCAACAAATCAAGAGAAATTTGTCATTTCAGAAATTGCAGCTGTTTTCACTTACAGAAGCACAAAAATTGGTTTGGAGCCAATAAGGAGAAAATCTTTTTGTCCTCTGCTGGCTTAAAAATGTCTAAACTGGTTTTGTTCAAACTCTGTAGAAGTACAAAGGGGATAATAACTCTGTTGTTCCTAGACTGGAAATGTGAATGCCAAGTTTTAGCCTCGAGTTATATTTTATGGCCATATAATAAGCTATTATGGAAATGTAGACATAACTGTATCGGTATGGTGATTACAGTGCAACAATGATACAAACAACAATTTGAAATGTACTGTTCAGATCCCTTGTTCATGAAAAACATGTTTGCAATGGAATGCAAACACAACCTTGAATGTAAAAATATCAAAAGAGTTAGCTTAAATATAAGAGATGCTATTGCCATGACACTTTTTACTCAAGAGGCACCATTTTTCAATCAGTTTCTTACCTACTTGCCATATTCCACTCAAGTGCTGGATTCTGAGAATTCCTTTCATTCTCTGGCACTGTCCTGCCTTTACCATTCTCTTTCTCAGGCTTCAGCTGATCCCACTGAGCAGTACCAATGTTGATGGATTGAAGATCTATTTGATATTGTCTGTCTTCAACCTCTGAACCAGGATCTCGAAGAATCCCCAGATTCACTGCTCTCCTACGAGGGCGAAAGAAACAGAAAGGTTAAAAAAGGATTCCAGTGTTTTCATCTGTGAATTTCATCTGTGCTACAAGGCCATAATCAGTCAACAGGATTAATTTCTGAGTTGCTCTGCGTCAGGAGAGCTGTAAATCAGAAGGCATAGGACTATGAGCCTTTACAGACTGCCAGAAATAATGCATCTTGAGGCCACTTTAACTGTCCTGGCTCAGTGCTAAGGAAGCATGGGAACTGTAGTTTATTGTGACACCAGAGCTCTCTGACAGAGAAGGCTCAATGTCCCAGAAAAAAATACAGTTCCCATGATTCCCTAGCACTGAGCCAGGACACTTAAAGTGACCTCAATCTGCATTGTTTCTGGCAGTCTGTAAAGGCCCTATGACAGGATGGATTTGTTGTTTTCAAGCACTAATATGAAAGGTGGACCAACCTGGCCTATTCCATCAACTACAGAAGGAGCAGATTTAGGAGCCCTGCTTTCTGCTTTCATGATTTGAAAGACCATTCAGTTCCTTCTACCTTCTGTTTCCCTGTAACTATTTCTCCTTAAAACATCTAACTTCAGAGTAAAGGTCAATATTAAATATAAGGGAAGACTTTAATTTTAAAAATTTTAACCAGCTGCTATATATTAGGCACAAGTAGCAACCAGTTCTGTTTTGGGGACCTACCACACAAATTCCTAAATAATTAAATGGGATGCATGTGTGCAGATGCAATACTTAACAGAAAAATTATGACAAAGCTTACGTTATCACTTTCACTTTTTAAAAAAATCATTTAAATAACCCTGTAAGATGTAATATATCAGATTTATCACAAGTCTTCTCCCAACTAGTCATCACCCCATATATCTTATTTCGTATAACTTTCACAGAAAACAATGAGAAGTCCAAGAAGAAGAAGCCCAAAGTGTGAGAAGATGTCTAAGAGCTCATATGTAAATTACCATATATACCTGACTATAAGTTGACCTCATGTATAAGTTGAGGGCAGGTTTTGGCGCCAAAATTATGGATTTTGATATGACCTGTGGATAAGTCGAGAGTAAAATGTAGGGGCATATAACAAAGGATGTAAAGGATGCATCAAAAGAAAATGATGCCAAAGAACTTACAAAATTCCAGCAGGCATAATTTTTTGTACTCACACTAAAGGTTGGACAGATGAGAGAATAGAGGGGGGGCAGTGCTTCTGGGACAGATTACACTCTTGCCCTTTACCTGGAGATGGTTCCTTTTTTTGGATAGGAGTCAAAGTACAGTACTTACACTGACCTGTGGATAAGTCAACTCAGAGTTTTGGGGTCAATTTTTTGACTAAAATTTATAGACTTATACATGCATACACAGTAAAATAAACCACTTTTCAAAAAATCTCCATGGCTATATCAATACATCCAAAAATATCACCTGAAATATAAAGATGGGAAATTCTATTTTTATCCATCTTTGAAGTTAGACCATTTAGGGAAGGGCTGTAGGTTAATGGTAGAGCACATGGACACCCACTAAATTGGTATAAAGTAATTTCCTATGATGATCCTAACTGGCTCACTGTTTCTGAAGAGATCAGACTCACTTCACCAAGGTAAGGATTCATCCATTGCTCTCAAACTCACAAGCATCTCCCACTCAGTATAGAATTCAGAAAATCATAACTATATGATTGTGCCTCATATGGGGCAAGAAACATACTGGGTCAAGCTCAGTTATATATATTGTGGTTGTGTATTCTGGGGCATGGGAGCAGGTTTTCCATTTCACCCATGTTCTTTCTCACAGCCAAACACAAAACTCAACATTAATTTAACTTTCTCTTCGAAATTTAGCCCACCAAAATCTGTAACATGTAAGCTTGGTGTATAGCATGCAAATGCAGATTCAAACTGAAATCTCGACAATATGCAATGCTAAGGACTTCCTGATTTGTAGTACAAAAGCTTATCTAATTGCTGTGATGTATAAAATTAAACTTGCTTTTTATTGTTTCCTGTATGGTCCATCCTCTCGCAGGTGGCATTAGAGAATAAACTAAAAGCCTACCATATAGGATAAATAATACCATAATGTAATGCACCCAAATAAGACCTTAAGCATGTAACAGGAAACATAACTTTAATGTTTTCCTTTTTTAAATTGATTTAGTCTGGGTCAGGCATTTTGTATGTTTACACTAGAAAAAGCTCATGTTGAAACAGTTACTACTCACTGCTGAATAGGCATAATTCGGAGCCTCAATGAAAGGAAGTCAAATGTATCCCCTTACAGGTCAGGTGAGAATTACAAAAGGCCGCAGAAAATAGAAACAAAAAATATAAATTTTGAAAAAGGATATAAATAATAGTGTTGTATGGTTTAATCGTATTTATTATAGGAAGTGCCACTTTCACACATTTCTTTACTTTCCAAAGCCAGAGATTACATGGGTACAATGTATAGTTTCGAAAGTATTGTTCTGCAGCTAATAGCTCCCTGGGTGATACTGGAAAAGCCACTTTGCCTTAGCCTAATATACTGTTTACAGGGTTGTTATGAAGATAAAATACGGAATATGGATTTACTGTAACCTGTCCTTAAGCATAATTCAAAGACCACATGTGTACAATTTTTGTTTTCAACTGATTGCACCCACCCACTCTTCCCAAGAAACAATCAAGTTCCAAAACCAGTCTAGTAATCAGGTATAAGAACTTTGCAAGGAGAAAAGTTGCTGGTATACACATGTCAATTTTCCCATTTAAAATTCCCTTCTGCCTTGTTAAGATTCTTTTTTCAGCTCAGGAGAATTAGAGAAGCTGTTTGGGAGAAGTTCCTCAGCAGCTGCCTTCTGTGACCCAACTCTGATAAAAGTGTGCCCCCTCCTTTTAATTCTAATCTAGGTTATCTGATTAGGGGGATTGGTAATTATTATTATTTTCAAATGTGCCAGAGATTGGCATTATATTTGTGCCCATTGACTACAACTGTTTCTTACTTTCCTATAAACTTTTCAATGGCTCAAGGACTAGCAGGGACTGGCAACAATCCATGGACCGCTACTTAAGAGTAGCTGTTCTAATCCATACAAAAATCTGTCTGTCAAGGAGAACAGCTATAATGTTCAAATGCAACGTATTCTTCAACATGTCATGTTGCCTTTAACTGAATACTGGTGGAATATGTTAACACTCTTTTTCATCTTCTTGAGAAATACATTCTACCACTTCCAGAGCAATTACTATCTCTCCCCAAAAGCCACCAAGAAAAAAGGGAAAGGAAGAAAAACAAAATCATCATTTTGGCGGAAGGGGGAACAATTTATTTTGGTGCAATTTTCAAAATTGTGTATCTGCTTTGTCCCAGGTACAATCCTTTATTAACTTTAATTAACTTTAGACATTGTAACAAAGTTAGGAAATCCATATTTGCTTAAAAATTCCATAAGCAAAACTGGATCAATATCAAAATCAGGACTAAATCAGCCATGAGGCAGAAGATGGATGAATAATATCTCCTACTTTTTTTAAAAAAAAAAATTAAGTGACATGGACTCTGGAATTTGGATCAGGAATGAGGGGCTGGAGAAGGCTTCATACTCTTCCTTACTGTTGCCTTCATCAGAACTTCTGGCTACCACTCCTTCTATCATGGCACCTAAATATACCCCCCCATGGTAAAACAGAGGTGTCTAGGTGTGTGAGGGTGGAAAGGTGATTTTCACTGAGTAAATGGTGATGGAGGAATAGATTAAAAATTCTGCTCACAGTGCCACCATTTCTACATAAATCACTGCTGCTATAAACCCTTTGATCACCCAAAGAAGATTCCATTTCCCTAGTTTGGTCCTTAGACTTGCTACTTGTGTTGTTCTGGAGGTATAGGAGCTACTGGAACACTCCTTTCTGTCCAATTATGGCTGCATGAAGAAAGCCCACACTATACCTCTTCTCGCTAAATCTACTAGCCTTTTCTGTGGTCTGGGCTTCTTTTATTATCCAGGAACTAGCACCATTGCATCCATTCCCACTGCCAGAGGAACATAACAGCTGCCCCATAGAACTGCAGTTCTCAAAGATTTGACTAGTACTGAGGTTTTGCACAACTTTTGTAATTGGTATCATAAGAACGATACAGCTGTTCGCTGGAATCAGACAGGGCATTTTCTGTAATTAAAGGATATTACATGATAATTGATTTGTGATGTTAACAATGTGTCAGAACAAACATATGCACAATCCTTGAGGTTAAGTGTTTTTACAATTTGTTTGTTGAAAATAAATAGCAAAGAATGATGAAAACATGTTTCAAAGAGTACATTCTGTTTGTTCTTTTTCCAATTACATTTTTTAAAAAAAATGCTAAGAAGAAAATGCAAAATACATCTATAGACAATCAAAACACTCCCTTGGATACTATTCTTTCCTTTATACTGAAACCTGACTGATAGTTTGAAGCTATCTTACATTCACTTGCTTTTGTTTAAATGACTAGATGGCCAAAACTGAACAGCGAGCAGATTAAGGAAGACTTTGGGGGAAAATATTTTTCTTACATGGAAAAGCTTCTTCTATACAAAATTCATAAAGTCTGATTCAGACTTCCTTTTTAGTTATCTGTTCCCATACAAATGCTGTGGTAAAACAGCTTTTAGTAGATGCCAGTGATTCTCTCTTAAGCATCTTGTCTTCCCTTTAAATTATTCCCTTCCTCAGTATCAAATTACAGGCTTTTGTTTCACCTTCCTGATCTTTCTTTTCTATATGACCTCAGTTACTATCAGTTCCCAGAGTACCATTCCTGTTTCTGTGTTTTCTGTAATATTCTTCCTAACCATAACAACAACAACAACAACAACAACAACAATTTCTTTATAACCCGCCCCTCTGCTTAGCAAACCATTACTTATGCATAATAGTGAAGAGAGAAAAGACAGTGCAAATGGGCCTTAATTCCACCATTTCCTGAAATGCAAGGGCAAAGAAAGACATCACCTTGCTGTTGAAGAAAACTTTCCTTGTGCCTCAAGACTCATTTAAACTACAACCAAACAATGCCAGCCAATCCTTGCACAGATCACTTAATGTAGAGAGCTCTACTTTTGTCTTATCCATCACAGTCACAAAGAGATGTGACTTGTATCCCACTGCATTCCATCTTGTTAACTTCTCTCCATATAGCAGAGTATGCATTCTTGCTATCGATCTCAAAAATAAGTCTTTTCATTATGAAATGGGCCAATATTATTTTATCTGTAAAACATCCTAGGGCCTTTTTTTTAAAGTAAATGCTGTATAATGCCTTGAGAAGTGATCATATACCAATACCAAATTTTACATAATGAACAACAAAAATGCAACTGCATTTCATGGAAGAGAAATAATCTGCTATTTACACAGACAACAATACTCTTTATTGACAAATTAAACCCAAGCTTCTTCTCATTACACAGTTATGACATGGAGATCACATGAAAATGAGTTCACAAGAACATGAGTTGACATGTTAATTGGTCCATTTGGCAAGCTGATGTGTGTGTGCGCATGAACATATTTGCCACACAAAATATCTTACAGTGGTTTATCTTTTCTGCAGCTATCCAACTATATCCTACAGTAGGAACTGATCTGCATCATGGGCTAATAAGTTGCCCATCCTCATCCATGGATTCTGCATCCACAGATTCAAGTAACCACATCTTGAAAATATCCACCTCCGCCAACCCAAATAATCCAAAAAAGCAAATCTTGATTTTGCCAAAAATGTATAAGGTACATCTTTTTTACTACACCACTGTATATAATCAGTATGCAAAAGGCTCTTGCAGCACCTCTGAGACTAGGCCTTTGCAGACTGCCAGAAATAGTGCACATTAAATTGAGGCACTGCCCTGGCTCAGTGCTAGGGAATCATGGGAACTCTAATTTATTGTGGCACCAGAGCTCTCTGACAGAGAAGGCTCAATGTCCCAGAAAAAAATACAAATCCCATGACTCCCTAGCACTGAGCCAGGGCAGTGCCTCAATTTAATGTGCACTATTTCTGGAAGTCTGCAAAGGCCCTAACTGAAAGACAGACACTGGTAGCATGAGCTTTTGTAGACTTGAGTCTGCTTCCTCAGGTTCATTTGGAAGTAGGCTCAAGTCTAAGAAAGCTCATGCTATCAACATCTGTCTTTTCAGTTCACCTCAAAGGTGCTGCAATATCCCTTTGCATACTGGTTACTGTATATAATGGG
>CM034706.1:29756484-29767353 GCA_020142125.1 Phrynosoma platyrhinos
TTCACTTTTTGCATTCATTCTGAGGCCAATCCAAGCTCAAAAATGGCAGTGAGGCAAAAAAGAAAGTTTCTTGGCCCTCTAGAAGGATTGGTGCTAGTTCCACAGTGCTGGACAGATTAGACACTGGCCTCCTCATGATCCTCTCGCCTACTGGGTTTTTTAAAAAGGCCTCTATGGAGGCCCAATTTCATATGCAAAGAAGCTTAGGGAAATAGTGCTGGCATCCCCTTGCCTTATCATGGGAAGAGGCCAGGGAAGATCTTTTCCTCCTCTACTCCTACTTCGTTCTTGTTGTTGCTGTTGTTGTGTGCCTTCAAGTCATTTCTGACTTATGGCAAACCTAAGGTGAGCTACCATGAGGCTTTCTTGAGAAGTTTCTTTATAAGGGGTTTGCCACTGCCATCCCCTGAGGCTGAGAGAACGTAACTTACCAAAGGTCACCCAGTGGGTTCACATGGCCAAACTGGGATTCAAACCCTCAATTTAGTTCCCATGTTCAGAAGGCAAAGAATTACTAATTTACCTCTCAAAACGATAATGAGGTTCACATAGTGAATAATCTAGATATATACGCACCTAATTTATATATGCATGTCATCTGATAACACAGTCTTCTGAGAAACTCTTTATCAGTAAGTATAAAAGCAATTAAACTATAAAGAAATAAAGCCATAAAATCCAAAACAGGATATACAGAAAACAAGGGTTACAGCAACCCCAGAGTTAAAACACAAACATAATAAATAAAGATACTGTATATATTCATGTATTAGTGTAGAAATTTTAGTAAAAAAATTAACCCCAAAAACCTGGGTTGACTTATCCACAAGCCAATGTAAGTACTATACTGATCTCTTATTTAAAAAGGAACCATCCCTTTCTCAGAGTTGAGAGCTTAGTCCATCCCAGGAGAACCTTTAAAAAGTACCTCTGCTCTCTCCACTATGGCTCCACATCTGACCTTTCTGAATACCTGGGTGGGAAAATAGCAGTGGTAATTCCCCCTTCATCAGCCAGCCTTTAGGACAAGTACTAACAGTTATGCCTGCTGAAATTTTGTATGCTCTCTGGCATTTGCTTCATTTTTACATTCTCTGTTATATGCCTCTAACTTTTGCCCTTGACTTATCCACAGAGCGTATCAAAGTGCATAATTTTGGCCACTAAACCTGCCCTCAACTTATATTCGAGTATATATGGTAAGCCTTTTCTCTCTCTCTCTCTCTCTCTCTCTCTCTGAAATTGCATGTTTAATTATGAATGAATGAATGTTCCCTGACCATTCCTATAGCCTCATGTACTCTCATATAATCTGAAACAGAAGTTTCAGATGTAAATACGCTTGATACTAATGTAGTTATTTAAATGTCTCCAGGCCATAGCTCTGAGAGCATGTCATGGCTTTTGAGCAAGGCCGAGAAATACCCGGTATCACATTTGGTTCTTCTTACTGAACAAGCCATAGACAGGATTTCAGTTTTACTAAATGGTCTGTATGTGCACAGATCCAGAAGCTTTATCAGGAAGAGGAATCCATGCAGGCAGCATACATTTATTCATCTTTCACCATCTGGTTCAGCATATTCATGGAGAAGATTGCTCTAGAAACATATAGAGCCCTGAGTGAATTGGGTGAGAAAACTGTGGTGCAGTGCACAAAATGGCATGATAAGAAATGCACTGTTTTCAAGTGGATCCAAGTATAAAATTGGGATCTTACACATATATCCTACTAAGTTCAGTTAGAAATGATTCTCGATAAAGAGTGCATAGAACTGTACCCCAAGTTGCAAACCTATAGCTGTCTGAGGAATAACAGATACTCTCTGACCAATAGGATGAAAAGAATCTATGTATATACTCAACATAAAAACTCTTTTTACTGGTAAATAGTACTACACACACACACATACACATGTTCAAAGGAAACTGGAAAGCATACTTCTAAAATCTGAACAGTTAAAACTGAAGAAAATAGCACACAGTATAGTTTTCAGCCATGCCCAATAGTATTGTTAGGCTAGATTTTGGAAATGAAAGGTACCGTAATATATTCCCAAAAAACTATATCCTGCTGCAGGAAGCCACAAAGTGTACCATTGCTTTTGTGACTGCCAAAGTCAAATGCAAAACCATATTAAATCAGTTAAACGTCAGTATCAAAGAAATGTTTGAATACTGGTTTTATTCCAGCTGTACTTCTTCACATTGCCAAAGGAGATCAGTCCCCATTTGTCACTAAGTATTATTCATATCAAGTCATTCACATTATAGAGTCTTTCTTGGTTGGGAAATACCTAGTTCACAAGGTATATCATTTTTACATTGTTGTGCATCTTGGCATTCACATCAATTGACTTTTGCAGATGTAATGGATAATTGCTTATAAGACTGTGCCTGTGATTTGTCTGAATTTTGAATGATGGTGTGCATGAACTCAATCCAGCCTAGCCTAAGCTAGCTCTATACTGAGTGTGACTGGAAGAGGATGCCCAGAAATTCAAAATGCTTTGGATGCCAAATAGTTACATTCTGCTTTGAATTTTTTTTTAAAAAGGAAGAAAGGTATTTTGTTTCCAATCCACTTATTTTATAAACCAAATGGCATGGTGATATAACAGGGAGGGGTTTAAACTTTGGAAGAAAGTTGGATTTTTCTTGTGAATATTGCTACTTACTATCTAGTGCAAAAATATCATGAACACTTTCCAAACACCATGTTTTAGGGAGAGATTGTGTGATGTTATCAATGTATCCTAACATATGTTTGTTTCCTGATTCTCCATGCTTCTTCTGCTTTTTTTGTGTCAAAAGAGAATCTAGAATGATTCTCAGGCACTTTCAAGGTTAGTGATGAAAGGCTCTAAAACTTGTCAATCTTGCATAGGCATGCAGTTTTATATTGTTTTAGATTATTTTAACTGTTTTAAATTTTACTGTAATTTGTAAAATGTTTTTATCTCTGAACCACCTTGGGTCCCTTCTGGGAGAAAGTCAACATACAAATGAAATGAATAGACAAATAAATAAATAGGCAGGAATAAATCAACTACATCCTATAAACACAAGAGGGAGGGCACAATTCCTCTTCAACAACTCTCCAACTCTGTTCTCTCAGCATGACACTCCCAGTGTTGTCTTCAAATAGATAAACCTTGCAACTAAATGCAGATAAATAAAACATGCAGCCAAATTCAATCTCAACCCACAAAGAGACTTTGCAGCTTCATAATTTCACAGTTTTGCTCCTCTCCCTGAAATTTTAGTTTCAAGTCTCTTATCACAGGATAAGTCCAACTGTGTTACTGCATCTTGCAGCTTCTTAAGGTACACATTTTGCTATGGCTTCCCAATCATAACAACAAGCAACAGCAAAATATATAATTAAACAAAAATAACAAACATGGCTTCACAAAAAAAGACCTAAAAACAAAGTACAGCAGCACGCCCCCCCCCCCACCAATTTGTTGGGGATCCATTCCAGACACCATCACCCCTGTGAAAATGGCGACTCACAAATATTTGAGTCCCATTGAAAATAATGGTGCATGCGCCTCCATTTTGTCCCTCCCTTCTTGTCCCTCCCACAAAGAGCAAGACCACAGACTTCAAGTCTGCGAATGGGAAGGGGTGACTCTATACATTCTTTGCAAGATCTGTCATTTGTGGTGATGATCTTTTTAACTTTTGTTGTGATTATATCTGATCACTAGTAAAAACTTTAACAGGCTTAGCTGGTTAATGCTTGCTTGCTTGCCATCCTGACTCAAAATGTTAATTATGCCTGCCTGCTGGCCTTTGCCATGCATTGCTACTCCCTGCTGCTCATTACTTGCTGCCCCATAGCTGCTTCTGCTATTTTGGTGCTGTTACTCCACTGTAAAGCTTGGGAATACTCTTGTGTGACTGCAAAGTCCTACAAGATACTAAGGAGACAGTACCAAGACAAAAGCTACATGAATTAGCTGTGAAATAGAATAAGCTATCAACAGTTTTAAAGATCCTCCACTTTTTTGGGGGGGGGGGAGGCCATGGCATTACCTGTTTGAAATTTTGCATGGTTGCACTTGATTTCTAATGGGCCAGTCTCCATACTGTGTGAAGATGTGTGAAAAGGGAAAGTTACATCCATTTTGCATTCCCAGTGCAAATCAACTGGAGGACTTGAGATTCAAGTATTCTGAATACTGGAGTCTGGGATCAGGTTGAACTGAGTATGAATCCAGCTAGCCTTCACCAGTATTCAATTCAAATTGCCAAACTGGGTGCCACATGGGTGGGGGGAATCATGTGCACTACTGATTTATTTCAGCAACAAGCTGTGTTCAGCAGTGATGTCAATAGCTACAGCTAAGGCAGCTACTGATCAAATTCCTAAAACCTTAAATTAAGGGCTTCTGCAAATATTTTTGAAACGATTCATCAAGAATACGTAATCACAAACCACCAAGACAGTAAAGTACAGAAAAAAGATGTTATGTAAAGAAACAGACAATTAATTCTTATAAGGCAAGATAGTCTGAAGTGCCCCTAAAAATATGTTGTACTCTTAGACCATTTATGAAATGAAATTCATTCAAGAGGATCTCCACAAACAAGAAAGGTGAGTATATCAATTTCCATTACTCTGTACTAATAGTCAGGAGATACATGAAAATGTGTGCCATTTGGCACATGTAACAATTGAACGTGAGTATTTGCTCTGAGTGCAAATAAACTGAGATGCCATACTGGCATTTTTTAGCAGGTGTGTTTGCAATGGAAGAGACGCATGAAAATTGGAATTTTTATGGTTTCCCTCTACAGAAGTAATTTATAATGTATAAAGTGACCCAAAGAGATTAATTTAAAATACAGTTTAGACCAAAATGGCTTATTTTAAGTGATGTCTTTATAATCAGCAATGGTATTGCGCATATCTGTTTTTCTCCATTTTTCCTGAAGATTAAATTAGCCTCTGTTCCCCTTTCCTGCACATGCAAAAGGAATAAACTAGCAGCTTCATTTATATACCTAGCAGCTTCATTTATATGCCGCTTCATAGCGCGCTATGGGATGTCTAAGCAGTTTACGACTGTAAGCTCCTTGCCCCCCAACAGTTGGGTACTCATTTTAGCGACCTCAGAAGGATGCAGGCCTGAGTTAAGCCTGAGCCCTGGCTAGTACTGAACTCACAACCTTGTGGTCTATGAGTGAGTGGCTGCAGTACAGGCATTTAACCACTGCACCACCAGGGCTCTTTCTGCTTCTAGTATCTAACATGCTTTGGGATTCCAGTTTGTGGGCAAAACACAGTTTGAGCAAGTTACCATTTGTTGCACTGGGACAAATGTACTAACTGGTTTGCTATTAACTACAAGGAGAAGCATCTTATCTTCCGTTGTATGTGACGTAAAGGAACGTACAAGGCAGATGTTCAATGCTGCCTGGCTTTTAATACTTCCATCCATGCTTCAGGGAACTGTCTGAATGCAACTACTGTCTAAATATGTTTTGTTTGTTCTTTATACTCATACACATTTCCCTGTGGTATTATCATCATCCCATTATTGCTTTTTTGTTATTATGTGCCTTCAAGTCAACTCTGGCTTACAGTGACACTATTCCAAATTATCAAAATACACTGAAGTCTAAGAATTACATACTGAAAAGTTAACCTTACTTGCTTTTCTTATTTTGGAGAAGATAAACTATAAACATAAAGAATGTATAATAAATCCACCGTATTTTGTACAAGGGAATATAGGTGATGGGAAAATACATGGGTATGCATTAAAACATCAAGATCCTTTATAATCAGCTGTTGAGATATTTACTATGCTGCACTCACAATAAATGGATGCATGCATGATTAATATCCATGTGCCACAAAACCAACCAAACATGAACACTTTCTGAGACATATTACTTGCTCAGCCCAAATGCCAATGTATCTTGGCATAATGTAACATCCCATAACAAAACCATGCTTGTGTTACCAGAAGGACATTTATTTCCTTGGGTCAGTTTTTGTTTGTAAATCCCCTCCAAGATGTTTTTTTCTAACCAAAACTTTATAGTGGCTGATGGGTGGGGAAGCATTCCAAAGGCAAAATATATTAGATTCCTTGGGAAGATTTATATCTTGGTCAATGTTTTTGTTTACAAAAAGAAAAATATAAACTTAAAGTAAATGAAATGTGGAGACACTGTTTATTTACTACTGTGTAAATTCTACCCAGAAAATGACAGGAAAATGGTGGGAATTCTATCTCACAATACCAGAAAAACTTGCATATTGAATAAACAAAGGTAAAGGTATTTATTTCTCATTAAATCAGTTAAAGGCTACTGATAAATCAACAGATTGTAAATGTTAAAATATATTTTAAAATAAAATAAATGACAACAAAAGTGACGATAGCTAGCTGTGAAATGTGCAAAGATTTTATGGAACAATTTGGAAAAGGAAGAAAAGAGGAAAGAAAGAGCGAAAGGAAGGAAGAAAAAAAGACAGACCTACATCCATTCTCACAAAACACTTCAAGAGTTGCGGTAAAAAATTTGTCATAGATAAAACCTTGTGAAGGACATCAGAGAAGCCACAAGTATTTATGGAATGAACCACAAGCTGTATACAGAAGTTAACAAATGTCTCATTACAACCAGGATATGCTTCCCTCAGTAACAGAAGCATAGTCTTCACATTACATTCAACTTAAAATTCCACCATAATTAAAAGAGAGAAAATAATCTGTTTCAGATATTACTGGAAAATACTTTTCAAACAAACATCTGTTGAAACCAAATACAATGTAAATTATATTTACTCACATATCATTAATAAAAAGAGGGTAACAGTAAGCTTTGTGAAACTTTTCTCAATTTTACAGTAACACTGCTTACCACAACCAAGGCTTTTATATGTCAATTTTAAATATCTATGGCAGCAAAGTATCTTTGAAATGACTGTTCAAAAACATATTTTTGAAATCAGGAGGGAATACATACAGGACAGAAATTTTGTGGAAAGTCAACAATTTGCCTACATGGAATGTTCTTTAAATGCAAATACAATTGCATGCTCAAGGACCAACTATAAAGTCATCCCACCACAGGTAAAATTAACACCAGGGAATTTTATTGCTATGGTTAAAAGAGGAACCTTTAGCTGACAGCAGACTTCATGAAAGCTAACCACGTTGAAATATGTACAAAATCGTGTAGCACCATGACAATTCCAACAATGGTAAATAGGGTAACCCTGAGTCCTACTTAATAGAGCGAAGTCCTCTATTTTATTTTGTGCCCAAGCACCCATGAGAATATTTTGACCTGGAGAAGTTCTCTTGATGGGCATATGTGGGAGAGGGCTTTCTCTTGCTTTCCTTTCAGAATGTGGGAAGCTTTTCCCTCAAAGTTGTGATCAACCTTTCCCTGCTTTTAGGAAGGGTTTCAATGCTCATCTTTGCATTTATTTACTTACAGTATTTTCTGGCGTATAAGACTACTTTTAAACCCAGGAAAATCTTCTCCAAAGTCGGGGGTCATCTTATATGCCAGGTGGAGGAGGAGGAAGAAGGGGTGGCGTGGCGGGAGGTGGGAGGAGGAAGAAGAGAGGAAGTCAGGTTAGAGGAGGAGAAGAGGGGGAGAAAGGGATGGCGTGGTGTGGCGTGAGGCAGGAGGAGGAAACAGCAGCGGATAAGAGGTAAACCCCTATCCTGGGGTTTTCTTGGCAAGACTGGTTCAAAGGAGGTTTGCCATTGTCTTCCCCTGAGGCTGAGAGTGTGTGACTTGTCCAAGTTCATCCAGTGGGTTTCATGACAGAGTGGGGAATCAAACCCAGGTCTCCAGAGTGGAAGTCCAACACTCAAATCACTACACCATGCTGGCTCCTGTTCCCATGTACTACCTATGAAACAATGGCAGACTATTTTGTTGTTCTTGTGTGTCTTCAAGTCCTTTCCGACTTATGGTGACCCTAAGTCAACCTTATCATTTAAGAATGGTATGTTTCTTCAAATGGGGGTTGCCATTACCATCCTCTGAGGCTGAGAGTGTGTGACATGCCCAGGGTCACTTACTTGGCCGCAAATTGTACATACCCCAGAATGCATCACCTAGTATATTGGCAGTCCTTCCCCCCAACACTTTCTCATTCCCCCCTGTTGGAAGAGGGGTCGTCTTATACAGCAAGTATATCCCAAACTCTATATTTTAACTGGAAAAGTTGGGAGTCGTCTTATACGCCCAGTTGTCTTATACATCGGAAAATATGGGTAGCCTTTTAAACTGTTTTGATATTTACTAATCATCGTGATTATTTAAATTGTTTTATTCCCTTAAATTTTTAGTGGGTTGCTAGTTTGTTTTCCATTTTAGTGGAAATGTGGGATAAAATATATTAAATAAAATAAAAATAGTTGTAAAAATTAAAAGGCTGTTGGAGAGGACATTCCTTAATTTGGAGAGAACCTCTGCTGAAGGCTTGGTTCTTCAAAGTCCAATTTAAAGAGTGAAGCCTGAAAGAAAGAGAGTGCAAGGGTCTGGAAATTACCATCCACATTTACAAACTGGACAGCAGAGTAACAAAGGATATAGGTCATCTCATCACTGCAATGACGGTGCGGGGGGGGGGTGGCATTTCTATTTAAATTCCTGTAAATACTTCTAATTTGTGTCTAGGCTTACAAATTAACATATGTTGTGTTTTCCTTCTTTTCTTTCTTTCTTCTGGGTGATGTATTTCCTCTTTTTTGCTATGCATAAATATCTATTTAGCTGATAGAAATACTAACCTTTTAAATACTGATTAGACCCTATAACCAAATATGTCCTAGAGCATTTGTGGATAGATGACTGTTGTACAAAGAAAAGCCAAATTATCCAGTAATTCAATCCTCCAATATTGGTGATAGAACAATATCCAAAGGTATTAAAAGAACTGGCAGACGTAATCTCAGAGCCACTGGCAATAATTTTTGAGAACACCTGGAGAACAGGAGAAGCCCCAGCAGACCAGAAGAGGGCAAACATTGTCCCCATCTTCAAAAAGGGAAAAAAGAGGATCCCAACAACTATTGCTCAGTTAGTCTGACATCAATACCGGGAAAGATTCTAGAGCAGATCGTTAAACAGAGAGTCTGTGAACATTTAGAAAGGAAGGCCATAATCACTATAAGTCAACATAGGTTTCTCAAAAACAAGTCATGCCAGACTAATCTGATCTCTTTTTTTGATGAAATTACCAGCTTGGTAGATGAAGGGAATGTGGTAGACATAGCATATCTTGATTTCAGTAAAGCTTTTGACAAGGTCCCCCATGATATTCTTGCAAACAAGATAGTAAAATGTGGGCTAGACAACATAACTGTTAGGTGGATTAGTAATTGGTTGACTCACTGAACCCAAAAGGTGCTCAGCAATGGCTCCTCTTCATCCTGGAGAGAAATGACCAGTGGGGTGCCACAGGGTTCAGTCCTGGGCCCAGGACTATTCAATATCTTTATCAATGACTTGGATAAAAGAATAGAGGGCATGCTTATCAAATTTGCAGATGACACCAAATTAGGAGGAGTAGCTAATACCTCAGAGGAGAGGATGAAAATTCAAAATGACCTTAATAAATTGGAAAGCTGGGCCCAAACTAACAAAATGAATTTCAACAGAGAGAAATGTAAGGTATTCCATTTAGGCAGGGAAAAAAATGAAATGCACAGATATAAGATGGGGGACACCTGGCTTAACAAGACTGCATGTGAAAAGGATCTAGGAGTCCTATTAGACCACAAGTTGAACATGGGTCAACAGTGTGATGCAGCAGCTAAAAAGGCCAATGCAATTCTAGTCTGCATCAATAGCAGTATAATGTCTAAATCAAGAGAAGTAATGGTGTTACTCTAGTCTGCTTTGGTCAAGCTTTACCTGGAATACTGTGTCTAGTTCTGGGCACCATAATTCAAAAAGGATGTTGACAAGCTGCAGTGTGTACAGTGGAGGGCAACCAAAATGGTGAAGGGTCTGGAAACCATGCCCTATGAGGAAAGACTTAGGAAACTGGGGATGTTTAGCCTGGAGAAGCAAAGGTTAAGAGATGACATGATAGCCCTGTTTAAAAATTTGAAGGGATGTGATATTCAGGGTGGAGCAAGCTTTTTTTCTGCTGCTCCAGAGAATAGGACCTGGAACAATGAATTCAAACTACAGGAAAAGAGATTCCAGTTCAACATTAGGAGGAACTTCCTAACAGTAAGAGCTGTTTGACAGTGAAACACACTCCCTCGGAGAGTGGTGGACTCTCCTTCTTTGGAGATTTTTAAACAGAGGCTGGACGGCCATCTGTCAGGGGTACTTTGATTCTGAGTTCCCGCATGGCAGGGAATTGGACTGTATGGCCCTTGTGGTCTCTTTGAACTCTATGATTCTATCTTCTGAGAGCAGAGAGATACAGAATATTGACTTAAATAATAATAATAATAATAATAATAATAATAATAATAAAATGTATTTATACCCCGCTTATTTGGGGGTCCAATCAAGGTGGCTTACAGAAATAAAATCACAAATATCCAAAAAAGCGATCCCTCCCCCCCTTAAAACAGTATTAAATCCCACAATAATTAAAAGTACAATATAAACAGTTATAAAATTTAAAAACACAATACGACACCCCGATATTAGCCCCTAACGGTGTTCCTCGTCCATCCAAAGATGGGGCCACGTGAGGAACAATTGCGGGTCAGAATACCCTAGGCCGGGATGATTAATCTGTAAAGGCCTGCCGGAAGAGATCCGTCTCGACAGCCTTTTTGACACTATCTAACGATGTTAATTGATGGATCTCATCTGGCAGGCCATTCCAGGGTTTGGGGGCGACAACTGAAAAAGCCC
>CM034706.1:29772206-29782248 GCA_020142125.1 Phrynosoma platyrhinos
TAAAGTAGTATTTATTTATTTATTTGAGTTTAGTTGGTTTAGCTCTCTACATTTCTTACTTATTTTCCCCATGACAATAATAGCATGTTGATTTTGTCATGCTGCAAAAACCCATGACAGATGCCGTAAATCTGAAACAACTTGAAGGCACAAAACAACAACAACAGCTCTTTGTTTCAGAGTAAATAGACAAATATTCAAATGCATCATATACAGTTAAGCTATCAATTCTGACATTTCATAGTATTCTGGTAACCTGGGAGCTGATGCAGCATCCCTACTTTGTAACACACACAAAAACTAGCCACAACAATGACTTGAATCCTAATTAATGCTCAAATGGAGGAAGCATCTTCTCAGTGGAATTCCATTCTTTGGACAGTTCCATCCATGTTAGAGAGAGAGCAGCCTGTGCTCATTTCCTTTCCCCTCCACAGTCACTTTCACACCTGAACAAAGAGGAATCTATGGGAGGGTGTGAGTGAAGTGAAAATTGCCTCCCCTCTGTAGCAGATGCCATTTCTGGACTGAAGTCTCTTCAACAGATGGAAACTCTTCCATTTAAGGAAGAACTCAGGATCCAACCTAATCTGTTTAACTGGAAGGGAAACCATTTTTAGTACTAACTAGTGAAATGCCTGTAATTATTATAGGTACAGTGTGTAAGAGATCAGTATATTTTATGCCCTGAAATATTGGGTCTATGTGTCCATGTGCACTAGTGTGTGCCTGCCTTTCTACTGTTTATTTGTTATGCTGCAGAGAAATGAACTGAATAAGTACTTCAGAAATTAAATCTGTATTCTATGGTGTATAACATTTCTTTCCCTCCATGAAGGATTTCATTATATTTTAGAAGATGACAGTGACATCTGATATATACATACAGGCAGGCCTTGTGTTCTCCACAAGTCAGTGCTTTGAGGATATATGTAAGCTTTCAATTCCCTTCTCCATCTGTGGCCACCCAGTGAGATATCTCAGACAATTGTTTTGAAAGCTAAGCTTTTAGCTACAGATGCTAAGAATGTGGTGAGTGCTAAGTACTTTACTAAATAACACACTGCTTGATGTGGAAAGAGCAAGCAAACTTCACATTCAACTAAGAAGAATCATGTAAGAAAAAGTCTGTGTGTGTGCATGTGTAAACCAGCTTCTCCACACTACAGAGTTCCATCTTGGATGAATCAAACAACCAAATTGAGGTCACAATCAACAGTCTGGACACACAGCATTAATGAACAAACCATGCTGGGAGGAGAATAATTCTATAAAATAGTTGCAGAACACATAAAACATTTGGGTAATATAAGAATGAATTTGCTGACATCTTTTTGAGAAAGGGGACATGGGTATATGAAAGGGAAGATCACAAGCATTTCTGTCTTAGCAATATACGCTGGCAATTTGATAAGTTCTCATGCAAATTGCACAGATTCAATGGGCAGTAATAATTGGGAGTTGGGAGTAATAACTGAATTTAGGCCATGCCATTTTCCAGTTACAAATACTGTGATAGATGTTTAAGCCAGTCTCAAAAGCAGTTTCTTTCTTTAAAAAAACACTGTAAGATATTCATAGGTAACATTTCTAAACCATCAAACTCAGCTTCTTGCTTAATGCTCACATTAACTCCTGATGCCTTTGTGAATGTTTATATGCATTATCATGGAATAGATGTTTAAAGTGATTTCAAAGGAGTTTTGATACCAAATCAACTACACTAGAAACATGATACTGTCTCTCATTTATATGTAGGCTTTTAAATTAAGTTTACTGAATAAATGTAGTTCTAGGTATCTTATTACAATCAAGCTTTTATCTGTTACAGTATACAGTTCAATAATAGACAAAATGACTAAATGGATGAAACAAAAATAAAAAACAAAAGAAACAGCAACAACAGCTGGCAACCTGTTCAATAGTTATAAGATCACAAACCAGACTTATGATCTTTAACTCTGAGGATTCAAGTTTACAATCATTAATGACCAAACATGAACCCCCAAGCCTACTTTTTATGCCAGGCAGCTTCCAACTGAAGGGCCTTCAAAGTGCTGTAGCTTAGGGCATTGGGGAATGGCTGCAGTGCTCTCCTGGTCACAGGACACACTGAGACAAGCAGTTGTGGCAGGACTCCAAGGGGTCTCCCCGGCTCCGTTTTTCAATGGATTCGGTGACCAGGATAGTATTGCAGTCATAATTCCCAGCTCCCTGATCTGTAGCACCTCAGAAATCCTCCAGCACTGTTTAACTTAAAAAGTAGGGTTTAGGAAGGCAGAATCAGCAGAGGTACCAACAACTGAGTTCTGTTGTCATAGCTCCATCTGTTGATGCAGAATCTTTGCGTTGTATTTGAAACAAATACTTTGGTATAATAAAACTTTTTAATACCTCTAGAATAATTAGTAGTCTGACATATCATAGTATAATTGTACCTTCTATATTATGCTGCATTCTGTCCATTTTGGGGAAAAATACTCTTATTACCCCTGTATTGATATAAATAAGTGGCAAGTTGCGAGATGTGAGAATATGTGTCCTCATGGGCTGTCCTGGTGATTTTCTCTTCTCCTTTTGATTTCTTGGACGTTTTGCTTGAAAAATACTTGCAATTGCATTGAGAAAAGGAAAGCAAAGAACAACATCAAATGCCTGAGCTGAAAGAAGGATCTCATGAAGGAAGTAAGGTGAACCATCAGTGAAACTTTCTGACAACTTATGCAAAGTTCTTCTTTCATTTCTTGAAATCAATTTGTGACGGACATTCTTTGTAACTGCTTTTGTGTAAGTCAGTGAGAGAAATCCATGTTGTTGATGAGAACCATCCAAAAGTTTTGCAGTAGCCTATGCAAAGAGATAGATATGACCAGAAATAAGCAGCCCATATTCATTGAATTAATCTTTTAATCAATATTCCTCCCACCACCTTTCCTAGATACCACAAGAAACAACTTTGTGAATTTGTATTGTGCTGTCTCTTTACAAAATAAATCAATCTTAATTATTCATATAATTGAAATATTGAAATGAATACGCTTCAGATGAAGCATATGCTAATTTATGACCCTGTTGTGGTTCAAAGAACCAACGAATTAACCATGGTAATAACTTCCTCTCCTCCTCATTTGTGTATAAGGAAAGAAGACTGAAGTTCCCATTCTGTTCTGAATAAATCAGCATTTCCCACTACATCCAAATATAAGAAAGACAAATTGCTTACCTGTAACTGAGTTTCTTCAAATTGTTAACTGTGCATTCACACATGTGAGTCTGTGCCTTCGCAGGGTCACTCTTCAGTAGACAAGTGAAAATTTTTTGTGGTAACTCCACCCCCTCCCTTAAATCGCATGTACAATTTTCCCAGTTGTGATTCATCCAACACAGTGGTACACACAGAAGGGGAGGGCTGTGTGAATACAAAAAGGACCGCTCAAAGAACCTCAGTTACAAGCAAGCAAACTGTCTTTTTTTCTTTGTGGTCTCTGTGCATCACAGATATGGGTGTCAACTATGAGGATACAATCACAATACTTAAAATTAATGATGTTGTTGATGTGAACCCAATAAAAATCCTTGTTTCTGATGAGCTGGAATCACAAAAGAAGAGATCTCCTGAGCCTGTTTTTGGAAGTTTATTAAGCAATGTGTCACTTGTTGGTGGTCTTCTAGGAAGTGGTTCATGAAAGAAGAGATCTCCAAAGCTTGTTCTTGGATGTTTATTAAGCAATATGACACTTGGTGGTCTTCCAGGAGGTGGTTTCCAAAAGAAGAGATCTCCAGGTTTATTAGGTTATATGTCAGTTATAGGTGGCCTTTTAGAAGGTTCTTCTGGTGTTGTCAGTGGTCTTTTAAAAACATTGATACACTTGTACACTCAATTCTAGACACTGCTGAAAAAAATGTGCTTACTGTTCTAAACACTGTGCATACTGCTGAGGGCGCTGTACCTGTTCATATGGTTGAGGGTGTTTTACCTATTAACTTGCCCTTACGAGAGAAGAGAGCTCAATATCACCATGACCACCACCATGCCTGGCTTCAGTAAGAATTGGGCATGGATGTTGATGGATACTTTGTGCTCTTCTGCATTCTACACTGCCACCCCAAGCTAATCAAATACAAACAAAGAATCGCAAACCACACTAGTTTAGTATATATAAATGATGTTAGATGGTTTTGTTTTGTGGAGGGCTAAATGCAATAAGAACTCCACTGCCATGGAGGATGTCAGAAGCTTTTTGGGTGCCAACTATGAGGGAGACACATCAGCAGAGGACTGAAGACAGAACTGCACTACAAAAAGCTGCATTTGCAAGTGCTCTGATATCTAGGCAGTAACAATGAATAAACATTGATAGCATAGACCATTTGGCTCCAGTAATAGGACACCCTTCAGGAATATGGTGGACATAGTAGTAGCTCTAGCAAAATGTCTCTTCAGCTGTCCAAGTTACCAAGTGTACAGGATGGGCTAATTATTTTGATCACCCATTTTGAAAATAAAAATAAAAATTGTGGAGATCTTTTCTAACACCTCTTTAGTCACCCTCTCCAACCCAAAAAGACAGGAGGTCTTCCTAAAGAGTTTTATTTGTAAGACATAGAACCGCAAGGATCTTCACACATCCAGGCAGTGTAAGGAACACTCTAGGACAATGGATGGGACAGAGAAGAAGGCAGGAAGGACAATATCCTGCGAAAGATGGAATTCTGATACTACTTTAGGCAGGAAGGTGATACCTGGTGGTAATAATAACAATAATAATAATAATTTATAATGCCCTTTCCACCAACGGGTGGGATATCAAACATATATAATCAAAAATGGATGATAAAACACATAAAATGCTAAAATATTAAAATAATATACTACAACAAACTTCTTATCAGTCACTATCCACTCAGCAATCTTTGGCACATTCAGCAACTCAGTAAATCAAAGAGAAAAGCCTTCAACCCTTTACAAAAGCAGGTAAGATACTCCTCTAGTCAGAGGTGCAAAGGAAGACTGTTCCACAAATGCAGAACCATACTCTGAAAGGCTTGCAGACTTGATAGGGCTGTACCTATTGGTGGAACTGCCAATAATCCTTTACCTGTAGATCTTAAATTCCTAAATGGTACATATCATGCTAGCCAAGCTGCCAGACACTGGAGGAGCTTAAAGTTCAGGGCCTTAAATACCAGGACAAAAAGCTTGTAATGAGCCCTGCCCCTAACTGGTAGTTAGTGGAGGGATGTACAAAAGGAAGAGATGTGTGAGTATTTGGCGAGATTTAAGACAAACTGAACTGTTATGGATTAAAACCAGCAGGTCTAAGAACCATCTTGTGCCAGATGAGGATGGGAGAGCCTAAGTGAAGTGTCCAGAGCCCCCTGCTCTTCAGCCAGACGTAGCAACCACTGAAAAAGCTATCTTATAAAACAGATTATCCAGCAGAATTGATGCCAGAGGTTCATATGAGGCTTAATAAGTGAGGGCAGGACTATCAACAGGCTCCAAGAGTGGCTCATGGGAAGATGGCAGGGATAAAGGTTCTGTATTCTTCAGCGGAAGCTTCTGATCATGATAGGGCAAAGAGTGAAACAGAAAGGTCCCTTGGGCCAATATAAGTTGAGATCATAGACAGGTAGGCTCTCATAGCAGATAATGATAAACTTCTGTCCAAAAGCATTAGGGTGATTGAAAAAATATGGAATGAGTATGGTAGTCACAATGGTTAAAACCAGGATCTAGTGCATATTTATTCCATAGAAGAGAAGGCTAAGAGGTGATATGATAGCCGTGTTTAAATATTTGAAGGGATGTCATATTGAGGAGGGAACAAGCTTGTTTTCTGTTGCTCCAGAGACTAGGACCCGGAACAATGGGTGCAAGCTCCAGGAAAAGAGATTCCACCTCAAAATTAGGAGGAACTTCCTGACAGTAAGGGCTGTTCGACAGTGGAACACACTCATTCAGAGTGTGGTGGCATCTCCTTCCTTGGAGGTCTTTAAGCCTGGATGGCCATCTGCCAGGGATGCTTTGATTGGGAGTTCCTGCATGGCAGGGGGTTGGACTGGATGGCCCTTGTGATCTCTTCCAACTCTATGATTCTATGTATAATCATATGGCATTCCAATGGAGGGTTTCTATGCTCCTACAAGGATGTCACAGATTCTGTCAAAGGTTATCAGCAATTTATTCTCCAAGCCATTAGCCTGGACCTCGGGAGGCAGGATCAAGCCATTGTCTCTGGAAATGATATTGTTCCACAAGGGACGTCTGTAAGAGTCCCCGGATAGTTGAAGCAGGAGGGGTAGCCATATGTGCCTAGACAACCAGAGTCAGGAAGATGCAGTTCGTATAGTTTCTCCTGATCTTAGAAATCACCCTGATGATTACTGGGAATGAGGGAAAGACATGCAGCAACTGACCGATCCATCAATAGAGGAGAACATCCTCTTGTGATCCAATGGATGAATGATCAATTTGTGGTTCTTGGTAGTTGACCTGCTGAGACAATCTGCCAGTGTGTTCTGTGTTTTGGACACATGGGCAGCAAACAGATGAATGTGGTACTGCAGATACCAGTGTCATAGGTGAAGTGCCTTAGTGGCCAATGTAGGGAAGCCAGTGCCTCCTATTTTATTTGAGCACCACATCATCATTGTATTCTCTGTCACCACTTAAACTACTCAGCCATGAAACAGTGAAAAGAAGGTCTTGAAAGCACTGGGTACTGCCAACATCTCTAGGGCACTGAGGGGGAGAAACTGTTCCTTGAACTCTGTACCAAAGACATCTGTTATTATGGAAACAGATGGCTGAAGAGGGTGAAAAGGTACGCCAGAGTGGAGTGGAGAGATGATTCCACCACAACACTGTCACAAATTTTGATTGGATGATGGAGGCAGGCTATCATATCTAAAATGGGCATGCCAATGCTTTGGATGAATGAGAGATGTAGTGGTTTAATGTGGAGCCAAGTATGAGGAAGCATAAATGTGGTGGACACTATATGACCTAGTAGTTCATGACTGATCAAACCATGACCATGTCTGGGAAAACAAACTTGTGACATCCAAGCCATGATGCCCACTGCCTTCTCTATTGGGAGGAAAGTGCAAACTGCATGGGAGGACAGACGTGTCCCTATGAATATACTGCCCTTTGTAGGGATAAGGAGAGATTTACTGCAGTTTACTCAGAGGTTGAGACAAGAAAGGGGATGTATGGCAGTGTGGAAGGCTATACACAAGTCTGTTCTTGGAGGCAGTGGCTAATAATCAATTGATGATGTATAGGAATATAAGGATTTGTTACTGATGCAGATTCAGCCATTACTTTTCTGAACACCCCTGACATTGTTGCTAATCCAAATAGGAAGATGCTGAATTGGAAGTAATCACCTTTTATACCTTCTCTGAGGAATTTTTTGCAGTTGCAGTGAGTGCTGACTTGAAAGTAAGCATTCTGATAAACCAGTTTCCTTCCCAGAGGAAGGAAGGATACTGGTTAGTGTGACCATACAAACACACTGCCCAATGATGAAGGTATTGACTCCACTAAATTGAAGTATCTAGAGATGAAGCCCAGAGTCTTTTCCAAAGGGAAGGTTCTCTTGATGGCCCCTTTGGTTAACAGTGTGTTGACTTCTTCCAGAATGGTCAAGGATGGATTAGAACTGCAGAAGTAATCTGAGGAACAAGAGTGAAACTATATATCTGGTAACCCCTCACAATGATGTCATGGACCCATCTGTCTGATATAATGCTTACCCAAATTGGAAGGAAGAGACGAAAAAAATTGCCAAAGTAAAGAAACGTATGAACCAGTAGCGATGAGGAGCCAGAATCAAATGGCATAGCACAGTATTCAAAACACCATTTGCTCTCAACATTCTTGCATCTATCGTATTTCTGACATGACTTCCTTATTGCAGTAGTCATGGCTTTTGTAGTAGTAGAGATGGTAAAACCAGAGTGGAGCCATCCTTGGTGGTAGGAAGTCTGAGGCTGTGCTCTGTAAGGTTTGGTTGGTGTCTGTGGGGTAACTCTGATTTTCTTCACAGAGCTGGTTAGCTTGTGATTTGCATCGAGTTTCTCGTTTTTTGTGTTTTTTTTTCATTAAACAAGTCCAAGCCACTGAAAGCTATGTCCTCAATCTTCAGCTACACTTTTTGCATTAGTGTTGTAGATTGGAGCCAGACATGCCATTGCAAGACTGATGCACCTGTCAATGCTCTAGAGCAGGGGTAGGCAACCTTTCCCCTTTAAGGGCCGAGGGACTTCAGCTCCCAGAAGCCTCAGCCATGTTGGCCAATAGTCCCATGTTGGCCAACATCTCCTGGGATTCTAGAAGCTGAAGTCCCTCGGCCCTTAAAGGGAAAAGGTTGCCTACCCCTGCTCTAGAGGAATGTTGCAGTGCATGGTTGGTGAAAGTAATCTGGTCACTTGACACATTTCTAGCCTCCTGAAGAGACCTTTGCAACCTCCTTTTTGTCCTGTGGTAGGCAGTCCATTAATTGCCACCATATTCCACAGGAAAAAATAATATCAACCCCTAAAGGCCTGATGATTGGTCATTTTGAGGGATAATATGGGTAAGGCAAGTTTCTTTCATCCCTTGTCTGGAGGAGTGGACGGGATCCTCTTCTCAGAGAAAGAAGCATCAATAACTGAATTAAGTTCAGGATGCTGGAGGAGGAAAGTGAAGCCTTCATCCTTGATCTAATAGAGGTTCTCCAGCCCTGTGGATGTGGACTGGAGTGATGCTTTTCTCCCAAAACGATTCCACTGGCAACACCAAGGAGGAGAAAGGGAAGGATACTGGGGCATTGGAGGCTAATGTACCACTGAAAATACTAGATCATTCAGTTGTGGCGAGTCCTAATGACAGGCAATCAGGGGATATTTAGCTATCCAGATAAGTAAATCCGTGTATACAAGGTGGTATCATAAAGTTTAATTATCACATTTTAAAAAATGTGACAGAAAGGTTGTTTTGATTTGTTTTCTCTACATAGTCACCATCCAGATTTACACATTTTCCCCAGCATTTCTTGACCCTCTGAATACCATTATTGTAGAAGTCTGCAGATTGCGCCTTACGCATTTTTTACATTTTAGTCACTTCTGGCACAACCTGCCACAAAAATAAAGGACACAATGAGCTGATTTTCTCAACATCATGCACTTAGGGACCAATGATGACACTGACAAAATTTCATTACTCTTCCACTTCATGAATGACGTCATTTGTGTTGTCAAATTGTCGACCCTGCAATGGATTTTTCATTTCTGGGAACAAGAAAAAGCCACTTGGTACAAGGTCGGGAGAATAAGGCGAATGTTGCAAGATCACAAAGTCATATGCCCTTGCTTTATTAACTGCAAGTTGAGATGAATGAGCTGGTTCATTGTCTGCTAGGAGACGAATGCCTCTGGAGAGCATACTGCGGCATTTCTTTTTCAGAGCATCTTGTAACCTGTCCAGAAGATTGCTATAGTATGTGGCAGTGATGGTTTGTCCCTTTGCAAAGTAATCTGAGAATTACTCCATGACAGTCCTAAAAAACTGAGAGTATGATCTTCTCTGCTGACTTTTGCACCTTTGCCTTTTTTTGGGGGAGGGGAATTGACATGCTTCTATTCTATGCTCATGGTTTTGGTCTCTTGATTATACTGATAGATCCAAGATTCATCCATGGTTATCAGACAACAACAAAAATCATCTTCATCATGTTCCAAGAGCGCAAACATCTGTCTTGAAAGGTCGTGCCATGTTTATTTCTGGAAAGGGGTTAGCAAACATGGAACCTAGTGTGCAGACACCTTAGACATGTGCAGTTCGTCATGAATAATTTTCCGCACACTACCATAACTGAGACCAGTTTCATTCATGATCATTTGGATGGTTGCTCGTCTCTCTTCCAGGATTAAACACTCCACTTTCTTCACTGTGGCAGCATCGTCCAATGATGGTCTACCAGGTGTTGGCTTGTCTGTAAGGGACATGTGACCAGTTTGGAAATTCCTTTCCCACCTCACAATAGTG
>CM034706.1:29788606-29824303 GCA_020142125.1 Phrynosoma platyrhinos
GGCCCCCGGGCCTTAGGTTGCCTACCCCTGCTCTACAGATTGTGGAAATGGGCAGGCTGGATCAATAGATTTTAAAACAAACCACTGCCCTCTACTGCCAAACAGGCATTTGTTGCTCACCACTGTGGAGATAAATAGATGATGGACAATTCTGAAACACAGGGGTAGGCAACCTTTCCCCTTTAAGGGCCAAGGGACTTCAGCTCCCAGAATCCCAGGAGCTATTGGCCCACATGGGACTATTGGCCAACATGGCTGAGGCTTCTGGGAGCTGAAGTCCCTCGGCCCTTAAAGGGGAAAGGTTGCATACCCCTGCTGAAACACATATGCCCCAAAACTTACAAGAGACCCTTGAAAAGGGGACAAGGACAAGCTATTGAAAACCGATTTTTATCATCACAACAATATCTGTATTGGGCATAAAAATTATTATAGCAGGATTTTTCTTCAAAATCATCCAAAGATTCCACATAACTGTATGCCAGAGGTAGGCAACCTTTCCCCTTTAAGGGCTGAGGGACTTCAGCTCCCAGAATCCCAGGAGCTATTGGCCAACATGGGACTATTGGCCAACATGGCTGAGGCTTCTGGGAGCTGTAGTCCCTCAGCCCTTAAAGGGGAAAGGTTGCCTACCCCTGCTGTATGCAATGATAAAAACAATGTTGGTATGTTGAGAATTTGGATCATATTGGACTAACTCAGATACAATTTTATTTCATCTGTATTTCTCTTAAAATCTTCATGTTCATAACTAGCAAGAATTTTGTCTTTTTCTCATGCATAATACCCAGATTGTATCCCTTGTATCTTGTATCTTATTAAACAGAAGCTGCCATAGGAAGTTGATATAAATGCTAGGAAGAGGAATCTTCTTACTATAAATTAACTTTTGTGAAACTGTTACATAAAATTCTGTAGCCTTTCAGATGGTGTTGACTCAAACTTCCAGGACGTCTCACCATAATATGCTGCAAGGATTGACAGGAGTTACAGTCCAACATCTGGAAGGCCAGTATTACTTACCTGTAAATTATAAAATATAATCTTTGTATCAGACATTCAAAAATTAGCCATGAAGCTAATAATAAGTTCTTTGTCATACTTTGTATGAACTTCCTATTACAACTAATGATATTTATTACATGTGCAAATTATGGCGTAGTAATATCATTTCAAATCATTCACCTCTTTGAATCAAGTTTAGTTGTTATCTATGTGAAACAGCAAAATGTTTCCATTTGAATACTAATACAATGCACATCAGATCTGTTTGTTACCTGTTTCTATAGTGGTCAACATTGAAACTTTCTATTTTACATTTGACTTTAGTGTAGACATCTTGTACATCTACTGAAGCACTGAGGTCTTCTAGTTCACCAACAACGCAGATCTCTGAAACATATAATAAAAATTAGCCATAAATTCGAATAATTATTCCACCTATAAAACACAAATATTCTTTGGAAGAATATTTTCCTGAAGTTTATCTACAACACAGATGGTGGTTTCCTCAAACAGCTAGCAATGGGTATCCCACAGAAGATGAGGTCAGGAAGTTCCTACTAGTTTACATGAAACACTTTTGCTCTAACTCAACAAAAGTCATAGGCATTTAAATCCCTAACTATATTAGTAATTTCACACACAATCTCATGTTTTATGCACTAGTCTTGACCTTATCCATCAGTCAAATCATTGGTAATCTGATTTGGAGGCAAGGAAAAAGCAGGAACAAGTAAGCTAGAAACGACCTTCCTTCCACTCAAAGCTTATTGATCTAATTGGTGCTATACTAATTTTCAAACATCCATCAAAAATATATGCAGGCAAGGATCTGCCCAATGGACATCTGCTATTAAGGTGCTGCAGGGTAGGATGTGTTGACTAAGAAAAGTAAATCACAAGCAGAGTGATGGTGGAAAGAAATATGTTAGGGATTTTATCTTGTTAGGCCATTTATTTTGATACTCAAATAGGGCTGTGTCCATATTTCTTCATAATTTTGATTGCAATATGCCTTGAAGCTTCATTAATGAATTTGACTTCCATACTCACATGTGTATGAGTACTGTATTTAAACTGTGTTGCATTATTTACCGAAACCAAATGAAGCCAGCTACTTTTTAAAACAAACAAACTAACAAGAAGTTTGCACTTCAAATATTCTGAATATTGTCATGCACACTGGGACCTATCAACAAACATGTATTTCATCTTTATTTTTATTTCAGAAAATTTCTGGTTTAGGTTCATTTTGCATGGAATTTGATGTGAAACAAATTTTAAGCACTACAGGTACTACCAGTCAGTGATTTGTTTCATTTAAATTACAAACAAGTGGGAAATGCTGTGTATATATTCTAGGGAATTAATACATAAAACTTATGTTGGAAGGAAACTGCTTGGCAAATTCAAACCACTGGCTTTGTTAAAACTGTGGATTACCTGTGCCTTTATTTTCTGGATCTGGTGCAAACAACTTTACAGTGAGTTTTGGCAACATCCACTGCATCCATAAACTAACACGTCCACTTGATATGCCAATGTTACTTGTTGTTTGTTCTAAGGTAATAGAGTCGGAGAATGGAGAATCATCACCACCTTGTAGAGATTCACCCTGCCAAAGGGAGAACAAACACAAGGATTTACCCAAACCCTACTTAAATAAAGTATATCAAAAATAACTGCTACTATTAAATACTACTAAATAAATATTATTGGAGTTTAATATATAAAACAGCAAATGTACATATATAAAATAAAATAATAGTTAGTTATACATGGACCATGCAAACATCAATACACAAGCTCAGCAACTACCAGTTCAACAGACCATGTGAACCTGTCCTAGTTTTACAAAAATAGAGTTTAAAATGTTACTTTTTAAGAAGAATCAGTTACATTGCTCAGTACTTTGATCACCCAAAAGGTTACTTGTGAATGTTACAATCTAGAAAGCAACTGGCTGGAATGCTCCTTTTTAAACTCATTTGTGCTACAGTAACTATTGTACACTGAAAAATGGAGGAAAATGTTCTCTGGGAGGGCATTTTGCTGAAAATAACACTACGCAACATAGAAATGCCAATGATATATATTTTGTGAATGTATGAAACATAGCTGAATTTCAGTATTTCAGTCTGTTCTTCAGTGTTACCTGAATCTCCTCTTAAGGTTTATCATAATAAATCACATGCTTAGCTATTTTATATATTGCTTTCCAATACTTCATCATCCTCTGGCTGTGACAATTTCCAGCACTTTACAGTCACTTAATTCTTCAATTTGTAAATGTTATTGCAAAGCAATAGAGGGTGAAATTCTTAAGGTTTTTTAAAATTCTAATGTTTGTTTGTTTGTTTTAAAAAGAAAAACAATTAGCTCATCTTGGGGGAGGGGGTGCAATTTAGATTTTCATAATAATGTAGGCTTCATTGCTGCAATTCCGTTACTACATTTTTGAAATGCATTTGAGCACCTACTCCCAGAAAATGAAATGAGATTATCAGCTGCACTATGTAGTTTTTTGTCTTCATCTGCTCCACCCCTTAGAGGCTGGCTTATATCAGACTTTGGTATCCCAAAAAGGGCCAGTTAGCCCAATCTTAGTTACTTTCCACTAGCAGTACAGTGGGCCCTCAGTATCAGCGAGGATCCAATCCGGACCCCCCTCCCAATACCAAAATCTGCGGATGTTCAAATCCCATTGTCCCCAATGGCGGCGCCACCATTGGGGACAATGGGACAATGGGACTTTACCTGATGCATCCTCCCTCCCTCCTTGCTTTCACCTGAGTCAGTGGGCGACTGGTTGAAAGGGATCTCCGCCGCTGTTTCCTCCCCCTTCTTCTTCCTCCTCCTCCTACCCAGTAGGAATTGCGCACTGCGTGGACTGGGAAAACACACCATGTGGACCACAGAAATGGCCACACACTGCCCACCCAGGCTGGAGGACCCCTCCCGAGGACTGGAAACCCTCCCGTGGGCCAAAGGAGTGCCTGCAGGGGCTGGGGAGCTGACTAGGAGTTACCCCCTCTTCTGGGACATCATCCACACACCCCAGAGACACCATTGCTCCCACCTCCTCCTGTCTCCTTTGCCCTCTTCTTCCTCCTCCTCCTCTTCCTCATCCACAGCTTCTTTCTTCCTCCTCCTCCCACTCTTCTTTTCTCTTCCTGCCTCCTTCGGCCTCTTCTTCCCACTCATTTCTGCTCCTCCTCTGCCCCCCCCTGACTTTCCATCTATGGAAGCTTAAATCTGTGGAGGCAAGTCCGCAGATATGGAGGGACCACTGTATTTTATTGAGTAAGCTAACTTGTATATATATTGTAATTGACTTTAACTTTTATTTGTATTGAGTTTATTTTTTATGTTTTAATGCTTTTTCTTTACACACCATTGGGTTTTGATTATAATTTATAACAAAACCTCACTGTAGGATTGCTTCACATGAACAGTTTCAGTTTAGATTCTTGAAGGTAAAAGCAATTACCAGAATATTATAAGAATGAGTCTCAAGATGTGTGCCAAAGAATTCTAGTTATCAAGATGTGTGCCAAAGAATCCCAATATATTTTGGGCTAGGAAGGGTAACAATTTCATTATTAGAGTGCCTATTTTTTTAAAGAAAGATTTAATGTTTTAAAATATACCATTTTTAAAGAAAGATTTAATGTTTTAAAATATACCATTTCAATCAAAACATTAGGCTCTGACAAAAACTGTTTCTTATAATGCTTCATTTTCAACTTCTAATCCTTTAGCATGTATAGCTGAGTAAATTTACACTTTTTTTTTTTTACTGTGCAGCTAAATCCATAGAAATAATGCCAGAATCTAAAAGACGGAACTCTTTTCCCACCATCTTCATGCCAAACCCTAACATACACTATTTAATTATTTTGCCAATTCTTGCAAATTGACCCAAAATGAAGCATTTATTTTTCTTGGGAAAATTTATCTTTATTCATCTGGAAGACCTAAACATATAAGGCCTTCATCCTTGGCCTGCATTAAAGCTCGGGGATGATCAGAGTTTGGAGTAAATTACTGCTTTGCCTTATCAAAATAACTTCTGTGTTTCTATTCAATCATTCAGTTTCCCCAAGGACTAAACACTTCCTTAACTGTTTGTGCTTAAGTAAACGGTAACAAGTAGTCTGTTGTAGTCTGTACTACCTTTGCTCCAATGCAGGGGTGGTTAAAATGATTAACTGTTTCTAAGCCCTGGTACTTAAGCCTTTCACTCATGTTTCTATCCTCACCACCACCCAGTTTGCAAAATTCAAGAATCCTGATTGCTTTACCCACACAAGAGCACAGCACTCACTATCAACCTGTCAGCATGGGAAGAATTACTCACAGCTTAGAAGTATAAATCATCTACCGATAGTATAAATAAATGCTTCATATGCTGTTTAATACAAACAGTGGTTGGAGTGGGTCATACCGTACCGTCCCTCCACCTCTAGTTCATTTACAGCAAACCTAATACACTTGAAAGACCTGGAAAGCCTTTCAAAATAATCATTCTGGCTCAGCAGAGAAGTAGTAGTACATTTTAACCATGAAATGTCTGAGAGGGGGTAAAGCACTCATACATAAGGTACAGCTTTTATTTGACAATGTTCAAGGCTTTAAACATGAATTGTAAGGGATGTATAAACAAAATAGCAACAGGTTTCAAAGTGGTCCCTTGATACAACAGTAATCTAAATATATCCAGGAAATGTTACACCATAGCAAATTCCAGTAATTGTAACATAACTAAAATATTATAAACCCTGAGGAAATAAATTCTTCAGCTTAATGAGCCTACCTATACTATTACTGTTTACAATACTGAGTAAAAAAAAAAGTCAATCATCTTCAAGAAACTATATTGAGATATTTTGGTTTACGGTCTGTAAATTTAACTTAGCGTCTTAAGGACTCCTTTTTAAAATAATTTCAAGAACGTTTTGAGCTATAACTGCTGCTGTTCTGCTGCCTCCCTCTGTAACTTTCTCCATTAGAACTGAATATTGTACATGTACGGTAAGTAGTTAAACCCAAGGCTTAGCCTAGAATAAAGTTTTAATGAAAAGAATTACTTCAAAAGGGAAAAATGACCAATCTAGCAATACTCTGTCCCAGATCTTCCACACATGCAAATAAATCCAACGTCACATCAACGTATAACTCAACATATAATTCAGAAAGAAACTCTGGGTAGGTTCAAGGCAGCCTTTGTATTTGTAAAATATTTTAACAGATCAATTGATTCACAAACTAAATATTAGTATGCAAAGGGATATTGTAGCACCTTTGAGACTAAGTGGGACAAAGATGTCTGTAGCACAAGCGTTTGTTGACTGAGTCTGCTTTATCAGATCAGTAGACTTAGGGCCTGTATAGATTGCCAGAAATAATCCAGTTTGAGACCACTTTAACTGCCCTAGCTCAATGCTAGGGAATCCTGGGAACTGTAGTTTATTGTGACACCAGAGCTCTCTGACAGAGAAGGCTCAATGTCTCAGAAAAAACTACAGTTCCCATGATTCCCTAGCATTGAGCCAGGACAGTTAAAGTGGTCTCAAGCCAGATTATTTCTGGCAGTCTATACAGGCCCTTAGTCTGCAAAAGTTTATGCTATAAACTTCTCTCTTCAGTTAGTCTCAAAGGAGCCTTTGCATATCCTTTGCATACTGTTCCAGACTAACACAGCTATGTGTTATAAAGATTATAACAGCATAAAAGACAGGAGGGGCGAGGTGTTGTGATCAAGATTCCTCAAATTACTTGAAGGTAGGTAGTATCATCAGTCTAGCTCTCGTAATGCTTAAAACATTTTTGAGATGTAGGAGAGAGCCAGTGTGGTCTAGTGGTTTGAGCATTGGACTAGGCCACTGAGAGACCAGGGTTCGAATCCCTGCTCAGCCATGGAAACCCACTGGGTGACTTGGGCAAGTCACACCCTCTCAGCCTCAAAAAAAGGCAAAGGCATACTTTCTCTGGACAAATTTTGCCAAGAAAACACCATGATAGGGTTACCTTAGGGTCACTATAAGTCAGAAAGGCACACAACAACAATGAAGGACAGATTCTGGATCTGGACTTACTGCTCTTACTTTTTGGGTAAGGAGTCTACATCACGCAACGATTTTTATTCTCCTAAAAGCCCTTATGGGAAAGGAATCTCTAGAGATTGCAAAACTAATTATCTCCCATAATATGTTGGTGAACGTTCCTTAATTAAAAACATTCTTAATCAAATTAAGTTATCAAGTGAGACATCAGCACAACAGTATCTTGAATCCATTCATTTTGTGTTTGGCTTTCCTAAGCCATTAATTAAAAAAAATATTCTAACATGACAAAATAGAAGACTTTAATAGAGAAACAAGGATAAGTTTCTTTTTTCCCCCTTTGTAAACAAATCTGCCCTTTTAAATCAATTTTAAAAGTGGCCTTCATGTTTTGTGTTATTTAGAAAAGCAGGAATTATCATGCAGATCTGTGGTGATCAAATAAGCCCTATGTCAGCCATTTCATCATGCACTCCATTTTTTGCTTAGCACTTCCAGATGAATCTCAACACTGAAACAACATTTGGATGACAGATTGTAGGAATGGCCCGACATAGTAAAATAGTAGAAAGGCTTTACTTAGAATTAAGGAGATTTGGCATTCTATAATCTCAAAATCTGTATAGATTTGTCTGTTGAACATCTGGGTGAGAGACCACCATTTCCAAAACAAAGGCAGATTCAAGGTCTATAAAACAGGGGTAGGCAACCTTTCCCCTTTAAGGGCCGAGGGACTTCAGCTCCCAGAATCCCAGGAGCTATTGGCCAACATGGGACTATTGGCCAACATGGCTGAGGCTTCTGGGAGCTGAAGTCCCTCGGCCCTTAAAGGGGAAAGGTTGCCTACGCCTGTCTATAAAACCTGGTATTCAATGGTCATCTCCCATCCAAGTACTAACTAGGGCTGACCCTTCTTAGCTTCCAAAGGAGACAGGATTTGGTGCCTTTAATAAATTTAGGCCCTGAGTGTTCCAATAATTTACAAAAGTAAATTCTACTTGTAATTATTTTCTGAACAAACAGTACTTTTAATAGTTACTGTTGCTGTGTGCCTTTGAATTGTTTCCAATGTATGGTGACCCTACCCACTGGGTTTTCTGGAGCTGAGAATGTGTAACTCACCCAAGGTCATCCAGTGGGTTTCCACTGCCAAGTGGGGAATTGGACCCTGATCTCCAGAGTCATAATCCAGTGCTCAAACCACTGCACCATGCTGTAGTGGCAATATTTTTTTCAATTGGCATGCTTTTAATTCTATTGATAGATCACTTATATTTTCACTTTTGTATGATGTATACCAGGGGTAGGCAACCTTTTTGAGCTGGGGGTCGGTCCCCCGAAGTCCTCCCCTCCGCCGGGCCAAGTACTCCTGTGCATGCACAAAGGCTGCATGGCGACCAAAATGTGCGGCGGTGGTGGTGGTGGTGGCGTGCGGCGGCGGCAGGGGTCCACCTGGTCCAGAAAGTGCTGGGACCTGGGCCGGAACCGGCCCACGGGCTGCAGGTTGCTGGCCCCTGATGTATACTTTTAGTTGTATATGTTGTAACTTTTGTAACCTGCATTGAACCCAAAAGCTGGGGAAAAGGCAGGCTACATATGATATAGATAGATTCTAATATTGCATTTTTTTCAATTTTTCAAAAAACAAAATCTCATTTCTTTCTTTTTTTTTTTAATGAAAAAAGGGTCCATCCCCCCCCCCCCCCCCCAAACATATCTTCAAAATTTATCTCTACACATTCCCTACACGGATTGGCATTTAAGTCTGCTAGGGCAGGGATTGTCAAAAGGTAGATTGAGATCTACTGGCAGCTCTCTGCAATATATTGGTCTAGGTTTATGAATTCCACCTATTAAACAACAGCAGCAACTAAAAAGTCTATATAGTTTTTTGTGGGTTTTTCAGAGAAGATGCCAGCCTCTGAAGATGCCAGCCACAGATGCTGGAGAAATGTCAGAAAGAAACTCTTCTAGAACATGGCCAGACAGCCTGGAAAAAACACAAAAAACTATGGATGCCGCCCATAAAAGTCTACAACTTTACATTAAAAAGTCTCTCTTTCTCTCTAGCATATGAAACAAATAAAAAACCTATAGGAAAAAGCAGGTGTGAAGATTCAGTTCTGATACTGAAAAGACATTTCTGAGCTGAGCATGTGGCCTTTAATTCCCTTTAACACTATGTAAATATTCTGAGCTGGAAATGAGCTCAAACCCAAACCTCTCAAAAGATGTGTCTGATACCAAAACTGGCACTTGCCACTGACACAAAATCAGTATCAATGAGTAATGGATACAGCAAGGGTTTTACAGCAGAGAAGAGCAGTCAGGTCCCTCAGCTGATAGAAAGACTATGCCTCCAATTCAGTTCTCTATGCTGGAATAAAGCACTTTAGAATGAGATCAAGCTGCGATCTCAAGCCCAAAGTGTTAGCAAGTGGAGTTTTGGACAAACAAAATAATCTTGCATAGGTGTAACCTATCTCTGTATTTTAGAAGCTGTGAGAAGAGTAAAAGAACAGGCAGCTAAGAGAAAATCCACTCCCCTATACCCCTTTATAGTGAGATCAAAGGAGAAAGCACGTAATATCTGAAGTTTTCCCAGTAAAGCAGGTAATCACATTCCCTGGAACGCCAAACTGGGTTAAACTGTGAGGACTAGCTACACAAAATGTAAAATAACCTCTTCATGCCTCTGGGAAGTATGCAACAAATTCCTGGACATTGTGGGCATGTTCTTTTGGTGATCAGGACCCCCTATATCACAGCAAATACTTGGCTGTAGTTGGTGGATTTTGCAATCAAATGAAAACACAGAGGTGTTACAAGACACACAGACATTCTAGATGTGACAGTATGGAATATTTAATCCAATGTATCTAGAGAGCATTACATTGGGGACAGCTGGTTTATGGTTTATACATAAATAAAGAGGAAATAATCAAAATGGAAGCAAAACCTTCTAATCTTCTCCTCAAAGCCATGAGAGACAGGGTAGGGGCAGCTGGAAGCCAATGTTTATTATTATGCTTGAACACAGACATCATGTTCGAAGATAGCTATAATGTTAAACCTTGCATTGCTACTTCTCCGTTTTCCAATATTTAATTTCAAACATGATTCATTAAATGTTTATGTACTACATGTTTTTTGTTACAGCACATGTTCAATCTTTATCCGTATTAGTTAACTAGCATCTTTTATCCTTTTGATTTCTATTTGGTCACTTGCCCAGCCTTTATTTTCCAGATCACTATTACAGGCGAATATAATTTTTAATTACCTCTGTAGTTGTCCCAAAGTCAGCAGATGGACTACATGTGCTGGTATCTGGTGGAGCTGTCCCAACACTGCTTTTAATCGGGGAGCTAGGAGGTGCAGGCCCTGAAGCAGATTCTGTATGGGCTTGAGAATGATGCAAAACACCTTTCTTTTGAATCTTATTCCAGACTTTGCTCATTATATCTGTTAGTTCATACAGCAACTGCACCTTATATGGGGAGGGAAAAACAGTAGCTTTAACAAATCACTAAGTACAGTAGTAGTATTCTCCCTTAAGAACCCCTGATTTCGTATTGTAAAAACATCTGCCCCAACCACGGGCTTGCCATCCGTGGATTTGAACATGCATGGATGGCAAGCCCCATTGATTTCAATGGCTGCACATGCTCATGGCCCCAGGAGAGTGGCTGCACACGCCACCATTAAATACCATGGAACTTGAGGTCCTGCAGTTTTTGCCATTTGCAGGTGTGTGTGTGTGTAAGAAAGACCCACTGTACATCAATATGACATAACCACATAAAAACAATATTTTGATTCTTATGAAATAGAGTTTTGCACGAAAGAAGATTATCATTGTACAGGAAGCAGGTCTAAAAAAATCGCTACAACTCATCTTGTAAAACATTAAGTTACAGCTTCAATTCCCCCCCCCCCCCCAGTTTCTGGACTACTTCACAGATTCATATACAAGCTGCCCCTTCAGTGGACTGTGAATCAGTTCCAAATTCTAAAATCTATTATGCTATGTGTAGCAGTTTTGCTCTCATGGTAGAGAGGAAGTTTTTAATCTATAACTAGAAAACCAACCAATATGCAACTGAGTAACTGTCTGGGATAGATGATTCTAATATTCAGATAACATTCTCTATAACATGTCCGGCTAAATTCTAAGGGGTGGAGTTTTCATAAATAAGCATTAATCAAACAATTTGCATAACTGCAGGTTACCATATATTGTATAAAAATCTATTGTATAAAAAATAACAAATAAAGATATTTTATTGAGTTGCTGACTCACAGAATACAGACAACTGGATTTTTTCCATTGTACGAAAGAAACACTAGGGCCCATACAGACTGCCATTATTATTTATTATTATTATAGTTTATTTCTAAAGTGCTGTCAATATACACAGCGCTGTACAAAGAGAAAATCAACATAAAATAGAATAAAAACCTGCCAGAGGCATACAATCTAATACAAACAATAGGTAAAACAATAAAAGTCAATTAAAACAGAAAACAATTACAACAATTAATTAACAACATCCACTGTCTACCCAAATGACAGAAGAAATAGTCCAGCTTGAGACCACTTTAACTGTCCTGGCTCAGTGCTAAGGAATCATGGGAATTATTATGGCACCAGAGCTCTCTGACAGAGAAGGCTCAATGTCTCAGAAAAAAAACTACAGAACCAGGACGGTTAAAGTGGTCTCAAGCTGAACTATTTCTTCTGTCATTTGGGTTTGCACTGGATTATTTCTGGCAGTCTGTATAGGCCCTAAATTACATCGTCTTAGGTCAATAGCAGCAGATGTAGCTTTTACTTGGCCTGAAATTGATATATTTCACTGACTGCATTTGATTATCATAAGGGTGCTGGTTTTTATTTTGCATGCTGGTGGCAATGTCTCTAGAATGATTTTTCAAAAATCATTTCCATGTACACATCTAATAATTAAGAGGAGCCAGTACTGTTATGTGGTCTCTTTTATTCCCAATGCTGGCAATACTTCTTATATGTTGCTGTAGCTTTGGTAGCTTATCTAAAAAGTTATAACTATAACAAAATTAAAAGCATGAGAACAAAGCTAGTATGTTTGTATTTTTTAAAAATGCATTCTCTTCAAGTTATATAATGGCAATCCCAGATCTCTCTATGTGTGAACTGAAATAGCTGTTTGAATGATTGCACAGGGAAATGAAGAGTAATATGTCACTTTGGATCCTACTGTATCACAATTGTTAGCCTAGTACCTGTATGATAGCTTGTGCACAGATTTCTCTTGTGACAGACAGAGGTGGTAACTCCAGATAAGCAGCATAAATTCTCTAGTGTTTATTTGCTACTTATTGGTGTTGTTATTTGCCTTCAAGTCAACCCCAACTTATGGCAACTCTATTATAGGTTTTCTTTTGTTTAGAGGTTTGCCATTGCCTTCCTCTAAGGCTGAAACATTGTGATTTGTCCAAGGTAATCTAGTGGGCTTCCATGGCCAAATAGGGATTTGAACTTTGGTCTCCCAGAGTCCTAGTCAAAAATTTAAAACTATTACACCACACTGACTCTCTGTGTTACTTATTTATATTTGTGTTCATTTATTCATTCAGTTTTCTTAAGTAACTCTCATCCACATGGATGTACAGTCTGAAGTAACTCTCACCAACATGGATGTGTAGAAAACACTAATTGACTTCTGGGGTATTTTCTGACCAAACTGGAATACCAATGTATTTGGGAGGGGGGTGCCCACAGCCACTGGAGTCTTTGCAGAAACTATTTATTAAGTGCATGCTGATCTGAGACATTGTCTTTTGTTAGACAAAATACCCAGTTATGTCCTTCAAGAAAAGCCTGCAGGTCATCCTTTGTTTTAGAGCACTTGTCCAAATCCAAGTACAGGCGTCTCTCCTGATTTGCAGGGGATATGCTCCGCGCCTCACCCCCCCCCCCGTGACCTCAGAAAAATGCAAATATTCAAGTTGCCATTGCTTACAATGGCCGGGCGCTCCTGCGCATGGCGTGGCATATTGCGCACCATTTTATCCCTTCCCACTCGCCATTGGAGAAGGACCAATACCGCAGACTCCAAATCTGTGAACAGGGCGGGACGAGTGTATCTTGTAAAGAAGAAGGGAATACTCTAAGAAGCATCCTGGGTGAAGATCTTTTTTTATGCTTATATCTTTGACAAAGAGTCATTTCTAGCATTAGGATCAGCGTACTGCTTCTATCATTTATAAGGAGGCATTTTAAGATAACATCTACTCCCACTCCACCACCACCCCCCCCAAATCTAGGATTTTTAGCCAGAGAATATTAACAGCTGATCCTCTTTCTTAAACCAGGGGTCACTACTAGCTAATAAGAGACTGGGATCATGACATTCTGTACACAATTACAGTATTATTCTGCTTTAACTGCCATGGTTCCATTCCATAGAGTCCTGCATTTTGCAGGAGCAAAATTCTTTGGTTCAAAATTCTAAATTAGCTTACAGTTGTAAACCGCTTAGAGACTGCATAGCACAGTATGGAACGGTATAAAAATGAAGCTGCTATTGCTATTGCTATTGCTAAATGCCTCTCTCTAAATTGCTAATCCTAGGATTCTACAAGATGGAACCATTACAGTTAAAATGAAAAAACAGCACTCTAACTCTGTAGTGTAAACAGGTCCCTGGCCTGACACACAGAACCTTAATTATTTTGCCTCCTCTTCTTTGCAGTGTTCCAGTGAGAAGTACAGTGATCTACAGCTTCTTCTCGGGAAAGTCCAGTGATATTTAGGAGAAGTCACTTCTGTCATTCACAAATCTCCCTCTCCTTTCCCCTCTTCCTCTGATGTGTGTGTCTTGAAGAAAAAATGTTCTTTATTTCTTCTAATTTTGCACCCACTCTCTCTCTCTCTTACCCCCCTCATCTTAGCAACCTCTAATGCAGGATGTTTAGTCTCCAAGTCTGTTTCAACTCAATACTATCACACACCCTTAAACTTTGTAAGTTGCTTATTTCAGTATGTCCCTATTCAGAACCAATTGTGCTCTATTAGCTAGTTATTTGTGTTTCATATGCATTGCCAGTTATGTAGGTCTACAATAATATCAGGACAATAATATTTTCTCTTATGCAGTCATTGTGTGCGTTCTAATTTTTGTGTTTTCCAATATAACAACTCCTCCTTTCAGGGATCTGTGTGGATATGGGTTACTGAGTCCAATCAGTCTAAGATGTGCTAATCTCAATATCAAACATTCTTTTACAATTGTGTAGACTCAGAAAATGTATGATGAGTTCACAGGTGTGCTCTAGTAACACATACTACACAAGCTTGTGTCTTTAATCATAACTTTTTAAAACAAAGAAATGAGGGAGGTAAGCAGACACCACCCTCAGACCCAACAATAACTCTATTCCCTCTAAAACTGTTCCAGGGTTTGGGTCATATGCATCCTATTCATGTTTAGTAACAGTGGTCCAAAACACACTGCAGAAATAATCCAGTTTGAGACTGCTTTAACTGCCCTGGCTCAGTGCTAGGGAATCCTGGAAATTGTAATTTATTGTGGCACTAGAGCTCTCTGATAGAGAAAGCTAAATGTCTCACAAAACTACACTCCCCAGAATTTCCCAGCATTGAGCCTGTGTCAGCTCCAGAAGTGGCTCTGTCATGAAATATGAGGGGATATGGTAATACAGAGATATTTTGACATGGGAAATAGAAGGAGAATGAAATAGTGATATAGAGAAATGAAGAGGAATTGAAAGGGAGGGTTGTAATCCAAATTAAATGCAAACTGGGGAACAGATGGGGCTATAACCGGGGCAATTGGTAACTTTATGACTCTGTTTACTTCCTAGGACAAGACTTTGATGACCAAATGGGTGATACTTTCCTTCCTGGGTTAGATAGATTGATATGGGTGATGGGGGAAAGCGGAGAGTTTAAAGAACCTTTTTGATGTGGTCCAAAGCATGTGAACAGCGGGCTGAGGAAGGAGGGGTTGGAGGAGGAAAATCCTTAAAGAGTGAAACGTTTGGGGGGTGGACTCAGATCTGATACTGTGGTGCATCTCTGTCTAAAGAATCCATAATAAAGCTGTAGTATTTCTATCACTATCATGCTGTCCTGGTTCTTGAACTCTGGATCCACTAAACATGACAGATTGGATTATTTGTTCAGTGTGTTTTGGACCAGTGACTTTAATTCAGTGAATGAGCTGGTAAATGGGAGAAGACTGGTTCAACCCACTCCATATCAAAATCTAATGAGAATGCAGGCCTGCATAAACCAGAGTAAACCTTTGCAAATACTCCATATTTGTTTGTTGTTGTTGTTAACTACCTTGAGTCAATCTCTACTCATGGCAACTCTATGGATGATACATCTCCAAGACCCTCTGTCCTCCACTGCTCTGCTTAATTCCTGTAACACCTTAATACCCATGACCTCCTTAAAGAGTCCATTCATCTAGCAGTGGCCTTCCTCTCTTCCGACTTCCCTCCACCTTTCCCAGCATTATTGTCTTTTCCAATGAGTCCTCCCTTCTCATGATGTGTCTGAAGTATGACAGCCTCAGTTTGGTCATCTTAGCTTCCAGGGAGGCTTAATCTGCTCTAGGACCCATTTGTTTGTCCTTTTGGCTGTCCATAGGATCCTCAGCACTCTTCTCCAGCACCACATCTCAAATGCATTGATTTTCTTCCCATCATCTTTCTTAACTGTCCAGCTCTCACATCCATACACGGTAATATGGAATACAATGGCTTGTATGATTCTAACTTTTGTGCTCAGTTGTATATCTTTGCATTTTAGAATCTTTTCTAGTTCTTTCATGGCTGCCCTCCCCATTCTTAATCTTCTTCTGATTTCCTGTCTGCAGTCCCCATGTCTGTCAATGTTTGATCCCAAATATGAGAGTTCTTTTACTATTTCTATTTCCTCATTGTCTAGGGTGATCTTGTGAAGGTCCTCGGTGGTCATTATTTTTGTTTTATTTATGTTCAACATTAAGGCTGCCTTAGCATTTTCTTCTTTGATCTTCCTTAGTAGGTGTTCCAGGTCTGTGAGTTTTCTGCTAGTACTATGGTGTGATCTGCATATCTTAAATTGTTGATATTCCCTTCTCCTATTTCCCTTCCTCCTTCTTCTGTGTCCAAGCCTGCTTTTCTTATAATATGTTCTGCATACAAGTTGAACACATAGGGTGATAGGATACAACCTTGTCTGACATCTTTGCCAATTGGGAACCATTCTGTTTATCTGTGATCTGTTCTGACAGTAGCCTCTTGTCCTGAGTACATCAGGACTATCAGATTATTGGCACTCCCATGACTTCAAGAGTGTTCCATAGCCTGATCTATGCAGTCAAAGGCTCTGCTATAGTCTATGAAGCACATGCTGATTTTCTTTTGAAATTCCTTGATGCGCTCCATTAGCCACCATATGCTTGCAATGTGGTCCCTAGTGTCTCTCCTTTCTTGAACCCTGCTCGAACCTCTGGTTTTCTCTCCATGTATGACTGGAGTCTATGTTGCAGAATTTTGAGCATAATTTTGCTTGCATGGGAGATCAGTGCTATGGTCCTATAGTTGCTGCAGTCTTTGGTATCTCCTTTTTTGTGGACCACTTTGACCACTTCCAATCCGTTGGCCATCGTTTTACTTTCCATATCTGTTGACATATGTTGGTCAGCATAGAGTTGACTCTGTCAGTGTGGACTGCAGCAGTTCAATTGGAATATAATCTGTTCCTGATGATTTGTTTTTTGCTGTTTCTCTTATTGCAGTTTCCACCTTGTTTTTTAGAATTTGGGGTTCTTCATATGGCTCTTTTGTGTCCTTCATTTTGTCATCTCTTTTGTATAATTCTTCTGTGTATTGCATCCAGTGTCTTTTTATTCCTTCCTGGTCTTGAATTATGTTATTTTTATTGTCCTGGTTTTTGGTTTAAAATTTCCTTTCATTTCCCTGGTCTTGTGAAATGAATCTCTTTTTCTTCCCTTGTTGTTGTTGTCTTCTATTTCTCTACATTGGTCATTATAGTAATTTTCTTTATCTTTCCGCAAAGCTGTTGTACTGTTGCATTCATGATTCTTAGTCTGTTCCTATCTCCCTTTTGTTTTTCTTCTTTTCTTTATTGCTTGCAGTGTTATGTCTGTCATCCATGGTTTTTTCTCTTTCTTTTTGTTTATTGAAAGTGTCTGTCTGCATTCTTCTTTTATTATGTCCCTGGCTTCAGACCATAGTACCTCTGGTTCTCGGTCTATTATGCTTAGTAATGCGAATCTGTTTCTTATGTTGTCAGTAAATTCTGTTGAGATATTATTTAGATCATATTTTGGTATAATCACTGTTTTTTTCTTCTTGATTCTTACTCTTATTTTTGATATGAGTAATTCGTGATCTGTGCCACAGTTGGCACTTGCTCTAGTCTTGGCCACCAATATAGAGTTCCACCATCTTCTGCTTCCAATTGCTGAGGATACTGCGGACAGCCAAAAAGACAAACAAAAGGAGCCTTGAACAGATCGAGCCTGAACTCTCCTTAGAAACCAAGATGATCAAACTGAGGCCGTCATACTTTGGCCACATCATGAGAAGGCATGGCTCATTAGTAAAGACAATAATACTAGGAAAGGTGGAGGGAAGTAGAAAGAGAGGAAGATTGCAAGCTAGGTGGATAGGCTCAACTAGGGAAGCCACAAGTATGAAATTACAGGACCTAAGCAGAACAGCGAAGGAAAGGGGGACTTGGAGAGGTCTAATCCACAGGGTCATCATGAGTCAGGGTTGACTCTAGGGAAGTTAACAACAACAAACCTTCAAGAATTCCACCTCCTCTATAAACCAATCTGAACCTTAAAAATGCTAGTTTTGGGGTATAGTGTGTGGGTATGTGGGACAGATTTTTTTTTAAAAAAAAATGTGGAATATTTTGCCCTGGAGCAACCAAATGGCTCTCTCCCTTTCTTCCGAACAATTCTTGATTAATATGCCTTCTCCCTGAAGTGTTACTGACCATCTGCTTTCCTTCTTATATAGATTTGTTTCTGCCTTTGTTGCTTCTCTCTTAAGTTTTATTGACTGATATTTTATCTGTTTATATGTTTGATTTATGATTAGTCCTTTTGAAGATATGCATATGGGGAAGGGAAAATTAGGGCAAAGAAAGAAAGAAAGAAAGAAAGAAAGAAAGAAAGAAAGAAAGAAAGTGTCCTCTCCTTGTAACAGGGAATACCATTACCTTGCTTGAAAATATGAAAGCAGGAATAATAATAATAATAATAATAATAATAATAATAATAATTTTCTTATATCCCGCCTTTTGCCTACTCAATCAAGGCGACTTACAAATATAAAAGGTATGTGTAAATTTGTACAAATACTATATTAAATCATTTCAACAGATGTATCCACAGCGACAGCAAGGCAGGGCCTCAGCATTTAACAGTACATCTGCAAGTGATTTCATTCCATCAGCCAAAAGATGCATTTATGTGCTGTAGCTATTACACTTGGAGACGAATTTAAATTACAAAACTTGAAAGAGCTTCAAAGCAAATCTTAATCTAAGTACTCCTGAACTTGATGGCTCAGTTTTTAGGGTTTAAAAATGCTGGAAATAAGGAAACTTCTTTTGCAAAACCTAGATTAATAATCCTTAAATCAAGCAATTTTTAATGACTTCAATAAATCAAATAAATGTACCAACCTGAGGATTTGAGCATTTTACTTCAAGAGACTCAAGGTCAACATGGAGGCATACAACAAATGAGTGCTTGGATTCAGGCCCTGTAGCATGCAGTGTTTGCGAAGTGACTGCCAGAGTAGAAGTGCAGCCCATGGGTTCTATTAAATTAAGAGTCATTTGCTGGCCAAGAAGAGTATACACACTGAAATGATCCAGATTGATTGTCCAAGGGAAAGCATCACCTAGTGAATAAGGAACAAAGCAAACCAAAAAGTGAAATAATCAGTAAATAACTTCAAAAATTTGATCAATAAAAATACTCAAATGGCTTATTTATTCTAAAATATATAGTGAAAAATAAATTCCATGTATTTCTGCTGGGGATGCTCTAGGTGGAAATCCTGAATTGAGTACGAGGTTCGACACCATGGGCCATGGTTCATTGGGTCTATTCCAATGCCATAATTCTATGGCTGATTTAAAGCAAGGCCATCAAACTCTCTGAATATCAAATAATTCAAACTACACCTCTTAATTATCTAAGAGGAAAAAACAGTGAATGAGTGTGTTCTCTAACAACCTACTGATGCTGGTTTGAAGGTAGGACAAGAAATTCATCTGAAAACACACTACTACTAACAAATGAGAGACTGGGCCCATCACATTCTTCAACATTAGTGGAATAAGTAAAGATTGTAACTTGCTTTGCAATAGACCAAAAATATTTTTGTGATTCCCCCCCCCCCACTTTGTACTAGCATGGAAATTGCCAAGAAAGCAAGTGAATTGTGTTACTGAAAGGTGGGTTAGAGATCCACAGAAGGACTTAGTCTTAGGATGTGAAGAAAGGTGAGGAGAAAAGGGTTTTTACCATTTGACAATTACCAACATCTCATACTATCTGACAGTGTCCCAACCCTTTGGAGGAAGGAAAGGAAGGACAGATAGAAAAAAAAAAGGGGTGGGTGGGTGTGAGGAATCCATAAAAATCACCACCTCTCTTATTTCTACAGGAGAAATTCTCTGCAGGATCCAAAGTCTTTTCTAATAATAATAATAATAATAATAAATATATTTGTATCCCGCCCTTTGAAAAACCCAATCCGGGCGGCTCACAACAGTAAAATCATACATAAAGTCAAAAGCATTTCCCTCCCCCCCTTAAAACAGTATTAAATCAATAAAATTTAAAATCACAATCAGAAAATTTAAAACATAATACAAAAACATAACATTGGCCCATAGCAATATTCTTCTAGACAGAAGGCATTCTTTTGTTCATAGAGGACAAGGTCTGATAGTTTCCCTTTTCAATTTTTTTCTACAAAAAGGAATGTTTTGAATGTTTCAATGGACCTAAGGAAGCAAACCTTGGAAATATTGGTCTTTTTTATACTGCATCCCTCAAGAATCCCCCAGCCAGCATGGCAAGGGGAATTCTGAGAATTATAATAATAAAAAATACATTTTCAAGCTCTTCACAAAATATGTGAGAAAACTAGAAATATGTTTTTAAATTAAAGTTATTAATTAAACTCCTTAAGCAGTTTTCTGTTTCCTTATCTCTGGTGGGAAGGAATTAACATTAAATAGAAATATATAACTTTACCAAAGATTTTCAGTGGAGAACAGCTCTGGAAACTCTGAATGAAGAGTCAAATCATTACTAACATGTGTACTGCAGCTTAATCCAATATGTAAGCTATAGGGAGTTGTGCTGATGCACAACTCCCTATAGGCAAATGCTCTAGGCAAATGCTTTTGCTTTCTATCCAGACTTTCAGATTTTTTTGTGTGATTTCTACTGAGTGACCTTGACAATATCAGGTAGTATTTGGAATGATGAGGTGTGTAGCCACAGTTGAATTCAATTTTGTTTTGATCCATGTACACAGATTAGCACTAGATTTACACAGGTACCTTTTACTGTGGTTGTGCAAATAACACCGCATGATATTAAAGATAGGGTACTAATAGAATGCTAGACAGACAGTTGTTTGTATCTTTGAGTTTAAAAAGAGCATGAAATACATTTAAAGCCTCTTTATTTGATTAAACATTAGCTTTTATAATTACAGAATCAATCCATATCTGATTCATTCAAAGCACATTTGTGGTTTTCATAGAATCTCATACAATGGATAGGAGAGATCTTGTGAACGGGGGGAAAGGCAGAAAATTAAAAACTTGTATAAACACATCAAAGAATGGAATGGGTTTTGGGGACTTCTTTCCTCAGGATAACTGGTAATGTAGTTATTAATCAGATGCAATAAGAAGTGAAGTTAACCAAAAGAAAATTCATAGCTTAGCAAAATCAGGACTCCAAAGCCAATTGTTAGTCCAGACTAGAATAGACCGACTCAGTGAATGAACATACATGAGTTTTGATCTAGTAATTCACATTGATCCACTGTTTCTGTTTTGGGAAAAGCAAATGGGGTTTAAGCCATTACTCACATGACTTTCATTCATTTGCATTTGTCTATTGTTACTGTCCTTCCCAATTGATTGTTTCATTTTTTTATTTTGGTACATTCTTTTTGAGCTACACATGACTTTGCAATTTCTCAAATAAACAAAACAAGCACACCTTAGTGATATTGTCATATCTTCTGGAGTGAATTCATATACAATGTTTTGTTTAATAAATCCAGAAAGACCATTTAAATGTTTTAGGTCAAAAATGGAAGACAGTAATGCATTAAAGTTTAACTTAGTAGTAGTTGTTAACCTAGTAGTAGTAACCATTACTTACTACAGATCAACTGAGAAAGAATGCTTATGTACACACAAATTGTCATGTATCATTTCTGTTCCATTTGTTTTTCATATATTTGAAAATGAATAGTTCAAAACAAAAAAAACTATTTAAAAGCTATAATTTTAACTATTTAAAACAAATAGTTACATTTTAAAAGCATAATATGGCATAAGTAATAGAAACAATTACTTGCAATTCCCCAAGAATAAGTAATTTTTCACAGATGGTCATTTCAAGACATCAGACAAGCCAAAGAAAATGGGACAAAAGTATTTAACAGAACAGTAACTTATTAAAGAAGAGAAATTGTCAATAGCATCAAACCCTATCAAATATAGACACATTAAGACTTCAAAGAATTAACAATTAAATTATTAAATCTGAAAAATTAAGTTCATTTAAAATTGAAGTAACACTCAATGAAGAAAACAACAAAATAAGAAAGGCAAATGATCAAGATGACCAGTGGATTCAAATGCTGGGGACGGAGGGCGTTTCTAAGCAAAAGAATAAGAATAAATCTTAAATGATATAAGAATCAGGATGAGAAAATACTTGCGGCTGAACAAAAATGTTGAAAATAATGGTAGAAAGGACGCATTTTTGAAAATTTTAAAGAATAATGAAATCAAATAGCAAAATTATTCTTAGAAGCAACTTCCCTCCAAAAAAATATTTTCTTAAAGAGCATAAATATATCTGAGGTGATTTCATGACATTACTTTTTTCACAGGAAATAGTAGCAATGTGCCAAAATTCCCTCTTTTAGAATTTGAAATACTCTACCTTCTTCAAGAATTGGTCTTTGCACAACAAATGGAATCTCTTGCAAGGGCTCCATGTATTTGTGGCCAGCACTCATAACCTTTATCTGGGGTAAGCAAAGGACAAGAGTTCCAGGCATACGAGCCTGCCCATGATACCAACTGCGGACAGTCCCAGGAATATCACCCAACACAATTGTACTGGGAGATGGAAGGCTGTCATTTGGAATGAACATACAGCAGGACTGCACTTCAAGCTGAAAAACAAAACACAGACCGTACGACATGTTTACTGAACTTCTCGATCAAAATATTACACAATAGCAAGAATGATAATCATTTGCAAATTTGTTTTTTATGTACACAGATTGCTTTTAAAAGAAATTCACTCACCCACCAGCAGCAGGTGTTTTTCATTTTTTGCAATTTACACTTAGAAAAAGTCAGACCTGAAGAGATGTCATTTTAGCCTATAAACTTGTTCAGAAAAACACTAACGCAAAAAAGCTCAACATATATCTACCTTTCCACACCTCCTTCCAAGAGAGGTGACCGAGCTGGATAACACACTTGTAAAAAAAGAGAGAGAAAGACAGAAAATCCCCCTACTTTGCAGTTTGTTACCTTTTTGTTAGCACTACCTAAAGCCTTCAAATCAGACTACTGACTCATATATTGGTATTTTCAGTGAGAATTCTTCATTTTCTTTGAGCTTTACAGAAAATAATGTTCATTATGATCATTGTATCATTCTTAATGCACATAACAGATGTACGAGTTTCGTTATGTTGCCAAATACTGCTCATTATTGCCAAAACCACACATTACTAGTACTGTATGCGTTCTGCAATTATGTGCAAATGGAATGTTAAACCTGGCTCAGAATCCTGGGAAATTTACTCTTAATGTTTATGTGGGGTTTTAAAGTTCAGAGCTTTTAATCTTCATTGTACAGAACACAGATCTCAAAGTATGAATGTAATGAACTTTCAATGGGGAAAGGATGCAAAAAGTGTGTGCAAAAGGAATCAGGTCCACCAATTATGACCAATTCTCCTTCATCATACCCAGGCCTTATTTATTCCCATTACTGTATCCTTGAATACTATCTTAACTCATTTCCAATACATTTTTTTCCAACAAGCAATTATCACATCTAAAATAAAAGAGTATACCTTAAGTAAGTTTATGTAAAGTATACCTTAAGTAAGTTTATGTAAAGACTGAAAACCAAGGGCTAAATCCAGAATCTCCCTTCCAGGCCACAAATTCCCTGAGGGAATTTGATTAAGGGCAGTGAATGAAGGTATAGTAGAGAGTTGTGTGGTGAGGTGAGCAAATGGGTGAGGATTATATTTGAATCGGTCAGTCAGGTTTAGGAATTTATGTGTAGTGTTTAAGAGTATGAGTTAGCAATGAGAAGAGTGTGAGGAGGAGTAAAATACTTGTTTTAAAGGTATTAAATTATTAATCTGTTTTGTTGCATCCAACCTCTGTTAATAAAGTGTTATTTTTGCATTTTCATGTGCTTTTGGCCTACAGGGACTGGATGGATCCATGGATGGACGGACGGACAGACGATAGAATTCAGACATAGTGTCTGTGGTGGAAGCAGAGACGATGGGGAGTTGGTATTAGAAGTTGCATAATATCCTGCACAGGGACCTTCAGAACATCTTGTTGATCCCCACTGTTGGTGGCCATAGCAGAGAAACAGAAGAAAATCCTTATATTGATGGCAGAGGTGGGAATAAGGGAAAGCCTTCACTCTTGGTGGTAGAAGTGAGATTTGTGAAAGTCCTCACATCTAGTAGCAGTGGAGATTGCCCGGGAAGCATAGGATTGGGGCCCCAAGAACTGGTTCGCGGCTCTTCTCTGCCTCTTCCAGCGCAGTGTGTGAAGACACTGCGCAGGGAGGACATCCTGATGCCACACGCTGTGCGTACTGGCACGTGGCGTCAGGACGCCAACACGCCGCAAAGGGCCCGTCTGCAGAGGCCCTTAGATAGAAGCTCACATCTGGTGGAAAAGTAGTGGGATAAAGGGGCAGAAGCTTCACAATCCTCTCCCCAGAACAGCTCAACCCACTCAAGAGCATTCACTCACCCTCTCTATAGCCTTAGAAGTACATTAGAAGAAAGCCTATGAGAAGAAGGGGACAGAGAATTGGACACAAGTCCAATTGTTCAATTGCAACCCCATTGCAACACACCTATATGTGGATTCAACCAAAAGTATTAAACTATTCAATCTTCATAATTTTTGTTGACAGCATCTGTGTTAATGGATCTGAATAATTTTGGAATATATGTAACCCTGAATTTATGCACAAATACATACACACACAACAAAGACAATTCATTTCTTTTGAAAATCTTTCTGAACAGGAAAGAATTATTAGAAGCAATAGAAGTCATGTAATTATCTTCATATGATAAAAAACCTATCATATGAAGATAATTACATGACTTCTATTGCTTCTAATAATTCTTTCCTGTTCAGAAAGATTTTCAAAAGAAATGGATGAGCTGAATGAAGATACTTTTTAAAAATATACCGTACTCTTCATCCTGTCTTCCAAACTGTAGAAGCAATATACATGTGACTGGTTACATGTATATGCTTATACATGTGACTGGTACATTTTAAGCGATTATGTACTCTATAAAATAGGGTCCATTTGGTATATTTCATGTTCATAAAGCAAAATGGAATTTATAAAGATTAGATTGTCACACAGTGTGGAGTGTTTCTTATCCTTGCCTCAGAAGGGAACAAAATATATGTAGCATTGAAATACTCTAAGTAATTTGCTTGTATGATAAACACTGTGTAGATATTTCTCTCTATTCTAGTTTTGTTTAAAGAAACTGACAAAGATTTACTGCACATAAATATAATGTCAATTTACAACAATAAATACAATGTTCCATGCAAGTAATCATTTCCAATATTAAAGCTATCTAAAGTTGAAAGACAAAAGCAATTTTATCTTTGGTAAGTATTTATTGATTCAAGTGTACAAAGTATTCTTTAAATTAGACAAAAAAAGATTGTGTATTTTCACAGTTTTGTATAATCAAAGGCTGTTAAAAAGATGTTTGCAATGACATACGTATATTTTTGGTTCATTAGCCATTGGTGGCACAGTTATGATATATAATCATGTCTACCATGATTATACAATTATAATCAACACAGCTTTTGTTCTTTCAGTGTCAAGGATGCTGATTAATTTCTCTGAAACTAGGCCTGAAGATTAAATTCAGGACTCATAAATATGCCCAGAAAAGCAAGCTTTACAAGCCCCAAAATTTCTCCTAAACTCTGAACAAGGAAATGGCATCTTCTCTAGATAAAAATGGTCATCTATTAGAAAAAAATAAATGTTTCTTGGCCAAGCAAAACCTTTGACAGCTACAGACAATGTTGTTGTTGTTTTAAAAGAAAAAATAGGCCATGGTGACTCTCCTGGCTGCCTAAGCAGCAAGCAAAGTCCAGCCCTGGATATTCTTTACTTCCATAACAAGGAATAGGGGAAATGTTCAGAAGCTAACATTCCACAATTGAGGTAGCAGTCTTCCTATCGGATAACCAAAAGTTATCTATGGCAAGACAGTTCTCAGCAGTGGGTTGGTCCTGTGTCCTCTAAATCACCTCCACCGCCCCACGGATTGCCCCCAAATTAACTATCTTTTAAAGGCTATTTTTCCCCTACAAAAATTCTGATTTTTTTTGATTGATTGGAAAAATGAGCAAGAAATACAGTTGGCCCTCCATATCCATGGATTCTGCATTCATGGATTCAACCAGCCATGGCTTGATTTTTTTTCATTCCAAAAAAACAAACCTTGATTTTGTCATTTTATACAAGGGACACCATTTTATTATGCCATTGTATATAAAGAGACGTGAGGATCCATAGATTCTGGTTATCCACAGGGGGTCCTGGAACCAAACCCCAGTGGATACAAAGGACCCACTGATAAACTTTTCAGATTAACTAACACTATTGCAAAACATTCACATCATCTACTGTATCGGACATACAGAGTTAATGTCTATTTCAACCAAATGCATTATTCCATATATGCCCATGTGTGGGGCTTGTCTTCTCGAGGCTGTTGACTGATTAATAGAACAAATAAAAATGAACCAAATTTCTGTACAAATCAATGTACTAAATGAGTACGCACACTGTAGCAAATATGCAACAATCATATATTCTATTCATGAGGATACACTACAAGTTGGTTAATGACCATTTTTAATTCCACCAACATAAAAAACTAGCACATCACCAGGAAAGTTCTGGATCTATCCAACTTTTGGATGTGCTGTTTTTTACTTGTAGGTGTGTGTGTGCAGATGTGTTTTAAATAGCACATAGATACCCTTGTTAGCTGAGGGCTTGAATGTTTGGAAATGAAGAAGGGGAACCAGCAGGCTGTTGCATATTTCCGATCCAATTAGGAATTAATAGGCCAACAAATAAACAAATACTGTGGAGGCCAGGACATGCTAGATTGTTGGCATGAGCACAGCTGTTCACTCTCTCATATAAGCTCTTGTACCTTCAAAAAACTAAGGTTGAACAGGGGCAAGGAGAGTAAGAATGGGTCTGGTATCAGGATAGCAACAACCTTACTCATCAGGTTCTATGGAAACCCAACTATTGAGTCTTCAGGGAGCCTCAACACTACAAACAAGAGTTCTTAGGAAGTGGCATCAGTATCACCATATCTCTCTGTTCACTGAGTAAGGGACTTTGGGGTGTTAGGTGGATGTAGGGAGAAAGGATAAACAAAACATCTTTGTCCTTTCCAGTCACACCATTAATGTAGACTCTTCACTCCACGTATTTTACCAACAGAAAGCTTTGAAAAACTCAAGAAATTATTTTTATTCCCTTTTCTTATGTTTACATATCAGAAATCATTACACATTTACTAAATAAAACTTAAGGAAACTGGTTGAGGAATTGAGAATCGACTGTAATAGATGATCACATTTTAACTGGACACAGCATAAACAAATTACTTTCATCAACCTTTACCTACAAAACATTTGTTAGACATTCAGATTCATTTAGCATCTGAGATGAGTTACTGTTGAAGAGTTTTAACTGGTTAGGCACTGCCATTTATTTTTACTGATGAGTTCTAATTATGTTTAAAATGTGCTTTTTGTTTTCATTTTTATTTGATTTTTTTAAAAATTAGCTACCCCAATGGTGTTTTTCAGAAGAAGAGAGGATATAAATTTAACATATAAATAAAAATAAACAAATTCACTTGGTTCTGAACTATAGTTGGTGAATATACTGCATTTATTTATTATTTATAATATTAATAATATATTTTATATTCATTATTAATATATAAAATTTTATGGTGATTGTAAGCTACCTTATACATTTCTCTTAACAAAGGAGCAAGAAAAGAAATAATAAACAATCAACAGAATCAAATATATGAAATACACAAAACAAATCACTAACAGATCTTGATTATACATGCAGTGCTTTTCTCCACTTCCTAAATGTATGTCACCAGATATTATACTGAAATTGTGAAGCCATATTGTGATTTTCTCTATCCTGGCCACACTGAAGCTTAAGGAAAACTGAGAAGTGATGAAAGATCAGTAGGAGTTCCTTACTTGCCATTCAATGGGACTGATTTAAGTGAGAGGTGTTGCAACCAGGAAGACAGAACTCTACTATACTTTACCAAGTGGGACAAACTCTGGAAAGCTTCTAGCTACCCTTCTTTTAAAAAATAATTCAGCTGCATTTCACCCTATCCCCCTATGCATTCTGTTCCACCTGCTGTCATGACTAACTAGCTCTATTTGTTGGTGTTGTGTGCCTTCACCTTGTTTCTGACATATGGCAACCCGATCATAGGATTTTCTTGGCAAGATCTGTTGGGGGGTATCATTGCCTTCCTCTGAGACTTAAAAGGCCATGCAGTAGGTTGTCATGCCCAAGTAATGGTATGAATCTTCATCTCCAGAGTACTACTCAAACCACTACACCAGGGGTAGGCAACCTTTCCCCTTTAAGGGCCAAGGGACTTCAGCTCCCAGAATCCCAGGAGCTATTGGCCAACATGGGACTATTGGCCAACATGGCTGAGGCTTCTGGGAGCTGAAGTCCCTTGGCCCTTAAAGGGGAAAGGTTGCCTACCCCTACACTACACCATGCTAGTTCTTGCTAGCTGTATACACTAGCATTTTTTGTTGACAGATTTAGAATGCCAGAGCACATGTATCATGGACTAAATGTTATGATTACAGTTTGCATACTCTCCTCTTGCCCCTCCACCTCTCCTTTTGATGGCAACATACTTAGGGTTGATGCTTAAAGTTCTCAGGTACATATTGAAGAAGCTACTTAACTCCATTTGACAAGTTCTTAGAGAAGGATTTATTTGAAGGGGGGGAATGATATGGCGAAAAATATATATAATCATCCAAAGTTAGCTATCCCTACAGATGATTTAGCTACAACAGCTTTTCAATCCCCTGTTTGATGCATGGATGAGCAAGATACTGGCATATGAATATAAAAATCTTGTCCCAATTAGGGTTCTTAATTTCTGTGTAAACAAAGTTCTTCGTATGATATTACAGAATCACTACAAAAAAGAAATGCATTTCTTTTTTAAAAAAATACTTCTTCAGAGTAAACCCATATTTTCTTTCTGAAATGGCTTATCTATGTAGTCCAATAAGTGTAGAATCTTCAAAAATATCTCTGAAAGCCTTAGCTGTCCAAAATCCATGTCTAGGCATAAACTATCCTCACTTGCATGTCTAAACGCAAGAATGTAACTGCACAAGTACACACATCTCCATGCATTGAGAATATGACATTTAGCATATTAATGTAAATTATATTAAAATAAAAAAGATTACTTTAAAAAATATTAATCTTTGGATTAAATAATGAAAATGTGTCAAAAATCACTTCAATGATAGCAATAGTGTTTTAAAATATATATAATCAAAATAACTTTAAAATCCTGTACTCTCAATGTTACATCAATAGCTTATATTAAAGCTATCAAATAAATCTTTTTACACTTTAAATATAACTATTAAACTGCATGTCTAAAATTGTGAATTTAATGTGAAATGTGACTGATTTATATAACTGAATATAAATCTGGAGCAGTAAATCTTACATTAATGTAAAGATCTGACAGTCCAAGGGAAAGAAAATGAAGTAATCTGCCAGTAAGAAGTCCTCAAGCTGAGGGTCAGATCCTGTTCATGGAAACCATCTGGTTGGGACCCTCTAAGCCATACCAAACACAAATGATCTTTTAAAAAAATATCCTATTCATTAATGCATCACAGCTGCACTGAGTGTTACTTCATTTTTCCATGGCAACGTCTTTTCTGTTTCTAAGATCGTATTTCAGTTTTGGTAGCAACGTGTTCTTATGCCAATACTGAACATACTTGTGTGTTAAAGACAAGGAATTATTACAAATTCTTGAAATAGAATCACCTCGTATTTTGATTATGTTAACTACCAAGTTTGTGATGCAGCACTCCCTAATAACAGAGCAATGAGGCCAACATGCCTTTGTGATCACAAAATGTAAGTAAAACATATATTTATTTTCTGTTCTCTCTAACATGTATGACCCCCACCCAAGTGTGCCAATTTCCAAACTAATGACAACATACTTGACTTGAGGAAGAAACTAAAATATTGCTGTTATATAACGTGAATTAAATTGAACTAAACAAAAATTAGAAGTTATTCAAATAGAGAGGTTTTGATTTCTTGCAATTATTAAGAATGATACAGTGTGAATATTATAATATTTAGTATTTGACACTTTTTAAAAGCACTTTGTTTACAGTATTTCAGCATTATTAAACAAACCATAAAAGGAGGTATTTAAGCCAGTCCTGCAGCCTAAATTTTTATATACAGGTTCAAGACTGAAAGACAGAGAATTACTGAGAGATAGTGAGTTTAATAATCCTGCTCAGTGACTCAACTGTCATTTAAAATTTGATTAGCTCTTTCCAGCTAATATTTCATAGTTTTTATCATTACATTAGGTTAACTCATAGCTGAGAAAAATATACTTGATAATACTTTCTGTTCTTGATTTCCCTTTCACTCACTGTCTAAATCTCCTAGTCTAAACCATATGTATTGTATATATACATCTGAAATTGAAATAATACTCTACCCACCAGATGAAATGGGCTACAGTCTTCCCTCCTCATCCATTCAACTTTTAGTGTGAACACAAACAGCAATGGCTGACATTCTTTGGCACTGTTTTCCTTTGCTTCATCCTTTATATCCTTTGTTATATGCCTCTATGTATTACTCTCGATATATCCACAGATCATATCAAAATCCATAATTTTGGCCCCAAAACCTGCCCTCAACTTACACATGATGTCGATTTATAGTCAAATATATACTGTAAATGTGTTTTTAATATAGTCTCTGCTGATTGCAAATATGGTGTAAACTATTTTTAAGGAACACTTGAAAATAGTATATTTATCTGAAACACATCAGTAACAATGTGGATTTGTTTGGCACTCATCATACTATTACTCATGATTAACTCATTTAGTTGCAATGTGAAAACTGTGTTATTCTCACAGAAACTGAGCATTAACAACCAATTAAAAATAATTGTGTTTATGCTTCTCCATTACTTTAGCAACTATTAGTATCAAGAACACATGAAAAGTGAACACTTCCCTCCTGCATACTGTAGCTGCCAAGAAACATTCTACAAGACTTACACACTAGAGCCTTCAATGTCTACAGAAAAAGACCTTTTTAAAACTGTCAAGTATAGAAGAATTTTTTCCACTGACATCGTAAGAGCTTACAGCAAGCCGGGTACACTGAGCTGTCATGCAGGATACTAGAATGAGCAAAAACTGGATAAGCTATGTAAATACTAGCCTTGGATCCAAAGTAAACTTCCCAGGTGTTTTTTGTTCTCAATACATTTACTTGCTCTAACCTCACATGAAATAACAATCCTTCCAAGAGTTCATGTTACAATGAAGTTCTGATTTATTTGTTGACAACTAAGGACTTCTTCAGTCTATATTTGTCATAGATAAGGTCTATGTCCTAAATCACCATATATAAATAGAGCTTACAATGCAGATTTTGGAGACAAGGCCATAGTACCAGAACTTCATAGAAACACATCCCACCCACTGCCATGAAAAGGCAAGCTTTGGAATGTGAAAACTACAGTAAGAGCTGGCACATATGCAACTCTGGTTCTCTAACAATACTGCAAGTGTGACTAGCAAAGTTGGAGAAAGTCCTGAGAATAAAAACACACTAGCATACTCTATAAGAGCCAGTGTGGCATAGTGGTTAAAATATTGAACTATGACTCAGGGTTCGATCCTCCATTTGGTCATGAAATTTATTGCATGACCTTGGACACACTCTCAGCCTCTGGGGAAGGCAATGGCAAACCTCTTCTGAACAAATCTTGCCAAGAAAACCCATGTTAGGGTCCTCTTAGCATAAGTCAGAAACTACTTGAAGGCACACAACAACAAAGTATACTCTATAACAGTCCAAAAGCACTAGTTTTGCTATAACAATACTTTGCATTGAGTTTCCCTAAATTACAATCTGAAACCACAGATTTCAGATCTGTGTTTAATATAGACTTGGTTATCCTTAACCACAGTTAACATCTGTGCAGTTAAGGGGCAAAAGGGAACTTGTGGATAAGGGGAAAGGGCTGTAAGAAGGAAGCATGCATTTCTGTATCTGGTTATTAATTTGGTAATCATGGTTAATAAAGAACCACCTTTAATAAAGAACCACCTTTACATCTTTGCTAGTTAGGAAGACATTAGGGATAAATTGAAAATAACAATTAAAGGCACTTACTGACATGCATTTAGGAGGTCTCCATGAGTACCATCTCTCACAGGAAAAAATGGAAAAAACTGAGTTTCAACAATTATATTTTTACTTCAATAAGCCAAGATATAAATACGGATACTGCCTGTGTTTACAGCCCCTTTACTTTTTCCTTTACAGGAAGAAGCAATTGTAAGGGATGGGAGGGTTGGATTTGGGATAAGGAATGTTTTAAAATGTATGTTTTTATTATTGCTGTTCCCTGCCTCAACTGCGATGCAGAGAGGCGGGTTATAAATAAAATTTATTATTATTATTATTATTATTATTATTATTATTATTATTATTATTAATTAGTTTTAGTTTTCTATTTCATCTATCTTGAGAATCAGAAAAAGCCAAAATATTAAACAAAATGCAGTTTAATATTCAGGCTTTTTCTAAAGCTGTTTGACACAGTTTCCCAGTTTGGTCAAAACAAATATTTGTAAGTTGAGGCTTCCTGATATAACTGTTAATGCTAGAAAAGGAGGCATGAAGGGACTGAGAGCATAAGGAAACATCATATTTAGCCAAAATATGACAGTATGTATCAGTCAATGTTCCACAGGGAGAAAGGGGCAAGCACAACTAGTCTCTCCAAAAAGCTCATGTAAAGTACAAAGACATAGCCATGTTAGTCTGGAAGATCAGTATGCAAAGGGATCTTACAGCATCTTTGAGAATAAATGAAAGACAGAAGTTGGTAGCATGAGCTTTTGTAGACTTGAGCCTACTTCCAAATGCATTTAAGTATTTAACAACTCCTGAAGAGACAAGGTGTGCTTGTGACCAAGAGAATAAAATAATCAAATAGTATCCAGAAACCAAGACAATTTGTAATAATAGTAAATTATAAATACGATGGGGCACATGATTCCACTATGCAGCAGTGCACCACTTGATCCTTTCTCCATGGGGAACAGTGCCACAGACTGCCATATAAAGTACTCACAAATGTCTTTATTGGAGATTCTTCTTACATTCACAGACTTTCACCCTGCACTTTGGGTAAGTAAGACAAATCAACCTTGACCTTGACTAACTAATTACAGATAATAATAGTCCTTTCCTGGAAAGAACAGAAGCAATCACCATGTAACTAGCACTGAATAGCTTGACTGTTTTCAGACTAGAGGGGGGAATAAACTGCTCCAAATGCTTTCCTGTTTCATGATATCCTTACTCCTCCTCTGCTACAGGGAAAGCACCACTTCTCTAGTTCATTCCACTCATGATTCACAAGGAGTGTCTGTCATGGACACAACTTTGCTCCTGGGACAGATTGGGCCTATGAGAGCTCCACCAAGAAGACCTGCCCCCCCTGCCCTGTACGGTCCTCAGCTTCAGAATGAGAACTGCTGAGAAAAGCTCTGTTAGCCTGCTCATCTTTAAGACCCTATGACACTTCATGCTGAAGCCATTTTCTAATGGGTTCTTCAATCCATGTCCTTCTCCCACTGTTAAATCTCCAACTTTGTGTCTAACAGGAACCCGTGCTTCATCTATTCCCTCAGTTGAAGTTTTGCCCTCCTCCATTCTCTCTCTAACTCCTGTCTTCCCACATCAGTTATTCCTTTCCTTCAATCACCTCCTGACACTTCTGCTACGTTTTGCTACTTCTCCCCTCTCTCTCTTTCCCCTCCATGTCCTCAGTCCTTTCTCCCCCTGCCTTGTATCTGCCTCTTCCTTAAGTTTCCTGCTGATGCTCCACACTCTCTTTTGTCCCCAGCCATTTCTGTGCCATGGCCAGGGCTGGAGACCTACAGTGTATTCTGACTGTGTCATCTTTGAACACCAGTACCTCAATAATAATAATAATAATAATAATAATAATAATAATAATAATAATAATAATAATAATAATTTACTTATATCCCGCCTTTAGCTGAGGCTATCAAGGCAGCTTACAATCGAAAAGCACTATCCCATAAAATACAAAGAACATTCACACACACACCCCTCTAAAAATATATTAAATTCATAACAACATTAAAATTTAACTTAAAACAAAATTACAAACGCAATACGAATTAAACAGGACACTCTGATTATAAAGGAGTGATCTAATAGTGGGGGAGAGATTATGGGAAATATCATTCTGGGAAAGCCTGCAGGAAGAGATTCGTCTTGATGGCTTTTTTAAAGCCATCTAAGTTGGTTATCTGACGGATCTCCTCCAGCAGAGCATTCTACAGTCTAGGAGCCGTGGCAGAGAAAGTCCTCTGGGAGGTTGCTGCCAACCTAGTTCTTATTGGTTGAAGCAACTTCCTCCCAGAGGACCTGAGGGCACAGGGCAGATTATATAGAGATAGGCGACTCCTTAGGTAAGATGGGCCCAGGCCATGTAGGGCTTTAAAGGTTAATACCAACACTTTATAATGTACCTGGAAACTAACTGGCAGCCAGTGCAGAGATTTTAAAACCAGAGTAATATGATCACTTCATGATGTTCCAGTGATCAGCCTGGCTGCCATATTTTGTATTAATTGCAGTTTCCAAGTTAGGTATAAGGGTAGCCCCATGTAGAGTGCATTGCAGAAGTCGTGAGGTTACCAGAGCATGTACTACAGTTTCTAGGTCCTTTACTTCCAGGAAAGGGAGCAGCTGGCGTATCAGCTGAGGCTGATAACAGTCGCTCCTGACTGTCTCATTCACCTGATTTATCATATGAAGTGACGGGTCTAGAAGCACCCCCAGACTATGGACACAGTCCTTGGTGGAGAGCGTGACCCCATCCAAGACTGGCGGTCGCAACCCAATCTCTGGTTTTGGGGCCCCTACTGTAAATACCTCCATTTTGTCTGGATTCAATTTGAGTCGATTTTTCCTCATTCAGTCCATTACCGCTTCAAGGCATTGATTGAGGGGAGAACCACCATCTGCCGTCGTAGCAGTTGACCGAGACATGGAGCAGAATATTTGAGTGTCATCAGCATATTGGTAACATCCTGTTCCATGTCTCCTGATGATCTCTCCCAGCAGCTTCATATAAATATTGAATAACATCGGGGATAGAATGGCTCCCTGAGGAACGCCATATTTTAGCTCTGTTTTTGATGAGCAGCTGTCCCCGAGTACCACCCTCTGGAACCTGCCCGAGAGAAAGGAGCGGAACCACTGAAGAACAGTGCCTCCTATTCCCAATTCTCTCAGGTGCTCCAAAAGGATGTTGTGGTCTATAGTATCAAAGGCCACTGAGAGGTCCAAAAGCATCAACTAGGTCACGCTACCCCTGTCAATGCGCAGGCGAAGGTCATCTACCAGAGCGACCATGGCCATCTCCACCCCATATCCAGACCTGAAGCTGGTTTGAAATGGATCTAGAAAATCGGTTTCATCCAAGATCGCTTGGAGTTGGAAGGCGACGGCTCTCTCAATCACCTTGCTTAAGAATGGGAAGTGTGAGACTGGTCTGTAGTTTTTCATGTCCAGGGGGTCCAGGAAAGGTTTCTTCAGGAGTGGTCTAA
>CM034706.1:29831537-29871271 GCA_020142125.1 Phrynosoma platyrhinos
GGGGGGTGTCAAATGTTAGTATTATTGTCATTATTGTTTTAATACAGGATATGTCTTATTTGAATTTAATTTTATTCTATGTGAGCTGCCTTGATTGTCCTGGCAGAAAGGCGGGATATAAGAATAACAATGTTGTTGTTGTTGTTGTAGGAGATTTGTTGAAAAGTTTTATTTTATCAACATAGAAGGCAAGCATATGTCTGACACCTAGTGTATGACAAGCCCATTTATCTCAGTTGATGGGTTTGGGGAAGAAAGTCAGAAACGAGAACTGCTGAGACAAATGAAATGGCGAAGCTTTGGGGATGAAAGTGACATCCAAAAACAGGGCCACCTAGTCTTTGTGAAGCTGGAGGAGCAGTGGGTCTACCCTCCACTAGTTCACTGGCCCTCCTGGCAGAGATGGATGGCATAAGGAGTACAATCTTCCACATGAGTAGATGCAAGTCACATGATGCCAGCAGTTTAAAATGATGTCTCATCAACTGGGAGAGAATCAAGTGTAAATCCCAGGCTGGAGAAGAAAGTGTTCACAAAACAGTTGAAAAAACCAAAGAGTGAACAAACCAAAAAGGGAAATCTTGGAATCATGTGAATGTTGAGGGAGCTGCCACATAGACCTGTATCAAAGAGTCGGAGAGGCCCTCCAATGTCACAGAGGACAAGAATCGAAAAGCATGGTTAATGAAAACCAAGTGCCAGTCCCCATTAAAGTTCTGGAAGAAAGAGAGGAAATGTTTCCAATTATAACAGTATGACTTCCTAGTTGACTCTCTACATGCAGAGTGAAGGATGGAGGATGGCTAATCCCTCCTGGGAAATATGCTCCAAGCCATGAAAGGAAAGGGAGGAAGAGCTAGACGTCAAATTCGACCTCTAATTTGGATGAGAAGATCCCAACATGAAGCTGTGAAAGTGACAAGAGGAAAGGCATAGGAGCATGGTGAACCATGGCTGATGAAGCCACTGAGGAGTCGTTAGAATATAGTCTGCTTCATTATTCCATATCTTCCCTAGGACCTAAGTACAGTACCTTTCATTTCTCCCTTTCAAAATTCATTTTGTTACTTTTGGCCCAGCTCTCCAATCCATTGAGGTCATTTTGAATTCTGATCTTGTCCTCTGGAGTATTAGCTACCCTTCCTAATTTGATGTCACCTGCAAATTTAATAAGTATGCCCTCTGTTCTTTCAAGTCATTGATAAAGATGCTGAATAGCATGGCCCAGGACAAAACCCTGGGCATTCCACTACTCACTTCTCTCAAGGATGAACAGGAGTCACTGGTGAGCACCCTTTGGGTTTGGTCAGTCAGCTAATTACAAATCCATCTAACAGTTGTACTTTCTAGCCCACATTTTACAAGCTTTTTTGAAAGAATATCATGGGGTACTTTGTCAAAGGCCTTACTGAAATCTAGATATACTACATCCATAGCATTCCCTTCATCTACCAAGCTTGTAACTCTATGAAAAGAAAAGAAATAAAGGATATACCATCAAATAAAAATGAGAACTGAACAAATGAGCAAAGCTTGGCATTTAAACTGTGTGTAGAACTTCTGTGCACCTTATAAAAATCATAATGATTGGGTATATTGTCAGTAAATACAAATACAGTAGTATTTAGAAGAATGTCCCAATAAATCAATATCAAATATTATTTAAATATAACTTAGTCTGTTACATATAACAGGCACCTGAGTTATGGAATTTCACTTTAGCTTTATTGTTATTATTATACTGAATCTGCTGCAGAGTTGAAGAGTCATTAGTGAGAAACCTAACACATTGCACACACTATTTTCTGCAAAATAGGTTAGTGTGAAGCAAGATAATGTGCTTGTTAATTTTTCCCAATCTAAGACAGAATTCAGTTAGAGGAAGATGGCAGTGAAAAAACTCACAATGAAAAAATAATAAATGTTAAATACCTTGCATAGCCTAAAAATATTACTAAAATATTTGGGGCACTCCTTTTCCCTAACAGAAATTTCAGCTAGTACTTGTAAAACAACTTTTCACAGGTCAGTTTTAATATGTGCAGATGTGTCTCAATTTGCATTGCCCCAATGCAAATGATGTAGCTGGAAAGTGTTGATGGGAGCAGTGAGTAACTGGAGTCAGCTTTCTTCATTTGGCAAGCCTGCTGGGGAAGGCACAGAAGACAATGTGCTATGTATCCTCTAAATGTACTATTGCCAACAGTGCTGCTATGCCAAATATGAAGAAATACTGGAAACCTAAAAAAAATACATACTTGAGACAGTGTGACCAGCTGATGCAAAATATGGATTAAAGATGTTGGTGCCATGGTAGAGATGGATCAATCACATTGAAATGAAGGGAACAACAAAGTTGATCACAGCCAAAGAAGCTGGAAAAAATTAGCCATATATTGAGTGCTGATCTGGACAATGAAACAGCTGTTTCGTCTTTGCTCATTGAACTCAGGCTTGAAGCTGATGTTGATGACACCCAATACAATTTTGCCAGCTTTCTGGCAGTCCTGGCTGTAGCTATAAAGTAAATGAAACATCAATCTTAAACTGGGTGGAAAATGATCAAGCTGTTGGGTTATAGTCACAAACCCACAAGGAAATTGCAGCTGGAAAAAATAGCAAATGGCAACTGCACCTATACCTGGATAATATGAGAAGGATTTTGTTGCAAGTGAAGTTACATTGGTTCACTATCTCTTATGCACAGACAGCTTAACATTACAAAACATCACACTTGTCTACCAATCTACCAAACTAGGCAATTTGAGTATATTTATGAGAATTATAAAAACAACATGCTGAGTATCTCTTATGCACAGCCAATTTAACGTTACAGAATACCACACCTGTCAAGCAATCTACAAGAAAACTAAGCAATTTGAGTATATTTATGAGAATTATGCATGCAAATTGTTGAGTAGCCTTCACTAATTATATCAGAAAGGTGCTTTTTTAATGGAGAAAGAAAAGATACGGGATTGTTTTGCATTAAGGCATGATGATAAAACAATCTGCAAGTAACAAAGGAACCATCCATACCAAATTTTCTGCTCATCATAAGAAAATAATGTATCTGAATAATTGCAAAAACACATGAAGGTATTTCAGTTGTATTTATATACAATCAACTAATATCAGAATGCTGAAACAAATTGTTAGTACCATGCAGAGAAAGGCACAGTAAACCCATTTTGAATGTCTTTTACCAAGAAAGCCATATGATGGAGACAGTAAAAAATGAAACAAGAGATAGTGCCAGATTACACTGCCAGGTCAGAAGGCACTGTGGTTAATTATACAACTGCACTCAAGCCACAAAGATGTTCAGTTGTTGTCATCAGAGATGAAATGAAAGTCCAAAGCTGCACACCACATATTATAGCAACTTGAAATGTGAAAAGCATGAATCAAGAGAAACCTCTATCCACAGACCATAAATCACTCTCAACAGATTCTGGTAGACATTGAATACCATGGAAGACAAACCCAAGCCCCAAGAGGCTACACAAGCTAGCAGCCAAGCAGTCAAACAGGAATCCCCCAGAACCTTTTCCTAGAAGGAAAGGAGCCACTGTGAAACAGTGCTTCCAAATCCTATCCCAGTGAAGCAAGCCAAGAGTATACAGAATGGTATTGAAAGCTGATGAAAGATCCAGCAGAACCAGCAGAGACACACTCCCCAAAGTCTATCAGGGTGACAAAAGCTGTCTCTGTCCCATAATCAAACCTGAACCCAGACTGAAATTGATCCAGATAATTTGTTTCATCCAGAAACCTATGGAACAGAGAGGTTGTTTCTTCCCCTTTCAGTAGTTCTCTCTATCAGAAGCAACTTTTTAAAATCCCCAATGTTCAGAAAGCACTTTCTTAATTCAGTAACAGGAGGCATGAAACATAAATAGAAAGAAAATCTAGAATGGGCAGAAAGAAGTAACATATGCTTTCGGGGGGGGGTTAACAGTGCTGGAGGGGGTTACATAACATCTGGACCACAACACATTTTAGCTTTATTCATTGCAATAGAATGTAAGAATTCTCACATTCAGAATACTACAGGTATGACCTATGTGAATATGTTCATTTTATGTCTCAAAAAGTGCTGGGATGATGGCTTCATGCTCTTTTCTTTCTTAGAAATCTGTAAATTGAATTAGGGTCCTGAACAATGTTGTTGGTGTTGCTGTTGTGTACCTTCAACTAGTTTCAAACTTATGGCAACCCTAAACCGAACCTTGCCTTTGCCTTCATTTGAGGCTGAGAGGGTGTGACTTACCCAAGGTCACCTAGTGAGTTTCTGTGGCTGAATGGGGATTCAAACCTTGGTCTCCAGAGTCATAATCCAATGCTCAAACCACTACACTACATTGGCTCTCCTGAATAGTACATACTGTTTTGTTGTTTGTTGTTGTGTCCCTTCAAATATTTTTTGATTTATGGCGACCCTAAGGCAAACTTATCATGGGGTTTTCTTGGCAAGATTTGTTCAGATGAGATTTGCCATTGTCTTCCCCTGAGACTAAGAGCATGTGACTTGCCCAAGGTCACTCAGGGCCTTTGCAGACTGCTAGAAATAGTGCAAATTGAGTCTACTTTCACTGTCCTGGCTCAGTGCTAGGGAATCATTGGCACTGTATTTTTTTTTTTTTAAGACATTGAGCCTTCTCTGTCAAGAGCTCTGGTGCTACAATAAACTACAGTTCCCATGATTCCCTAGCACTGAGTCAGATCAGTTAAAGTGGACTGAATTTGCACTATTTCTGGCAGTCTGCAAAGGCTCTCAGTGGGTTTTAGGGCTGAGCTGAGAATCGAACCCTGGTCTCCAGAGTCCAGCACCCAAACCACTATGTCATACTGGCTGTCACTGTTATTGTTTTAGCAATACATTATTTGTGAAAGCAAAAATAGTCTGAACCTTAACCAAGATAATTGAAAACTAATATTTCAACTTCTTTTTTCAATGTAATTAATGGCTGCTAAAACTGAACAGTGGGCTGTTTCAGATGTGATGATATGCCAGGCTTCTGTAGAACCCTGTTTCATTGGGATTGAGCAATATGCTGCCTAGTCACTCCTGCTCAGCTCATTCTACAAGCAGCACAGCTGAACAGACCATGGACCCTTTCTATATGGTTTAACATGATGTCTGCCCTTAGGGATCTGGAAGAGTGTGGAAAGTTCCTTTTAAGAAGAATGAATACAATGACATGCTGAAATAATTTGAAACTGAGCAGTGGTAAGATAATGCTCAGCATCCCAGAGGAGGCCAGGGGTATGGCCCAATAGGTCTGCTCTACATGTGACTTCTCTTTATGCAATGTGTGAAAGGGACTTTTCTGTCTAAGTGATCTCCACCAGAGAACTATATTTCAAGGGACGCCAACAAAACACTACTGTTCTTTTTTTTACTGCAGATATTGTCTTGGTGGAGACCAGATGGCTGTAGTACAAGATATATGGACACATGCTTTTGCCCTTCTTCTTTTAAACAGTCACAAGATTGTACAGAACACAAAACAATTACATGCTTTTATTTAACCTTTTTTAGTTCATTGCTATGGAAAACATATAAAGCCACAAAGCAAGCATTATGAGGTATATTTTCAAAGCAGGGGAAGAGGTTTTATATTTGTTGAAGTCAATGGGATTTATGTGGCTAAAACCACATGCAGTTCTTGGAAAATTAACTAGAATGTAAAAAAATAAAATAAAATAGCCCCATTAGACTGATCCTTGAAGTGAATTTTAACAAATATTCCCAACTTAGCCTTTCCTCTAAATAAACACTAATTATTTTATACTCTAATTCTATTTAAAACTAAAATTAAAGATCTGAACATATGAATTAGGAATATTTATTTCCAGATGGCTTAAAATGAAGCACAAGTAGTGGCAAATAGGTTGGTGTAATATAGTGGCTAAAATTCCTGAGTAAGACTTCTGGAGATTCTGATTCAAATCTCCATTCAGCCAATTAGGTCAGTAGACATTCTTGGGTGATCTGTTTCAGCTTTACTACTTCAAAGAGATGAATGAGAATGAAGAGAGGAAAATCATATACGTCAACAAGAGCTCTTCAGATGAAAGGTGGGATATAAATGTAATAAATGCAATTATTAATAAATAAGCATACAAACTGTAGAGATTGGGAGTTGGACACTGTGGACAAAAAACCAGGCCATAGATGCTCAGTTGGACCTAATGATGTCTGTGCACAGCTAGTACCTGGGTGGAAAACAAATGTGTCTTCCTGGGTCCTTTTGGAGGACAGATCTATTATAAGTTAAGTATTTTCATACCTTTAAAAATATAATCATGGGACTCATGCAGTTCTCCAGATGTTGTTAGACTGCAAGTCCCAGCAGCCCTAGCCAACATCATCAATGGTGAAGCATGTTAGAAGCTGCCCACTCCTGCTTTAGTGGCTCCTCAAATGGAATAAAGCAGATTAAATACTGTTTATGATTATCTTTATTCTTTCCAAGAACATTGTCAGCAATGAGATCTAAGGACATCATCTATCTATTTTTATTTATTATTTGCTACTAACTAATAGTTAAATCCATGACAAACTATTTTTATAAATTAAAGATTGATCTGTGACACTGAAATCATATTACTGCAGTGAAGTTTTAGTTTAATCATTGAAAATATTACTCCTTCTATAAACAAAATAACACACAAATGTACAAAAGGAGTCTCAGAGAGGAGAGAAAAACAGTACCAAGAGGACTGAGAATCCTCAAGTGGCGTGGAATCCTGACTGTCAGATGGAGTGAAAAAATGGGGTGAAAAAATGGGGTGGGAGAACAGATTATTGGCAATAAAGACAAGCTGACTGGCTAACAGAAGCCAAGAGCACTTTTGCAGAAGCGTTCAGCAGTGCAACAACGTATCACCTGTTATATGTAATTGTAATTACAAAGGATTACAAATTGCAAGTGTAATTAAAAATGTAATTCCAAAACCAGCAAAATTAAACCTATTGTTATATGGCAATTTAGCCAACTGGGAATATCATCAGCACTACAGTGGAAAGCTGCTCTGAGATAAGTTGACAGAGAGATCTAAGATTTGTTCCTACCAAATGAGTCATTATAAAACGCTGTGATCAACTGGAAAAGCAGAGACAAAATGTAGCGTTTGTTAACATGACATGAGGGAGGGAATCATGGAATGAAGTGGAATCTTTTCTACTACAATGCCAGAGTTGTGCTTCTGAAAAAACATCAATCAAAAAGGTAAAGTGGATAAGCGAGAGGGAATTTGGTACTGTCTGAGACTACAACTCCCACATTTTCTTTCCATTTGCTATGATGGCTGGAGCTTCTGTATTTAGTTAAAATGGCCATATCTACCAATGTTATATAAGAACCTACAAGGGTGGAGGAAAAGACAGCATAATGGAAAATCTGCTCTTAAAACGGGGTGCGGGTGCATTTAGCATTCTCATGAAAGAGTTATGCCCAATTCCTGTATCCCACCTGCAAATTAAAGTCTTGTGTATAACAATTTTGACATGTAGTCACTCTTTCCAATCTATTTTGGCATAATAAAAATATTTAAGCATTCCAAAAATGTCGAAATTATAGTATCTAGAAAATAATATGAATCTGAACATTAACTGTATTAAAAATTTTAATAAGTACGAAAGGAATATCAAATACATTAAATATATTACATTTTAAGGTACTGCTCTTTGTTAATAAATGAATCAAAAGACTAATATTAAATGCAGTGTAACAAGCAAAAACTTATTATTCTAGTCCCAAACAGAGTATGCCTACAAAAAATGAACGAATGTGTATTAGTGTTGGTTTGGCATTCAGCAAAACTGATGCACAAGCTCTAGTTGGAATTCAGGCTGTGTAAATAATAATGTATTAATAAAATATAAAGTAAAATATGTAAATTGTAAATAAATACCAGTAAGGTAGTGCAGCTGTTATATATTAAACAACTTAGCCTTCATTCTATGCTGTCTGAAAATGATGGGAGTTGTAGTCATCTGAAAGACCACAGGCTGACCTAGCTCAAAAGGAGGTCAGTTAAGACTGCTGCTATTACAGCAACTTCATTCTGAACGTAAATCAGTAATTACACTGATCTTGAAAGCAATACTGGACAATCAAGAAGGCGGCATCTCTGTTAAGTTACTGCTTTGAAAAATGTAAGCTTTCCTAGTGGTTTAAAAATTCAAGATTTTCGAATCTCTAAAATTATCCAGAATCAGAAAGTAGATGGGATCCTACAAAAAAGATAAGTTATCTAATAAAAAGCACCTTCAGATCATTGAAACACTTTATTTCATAAATAAATGGCTTTTAAACCTATTTGTTTAGCTGACAAGATAAATTAATTTATGGAAGGTTAACGCAAGGATATTTGCTTGTTTCATTCAGTGCCCAATTCCATACCAGCAAATCCCTCAACTCTCTAGAAATGCTTTTTTCAGGTTGTTTGGAGGTATATTTGGAGAGAGGATATAATAAAAAATGTAACTCATTTTACTACCCAAGCCACTGCCTGAAATTTCCTGATGTCGCTGCTGTTCTATAATTATTAATATATCAGATTGTTAGCATATCAAATTGAAGTATTTCTCATGTGACGATAGGAACACAGTTTTATCAGCTAAGCCAGCATTCAGATACCACCTGCACCGTAATTATAAGTGTACAATTATTGGGGGAAATATAAACTTATTTGCCACACACCTAAACTTTTTGTTGAGCTAAAACATCTTTTTAACAGGAAAAACAAATACCGGTAAATACCATGTTTTACTAGTGACCAGTGAAGAAAAGCAAAATGCATTATGCAAATTTATGCAGGCATTCAGAAACTTTGTAATGGATTTCATTTTTTTTTTTACTGAATGTCCACATTGTTCATTACTGAAAATAAAATAAAAAAATGTTCAGAGGTATGCACAAGCCAAATGCGGATATGGAAAAACATCCTCTTTGCCCCTAAAGCATAACCACATAGTTGCAACAGGAACTACATACATCCTTACCCAAATATGTAACAGCCACCACAATTTGGCCTATATTTTTATGTGCAGTGGGGAAAGCGCATATTTAAAACAATATGCTGTATTTATGAAAGCATGTTCCTCCCAACTAAAGTTATACTGAAAACTTATATTGAAACCTACTCTAGCAGTGTTCACCACTTTTATATTGAACTGGTTTTAGAATTATTTAAAACAATTCTTATCAAAATGGTTAGGGTTCACAAAATAGCTCCATTTCCAACTTTTCACAACTGGAGACTACAAGAGAAAAAGCTTGACTTTGCAATATTTTTATTTAAGACTATTTTAATTCTATTTGCAAATAAATTTCCACTATAATGGTAAGTACTATTGGTTAAAGTGGGAATTATCCCATTTTGTCCTTTTTAAAAGATATAACCATTTTACCTGCAAATAATATTACCTGAAAATACATAATAATACCTTTCCAAATAATATTTCAAGCAGGCCAACAGAATATAGGTACTGAGGACATAGACAAGGAGGATAACTCTAATAACCTTAACAGTGTTAAAAAGTTATTTTCACACTAGTATCCATGTTATTATTTGTTTATATTGAACTGGTTTTAGAATTATTTAAAACAAAAGCAGCACATGGAATACTTTGTTAAACAGATTCTTCATAATGACAATGGAAAAGACAGTAGAATCAACCCTTAATTATACTGACAATCAAATTCAAGGCATTTATTATTAACATGGTAGCTTCCTGGGATATCTTCACACTCCCTTTCAACTTCAAATGGCTTTAATGTCTCAAAGTAGCTTCCAGAACAAACAAACAAACAAAAAATCACATAAAGTCTGGATCTATGCTGAATTCTTTAACTATCAACATCTCTCAGTCAAAGTCAATTATCTGGGTCATATCTATTGACATCTGGTAAGTCTGTTTCCAAGCCTTGAGCACTACTCAACATCTGATGGTGATGAGATATATAAAACTTATTATTGAGAAGCTGGGGGTTTTCAAGATGGTTTATAGTTTAGGTTTGTGGGTCTTCTTTATCTTCTCAGCATGATAACAAATCCACGGTAATTGTCAGAGTTCTGGGAAGGAGTGGGGAGGAGACAAACGGATGTTTGTCTTATTCAAGCTAACAAAAAGGATTCTATTTCTTTTATGGACATCTATAGAGGAATAATTCTCAAGGCAAGCCCATGAAAGTATGTAATACATCAAGGAAAGGTTATTACAGATATTCCTTCCTTGATAACCTTGATGATTTTTTGTTTTGTTTTGGATAATAAAACCAGATTTTCCACTCATTGAAAAATGAACCTAAGAAGTTAGGGGTATCTAAAACTCTGGAGCTGTTTGTAAAATTTCCTTATTATTAATAACTACATGCCCACATTCTGTCAATAAGAAGCAAGGAAAGAATGAAAAAAGCTGACTCTAAAACATGGACTACGAGGTACACTCTCCCTCCCCAAAACAATCCACTCCTGCCACACAAGTAACTGAAAACACTACAGCCCTTTAGTTAGGGATCATTCCAGCCTAGGTTCAATTTCTGGAGTATTTTCCATACCACAATTAAGTGGAGGGATCACAAGCCATCCCAAATCCTCTTGGGCAATGGTCCAAACTCTGGAATATAACAAAGCAGTGATGTACAATGTTTCTTGTAGCTGAAGAAACAGTCTGTTATCTGAACATAATAAAGACTGTTGTCATATTTTTCATATCTTGAACCAGGGTCAGCCCTACCACTAAACATACTGAAGCACCTGTGTCTTGTAGATTTTGAGGGAGGGGACCAGAGTGGACAGAGCCATATGCATTATGTGACCTGTCCTTTCCCCCTTAAGACAGGTTTTTCCTGCTCTTAAGTGCAATAGAAGATGCTGTCCCATCACCAGTGTTGAAGTAAAATTCAACAGAGAATCTGGTCCCCTTCTGTATATGGATCTTGTCCATCTCAGACAGCTTGAAGTAGCCCCTTTCAAAATTACAGTCGCCCCTCCATTTTCATGGGGGATTTGATCCGGACACTCCCCCCGTGAAAACGAAAAACCACAAATATTCAAGCCCCATTGGCTTGAATGGGCATGTGCTCCGCCATGCAGCCCTGCGCCTGCGTCACAGGCACAGGTACCATTATGTCCCTCCCCACTTGCTGGTCCACGAAAAGCGAGACTGTGGACTTGAAGTGGCGGGACAACTGTAGTTTAAATACAATAATTCATCATTTCTATTGAAGTTAGAGTAATAATAATGTCCCTTAAAACTATAAAAAGATCCTATTACTTCTTTGAGACTGAAAAAAGAAATGTCTAATATAAGCTATTCCATTTCATCAGAAGCCTCTTGCTTTATTGAGAACATGGTGCTGAAAGGGATGCTCTGTCCCTGTAAGAGCAACATTAGTATTAAGCTTTGGGTTATAACTCCTCCATTAATTTCAATTTCCCATACTTCAAGGAGATTTAATGATTTCTCTTTTAAAACCGTCTTTTGCAATACATAAGATCAACATCAAAAAGTATAGTTTGCAACCTTCCCCAATCTGGCAGCTTCCAGATGTGATTAAATGACAGAAGTCTGCATTTAATACTACTTGAAGGTAGAAGTAGAGAATGCTACTCTAAATGATTCTGTTTGTGTACTCTGTTGGTACTAGACAAGGGTAGAGAATAGCTCTTTGTGGCCCAAAACACACTGAAGGAATAATACAGTTTGAGACTGCCTTAAGTACCCTAGTTCAGTGCTAGGGAATCCTGGGAACTGTAGTTTATTGTGGCACTAGAGTTCTCACAAAACCACAGTTACCAGAATTCCCTAGCACTGAGCCACAGCAGTTAAAGCAGCCTCAAACTGGATTATTTCTGTAGTGTGTTTTGGACTTGAGGCTGCATTCTACCATGTCATAGTTGTCCCAAGTTATGTCTGCACATCTTCTGAGAATAATATAAACTTTCTCTTTGAGATTAATTGGCTGAGACTGAGTAAGAAGTGGGCAAATTTCATACAATAAAAACACTTTTTCTACTTCTGCTAGTCTTTCTGTAAATATTATTCAATTATTTTTCATTTATGTTATCTTTAAAACAGGTGGATTACAACAGAAACAATTCCCAGGGTATAATTTTAACTATCAAGTGGGTATAAAAACAAACATCAAGGTTACCAAATGCAACATAAAATAGACGGCTTTTTAAATTAAGAACAAGCAGTATTCCTCACACTGAAAAAATCCAGAAACTTTCACTTTAAGTGAAATTAAAGTATTTTGTTTTCTTTCCCATTAACTGTGGTCAAATTAGGCCCCTCTCTATAACATTTTAAAAGCAGTAGCTAAGAGGATGCACCCACATCCCCATATCTCAAGTAATGGCATTGTTGTATTGTTCTTCTTACAAAAAACATAGAAATTAATTGTCAATATCTCCTACCTGTTGTGTGGGTCTGCTGCTTCGTTTCTGAGGATGGTACACAAGCCAAGTATATAAAACGGGATCAATGTTGATTGTTAATCCCTGCACACTGGCCAAAAGCACAGCTCCTACAAAAAAAAACAAAAACAAAAAAAATATATAATGCTTCTCATTCAAAGTTTCTGCTAGGAAAGGCTTCATTTCTCTGTCGGGATTTCTCATAGTTCAACTCTTGGGTCCCTTGTAGTGAGTTTTCTCATGTTGTCTTTATTATTGTTTATACTCATGTACAAATTTAGAAATTTTAGTTAAAAATTGACCCAAAAAAACCTAAGTCTACTTATCCACGGGTCAATGTAAGTACTGTACTTTAACTCTTATGAAAAAGGGAATCATCCTCTGGTGAAAGGCAAGAGTGTAGTCTGTCCTGGAAGCAGGGACCTCCCTCTACCCTCTCATCAATTCTTTAGTGTTAGCACATACAGTTATGCCTGCTGGAATTTTGTAAGTTTTTTCACATTGTTTTCCTTTGCTTTAGATCCTTTGTTAAATGCCCCTATGTTTTACCCTCAACTTATCCACGGGCCATATCAAAATCTATACTTTTGGCCTTAAAACCTGCCCTCGGCTTATATATGAGGTTGACTTATAGTCGAGTATATATGGTAATCAAAACCACAAATATACAGTAAATCCCATGGCTCGCTAACAACAGCTTTACATTTCCAGTTCATATCTTTTCTCTCATGAATCCCATTGGTTATCTGATATTTCAGGTTGGTATCTCATCATAGTTGTAAACTCATTGTGTCAAAGGATAAATAACTCTTCTATCCCCCCCCCCAGACCTTCTCCTCCTTGATTACTCTGTTTCCACTTACATGATCACCATTCAGTCTACTCATTAGATATAAAGGTTTGCATTTTCTCTAATCCTTCCTTCTTCTTTTCTCCATTATTCAATTTGTCATTCACAAAGAATAGTGGCTGTTTACAGTTTTCACTGGGGATTTTATAAGTGCACTTCTGCCATGTCCTAATTGTCCTAGCTGATTATCGTTTTACAATGAGCCTTTGATATCCATTGAGGCTTGGTTCTAAAGCCTCCCATGGATATCAAAATCCGTAGACGCCCAAGTCCCATTAAATACAATGGCCTAGTAAAATGGTGTCCCTTATATAAAATGGCAAAGTCAAGGTTTGTCTTTTGGAATGTATATTTTTTTAAAAAATATTTTCAAACTGTGGATGGTTGAATCCGTGGATAAAGAATCTGGCTATGGAGGGCAGACTGTATTTTTGTACGTACTTATGAGCTGCTTTGAATAGAATTCCTTAGGGGAAAAGGAGGATCCAAATAGAAATAAAGCAAAAATAAAAATAGCACAGACAACAGGGCTTTGGTAGGGTGTGTATGTGTGTGTGTGTGTGTTTTAATTTCAGGAGCTCTGACAGCTAAATAGAAAGCTACTATTTTAACATTCACAGGCCTTGAGTCTTCCAGCAGTGGAAATTACTATTTAATTTTTTTTAAAAGAAACAAGGATTGGTTGCACTCATGGGATACACAAAACTTCGTTAGCTAGCAGTCTGTGTATCTTGAAAGTACATGAAAGTTTAAAAGGTCATTACTTCTCTTACATTGCAATTTCTGAGTGGTAAGCACAATACGACAAATGGTAAGACAACGAGAGTGGTAAATGGTAAACACATATAGTTGGAGTAAAACAGGCCAAAGTTTTACTGAGTTATAGCTGTAATACATAATAATAATAATAATAATAATAATAATAATAATAATAATAATAATAAATTTTATTATTATTATTATTATGTATTACAGCCCCTGCCCAGCTGTTCTGAGGTGGGTGGGACCTGGAGTTGACAAGAAATTGGGTTCCACGTGGGCATACGCCACTGAAGGGATGTCCATCAGCAGAAGGTAAGTCCAACAGCAGAAGGTAAGTCCAACCCATTGTTAGGCTATTGTCCAAAAGGAATGCTGTTTTGTCCTCAATATCTCCAAAAGCAATGAATGTTATTTCTAAGCTCTTAACAGTAAGAATACAAGTTTCTCAACTCTGAAATCAGCCAAACATACTAGTACATATATCTTCTGCAACTCATCGACTACAAACTGTGTTGGACCACATTTCTAATACTCCCATCCAACATTCATACATACTGTTGGCGGAGTGATGGGATAGAGGCTACATTGAAGAAATTGACTTGAGCAAAATTTGAAGCTATTACCATTAACTTCTTAAGCTGATATGCTTTTATATTCTCATGAGAGATGAAAACTATAAATACAATTACAAAATGCATAACATACTAGCAATCTTAAAAAGGAACAACTGTTCCAAAACATTCTAAAAATGCTAACTTCATTTACATTTATATACCTTGAGTTTATTTTTACGTATTTTTAGGTGTTTCATACATACACCCAGGTCTTAGGAACTTTGGCATTGCAAGTTTAATATCCTGTCATGTTTACATGATCTAGAAAGGAGACCTCATTAAAATGCTGTTCATCATAAAACAATTCTGTTACTGCTAGTTTTCTAACTGAATAAGCATTAATAGAAATTAATGGAATATTAAAAAGGCTCTGCTGAAAGAAAAATGTAGCGCAAATCACTGCCAACCATTCTACATTTGCCTAGAAATTATATTAAAATAGCAATTAAAAAAAATAATTTAAAATGTAACAAATTCTCTTGTTGAAATATTCAGTATAAACTTGAAGGATTTTCAACACTGTACAGAACATTTTGCTAGCCATTTTAAGGTGGTACTTAGTTACGAACAAACTCCAGACAAGTATGTGGCTTCAAGTTGCCTGATGACTCATGGCGATCTTGTGAATTTCATAGGCTTTTCTTTGCCAGTTCCTTCCTCAGATAAGCAAAATTTTATTAATTTAAAAGGGGAGGGAAAGCCTCATAAACTACATAAGTACCACTGTAACTACACTATTGCTCTGTTAACCTTTCTTGAGTTCATTAAACATAATTAGTTGTTAATTTACAACACGGAAGTTAATGGCTAGATCTTTATAAAATATAAAAAGCATGTGCTTGTTATTACTAAAGCAACTATACTACACCATCATATAAAGAATGCAACCTCTTCCACATGCAAGTGTCCCAATAATATTCTTTCTGCATTATAAGCTTGGCCACAGAAAACCACTGGGTGACCTTGGGCAAGTCACACACTCTCAGCCTCAGAGGAAGGCAAAAGAAACACATGTTAAGTTATGCTGTCTTTTTATCTTTTATTATAATTTCAGTTATCAATTACAGTACTTTTAAAAAGTACTAACAAAGAACAGTATTTCGTAATGGCTATTTTTGAAATTTACAGGGTATGTTTATGATTCTATAAATCTTATTTTGGATGTTAAAATGTTTCACATAAACTATGTAAAGTCTTCATAATTATGACAGAACACAATGTTTATTTACACATCACATAATCTTACAGATGGCTGGCCCTATCTTATGATTTCATCAAGATGACTAATTTTGGAACTAGCTATTTCTGGGACTAGCTTTCTTGTTAGATTTTACATGCTTACTCAAAGTATCTCTCTGGAAAAAGTTTAGCTAAATTTTCTACTACAACTCTTGTACATGTACATGTGAATGTGTATAATTCTGCATGTATACACCCTACATATATGTACTTAAAATTACTTCATTGATATTATCTCAGCCTCTTTTTACACACCTCAACCAATACATTGTCCATTCAAATTACAATATGAATGGATGGTTTCCTGGAAATACATAAGGGCCATTTCAGTAGCTTGAATCTACAAAAAACATACTCTTTTTGAAACCTCAGTGGTCAGCAGGTTTTCTGGCAACATGGCCCTACAGGTGGGGTGGGATGTGTGATGCACCTAAAGTGGCTGGCATCTGTGGCTCTAGTTGTTATTTTGAGATTTTCTAGTGACACCTCTTGAAGTGAGTGTGTATTCACCTCTACACCTTATTCTGTCATTGTTAAGTGAGGTACATCCTGTATTTGTCTAAAAACTGTGTCAGCTTCAGAGAATACCTCTACACATACTTATATATCCATGTTTCTTAAGGAAACCCAAAATGATCCAAGTATATCTTGCCACCTGACTCTCCCTAAGTCCCCAGCAGATACCGTGTGCATGTGTGTGGTATCTGCTAGGGACACAGGGAGCGTCAGGCAAGAGATATCGGGGTCATTCTGGGTTTCCATACGCACACACGCACGCGCGCACGCGCACACACACACACACACATATTGAACATCACTTCAAAATAAACTGCTAGCTTCCATCCAATTGCAATCTTTTCCCCTTCTGAACGTTCCTTGGGCCCACATAGACACAGAGACAGAGAGTAAGATTTATTTATTTTTATTTAATTAATTCCTATGCCACATTTCTACCAGAAGGGACCCAAGGTGGCTCACGAACAAAAACACATTAAAAACTCATTACAATTCAACAATTAAAACTTCACATAAAAACAATATAAAATTACAAACATTAAAACCACAATAAAAGCACGATATCCACCCCATATAACAAACACCCCATATAAAAAGCTGTCCCATGATCACACATTAAAAGCTTGCCCGAATAAAACTATTTTTGCTTGCTGACAGAAGGCAAGCAGGAAGGGAGCCAGCCTTGCTTCCCATGGAAAGGCATTCCGGAGGGCAGGAGCAGCCACCAAGAAGGCTCTCCCTCATGTCCTCACCGGGCAAGCTTGCAATGGGGCTGGGACCAAGAGAAAGCCTTCTCCTGAAGATCTTAGGTTGGTGGCTGGAGTCCAGTACTTTGGCAGGCAGGTAAGGAACCATTCGTCTCAGTTCAGTTGTTATTGGAGGGTCATTCATGCCATCAGACCCCCTCCTCCTTCTGGCCATGTAGGTACTCCAGGAAATAAATTTTAAGTTCCATTAACAAAACAAAAAGAGAGACTCTTTTTTTTTTTTTTTTTGTCTTGCTAATGGAACTTAAAATTTATTTCCTGGAGTACCTACTTGAACTGAGAGCAGCCACATCTTGACAAAATGCAGGTTTGGGACTATCATCATAATCCCCCCCCCTTGCATGATTTTTTAACATCTTTGCCTGATGAAGAAGCCAGTGGAGCTTCAAAAGCTTGCAACATGTATTTTTTTGCATTTTGGTTGGCCCCATAAAGGTATCACTGCTTTGTAGCTATTGGATGTTATTGAACTTTGCGAGAATATGTTTCACACTCAGTTGTAATTGTTTGGGTTAAATGTTACTAGCAGACATTCCATTTTGTTTTCTCAGCCTTTAAGACTTCTATTAAATAGATCAAAGATAAGCAAAGAGAAGTAAGTGAACAATCAAGAGCCTTCTAGTCACTTATCTATACTTACGGTGACTCCATAAAGTTCATAGGGTTTTGTTAGGCAAGGAATACTCAGAAGTGGTTTGCCATGGCCTTCCTCTGACTATAGTCTACAGCAGGGGTAGGCAACCTTTTTGAGCCGGGGGCCGGGTTGCTGTCCCTCAGACAATTGACGGGCCGAAGCACCAAAAATAAATAAATAAATAAATAAATAAATATTAAAATTTAAAAAGAATTAAAAAATTAAAAAAAATGCATGCACACTCTCTCAGCCCCAGAAAAGCCATGGCAAAACCCCTGTGAAGATTTTGCCAAGAAAACCCCAAGAACAAGTAATAACAACAATAATCAATATCATCATGGGGGGGGCGGCGGCGGTGGGGGGGGGGCGGCAGCGGCGGCAGGACTGGTTTGGGGCCGGTCCAAAGGCCTTGCTGGGCCGCATCCGGCCCCCGGGCCTTAGGTTGCCTACCCCTGGTCTACAGCACATGGCACCTCCTGTAGGTCTCTCTTCCAAATACTAACCAGGCCTGGCCCTGCTTAGTTGCAAAGATCACACAGGAACTGGTGCCCAGCTCAGTATTAAAAGCCCAAGGAGAGAGAACTGCACTCCTAAACATATCCGGCTTGACATTACTGTATGAACCACAGCCTTCTTAACTTCCAAAATCTTTTCACTCTGGCCTTTCTTTCCCTCAGTTTTTCTTTCGCTCCTAAATGTCTTCTACTGGCCCTCTTGGGTTTCCTTCCCCCATTCTTCCTTTTCTGTCTTTATATCTTGCAACCTTCTCAGATACTGTCCTTGGCATAACAAAAATCAAGCTGTGTCCAGAAAATCTGTTCAGCATATTGGAAGCCTATATTAAACACCTGCTTCCATTTTAGGCTGTGGGAATATACAAGACCATTTCTGGATTTCCACCATTATCAGGGAGCCCAAACCCCAATCTAGTGGAGGTTTCAACTGACTCATAAAGATAAATGTGCCCCCAGAGAGGGATTCAAGGTAAATTCTCATTCTCCCAGACCATGTGTGTATGCACACATAATGCAGATGCATACTTGTACAAAAGCATGATGCCAGGCAAATGTCTAAACCAAAACCAAAACTGCTGAACAGAAATCCACTGCTAATGAAAATACACCATACATGTAGAATTTAGCTATCATTATTCTTCCATTCTTCAACTTCAAAGTAGACATTTTAAAGGATGATAGCATGAGGTGTTATCCAAACAGCCTGAGCAGGAACAAATGGCTTTCTGCCAAAACTGACCAGTATATTGATGGCATTTGTTGAAGACTAGAGAATATTCTTGTTCTATATTTACAAATTATTCTAAAGTACAAAGAGAAATTATCAGTTTGATACTTATGTACAGATCTTGAAGTGTATTTTAGCTTTTATCTTTGGCAAAGTAGTTAAGTAGTTGAAAAGGGAAACCTATTCCAGAGCAGGCACGGTGTGTGTAGTTCTGATTTTTTTACTTGTAAACATCCTTTCCACACAAAGCCCTCCGGGACAGTCAAAGAATTCAATGAATGAACTATTTGGGGAAAAATTAAGAACGCTTGACCTGACATACAACTTTTCTAACTGTTAAATATGAATAAGAACTTTTTCCTCAGTACTCATTTAGACAAATGCTGTGGCAGTAGGAGTAAATTTTTAAATTATGAAATCTGTACTCCTTGAGCACAGAGGCTGGCATTAAATTAGTTAATTGTGTCAACACACATATAAACCTTACTGTTTCAATGAGTAAGGAATAACAGTTTTACAGATGAAGGTGCAAGTGTTTTTGAAGGTGTGGATTGACAATCCTTGCATTTGTTGATGTTCATGAAGCCACATCTTATTTGGTTTTACATATGGGAAAAGGAACATAAAAATTACTGTGTGCCAAATCTACCATGATGTTTTCCCAAATGTTCTAAAGAAGCACCTCAACATCCATGGCTGAGCACGCTTACTCTCAGAAAAGTAAGATGATCAAAAATTCAAGTGCACAAAAAAGAGGAACTAAACTGAAGTATTAACTGCAGGTGCAGATTGGGTTAGAATAAAAATCAGTAGCTTTTAGTGTGCAAAAGACCCTAGTATTTTAAATAGCCAAAAGGGTGGTAAACGTCTGAAAACAATTTCAATTCACTCGTCAAGTCATTCAAAACATCTTGTTGTGAGAGTGGATTAAAACAATTTTGAAGTAGAAAGTTACGCTTTCTAGAAAGGAAATGTTTTACCTACACGTTTACCATATGTTCCTTACTATGTCCATATGGGGGCAGTAATGTTTAACAAAAATAGTAACTATACTACAGTTACCTTAATTATTTGTTCAGAAAATCTCCTTGGATCTTCTCAATGAAAATAACATATACAGCTGTTTTTCAGAAAGTAGCAAAACCTTAAGGTTATGGCCTACTGAACAGCCCTCTTTTAAAATACCACTGAAGATTCATATGTCAGACCACCCAGTGTCCAACTGTGTCTCTAGAGTGTGTAAGATTTTCCTCCCAGCAATAAATTGGCAGTTTCACATCTTCATTTCTATATTTGAATTACTGTCTCAATCATGATGTTATCCTGATGTAGTTAGTATGTTCCTAGGATTTGCCATTGTTTTGTGTTTCTTTCCCACATTTCTTATTATTTCTTATTTTATGTATGCCAACACTTCCAAGTTTGCTCTACAGAATGATTTTAAACCAACTATATTAATTCATTAAGAGACTGTACCATAATCCCCCCCATCTAGTCATTTTACCCTTATGTTTAATATATATTCAGTAACTACCCAATTTATGAACCAGTACTAGCTATGGTTAAGATTGTATTAATCTTTGTTTGTTAAAAAAAAATCAAGCAATATATCAAAAACAAGAGAACACATACGGTGCCTCACAAAAATGATATAATTAGTAGTTCAAGTGCTATTACTCAAATTTATATAGTACCGATTAATTAACAGCTGGAGCAAAGATGGTTATACAAAGTGAGAAAGAAGTGTTATATATACTTTTCATAAATGATACCCAAATCTTCTTTTGCATCTTTCATGTCTGAATATAGAATTTAATTGCTACACTGACTGACATATAGAACAGTTTTACCTCTTTACTTTGTCAGTATCATCCACTATCATAAAGAATCCTTAATGCCAGACTACGGTAGATCAAACAATGGAGATCTTTGACTGAAACTCATTTCTTCTAAATTCGGATATGGGGAAAGGCAAGTTGCATTATGTGTGTATGTATGTATGTGCCTTCAAGTCATCTGTCAAGTTATGGCACCCCCATTAATGTCATAGGGACTTTTAGGCAAGAAATACTCAGAGGTGGTTTTGTAAGGTCCTTCCTCTGAAATATAGCCCACAGCACCTAGGATCCCTTGGCTGCCTCCCATCCAAGTTCTAACCAGGGTTGGCCCTGCTTAGCTTTCAAGATCAGATGGAATCTGATGCTTTAAAGCAGTGTTAAAGAATGTGTTGGCCTACGACTCTGGAAACAAGTGTTCTATTACCAGCTTGGCCATGAAATCGACTCGGTGACCTTGGGCAAAGTCACATGCTCTCAGCCTCAGGGGAAATAAATGGTGAACCTCCTCTGAACAAATTTTGCCAAGAAAACCCCATGATAGATTTACCTTAGGGTCGTCGTAAGTCAGAAACTACTTGAAGACACACAACAACAACAACAAGACTTTATGATAAGGGAAAAGTGCTTAAATTTCACTATTTGGGTTTTCAAAAGTTCAGTGTTACATTAGCACAGGTAAATGTAGGAACTTAAGAAGAGCCATGCTTAACTGCTCCAGCATTCTCTTCTGAGTAGTCAATCTGATGACTTTGGAAAACCTACAAGTGAGACAGAAGCACAACTGTATTCTCTGGTTTGTGTTTCCCAGCAACTAACATATACAGTCACACTTTCGATAATACAGGAAGCAACATATGGCCATTATGAGTAGTAGCCACTTATAGCCTTTTAATCCCTCATTTCGCCATTGCCCTAATTCACTCTCACCATAATCAGGCTGGCCTTTATTTAGCCTAAAACAGTGGGAATTACTATTTCTTAGCATTTGTGTCACATCCACATTAAAAGGTCCTGTGGAGTGACAACCACAGTGTCTGAAATGGTTTCACAATTAGTGTGTATACATGTGTTGAGGGTGGGGGCAGAGCAAAATCAATACACACACACACTTTTGGATGTGATTCATTGCTACCTATTAATATAAACTTAATTATCCTTTTAAGGCTATAAGGAGCCAAAGATTAAAATTTAGTTTTAGGAGCTAAAGCCCCATTCCTTCCATTTTCAAGGAAAGTTATGCAGCCAGAATAATACCCATTTTTAAAAAAATAATGCTTACAAACAAGAAAAAGATGGAAAGATATGCTTGCTCTGGGTCACAGAAGAGTACTGTTACTAAATCATAACCTGACGTGGCCAGATGTGGATGTGGATTTCCGGTGCAAAGAAAGAAAAGGCTTATCTGTGTCAGGTTATTAGCTCAAAGAACAGACATTGCCCTATCCAGAGCTGAAGAAGGTCAAAGCTATGCACCATATCTGGTGATTATGCTGATAGGTTTCACTCCAGCTGACTACCAGAAGGAACTGTAGGGTTCATTACAGATGGAAGTAGCTTAAGAACTGAAAAGAGATCAGTTTTCTTCATAATTTGGAACTAATAAGGAGCTTCCTCTATGGCAGATGGATTTTCTCTGCCTTCTGGAGTAAGACCTTAGCAGTTGCAGCTGAATACCTGTCACAGCCAAAGAAAGAAAAAGCTGATAATTCTCACAAATACTGTTCTGATCCAAAAACAAACTAATAAGATTAACTTGGACCTTCTAGGTCTTCTTGTTGGCAGGTCCAACCTACTTCTACAAGCTTTGATTACAATCTTGTTTACAGTTACACACACTACACTAAAATCAGTTTACACAATGTCTTAACTGTGCTCACAGTTTTCGTCTGCAATTGCCTTTCCTTTGAATAGTTGTGTTCAAGGGGAGGAATCTAGAAACATGAATCTGTTTTACTTAATACAAAAGGCCATTTCTAAAATTTCTAAAAACCTCTGATGAGTAAAAGAAATGGGTTTGTTTTTTTAAATCTATGATTTTTACCAATTGGAAGTGAGCCAGAAGAAAAAGTTTTTCTTCCTTCTAGTCCCTCCCTCCTGGAGACTAAATTCCCACCAACAACTTCAAGTGTCCTTAAACGTAATAGCCTTGTTCTGACACTGCAACACATACAATCCAGAAGAAAGGAGTTTAATCTACTCCATTATTTCTCTTGGAACATTAATCTGTTCCACAGCAAACTTTATCTTCCTCCACTTCTTCTCAAAGGAGACTATGGGCATCTGACTACAATGCCCCACACCTCCATAGGGACCACATTGCAGCCATGGCTTTCTTTTGCTAGGCTGAGTGTAAATACACCAGTAAACTCCAGAGGCAGGCCCAGACCTTTGGGGGGTGCGGAAAACAAATTAATTATAAATTCTTTTAATAATGAACTTTTCATCACAATGAGGGCTAAACATCACTATAATCAATACTTAACTTACATGTAGACCAGGACTGCACAACTTGTCTGTACACAGGGACCAAAATTAAAATATTCTAAACTTCCTAGGGCTGCAAAAAGGTTTTAATTAAATTTTTATTGATTAATAATAATTAGAATTAATTAATATTAATTCCATCCTCCTCCTCCACTGCCCAGCTCTCTCCTCAGGAGAAAGCCAAACAGCGGAGGAGCCTTGTTTGTCCTTCTTCTCCTCTGCCCGGACCTCTCCACAGGAAAAGGCCAAGCAATGGAGGAGCCTTGAAGGGTGAATGTTTGCCCCCTTCCTTCTCCCCCACCTGGCCTTCTCAGGAGAAAGCAAGGTGAAGGAGGAGCCTTGCAGGGCAAGCGTTTGCCTGTCCTACTCGTCTGCCTGGCCTTCTCCTTTGGAGAAAGAAAAGTTTTTCCACATCCTTGTGTACCACCTGAAATCCTTTGGCAGGCCGCATGCGGCCCCTGGGCCATACGTTGTGCAGGTCTGATGTAGACCAAAACACTGCTAGCACACTGACAACTTTGACAGATGTTTGGAAGTAATTTACGTTGTTCTATTTGTTCTGAACTTACTGGAAGGAAGGAAGAAAAACAGAAGATTCAATTGGTCATATGACTTTCTGCTTATGGGCTTCTCTCTTATGGTTTGAGTAGGCACAAGCCTAAGGGTCATGAGGGAGATATACTAAATGGAAAGTGTGACTGAGAAATGCAGAACTGAAAAAAAGGAGAAGAGAGGAGACAGATTCACCATGAGATACCCAGACAAGGATACTGAAAGCATAAAGAAAACCAAAGGTTATCTGTAGAGCAGCCTATTAAGATAGAGCCAAGACAAAATAGAGGAACAGAGAGTAAGAGAGACTATCAACATGAGAGGCAGAACACCATTTTAGTTCCCTACCCTCCTGTACCTATTGGATTAAAAGACACCTCAGGGACAATTTTTGTAAGAAAGACTATCAACACTGGAGGACAGGGGAACAGGATTGCAATTAAATTTCAGGTCTTTCATTTAATTTGTATCACTAGGGGACAACAGGTGCAACCAAAGTAATGTTTTGTTGTTAACTGCCCTCTGGTCAGCCCCGACTCATGGCAACCCTGTGGATGAGACAACTCCAAGACCCCCGATCCTCCACTGCTCTGCTTAGGACCTGTAAATTCAGGGCTGTGACTTCCCTGATCTGGCATGGGGCCTTCCTTTCTTTCTAGTACCTATTACCTTCCCTAGCATTATTGTATTTTTAATGACTCATGCCCTTCTCTTGACATGGCAAAAAGTATATCAGGTTCAATTTAATCATCTTGGCTTCCAGGGAGATTTCCAGCTTGATCTGTTCTAGGACCCATTTGTCTTTTTGGCTGGTCATGGTATCCTCAACACTCTTCTCCAGCACCACGTCTTGAATGAACTGATTTTCTTCCTGTCCGCTTTCTTCACTGTCCAGCTCTCACATTTGTATATGATTCTAACTTTAGTGCTTGGTTGCATGCCTTTACACGTTAGGATTTTGTCTAGTTTTTTCATAACTATCATTCCCATTCCTAGTCTTCTTCTGGTTTCTTGACTGCAGTGTCTGTTCTGATCAATGTTTGATCCAAAGCATGGGAACTCTGTCTATTTCAAATTTCTCATAATCTAAGATGAATTCATGTAAATTCTCCCTGGTCGTTGTTGTTGTTGTTGTTGTTATGTTCAGCAGTAAGCCTGACTTTGCACTTTATTCCTTGACCTTCCTCAGTAATTGTTTCTAGTTTATGATGTTTTCTGCTGGTAGTATGGTGCCATCTATACATCTTAGATTGTTGATGTTCCTCTCTCTTATCTTCACTCCTCCTTCTGAGTCTAAACCTGCTCTTCATATGATGTTTTATATGTACAAGTTGAACAAGAATGCAGCACTGCCTGTCCCTCTTGCCAACTGGGAACCATTCTGCTTCTCCATATTTTGTCCCAACAGCAGCCTCTTGTCCCTAAGTACAGATTTCTCATCAGGACTATCAAATGTAGTGGCATTTGCATGTCTTTAAAAGCATTTCATAGCTTTTTATGATCTATGCAGTCAAAGGCTTTGCTATAGTCTATAAAGCACATTCTAATTTTCTTCTGGAATTTCTTGGTTCACTCTATTAACTATTGTATGCTTGCAATGTGGTCTCTATTGTCTCTTCCTTTTCTGAACTCTGCTTACACCTCTGGGACTTCTCTCTCCATATGTGATTAGAGTATTTGCTATAAAATTTTGAGCATAATTTTGCTTCAGTGGGATATTAATGCTATGATTCTATAGTTGCTGTGGTCTTTTGGTCTCCTTTTTTGTGGATGGGATGTAAACTGACTGTTTCAAGTCTGTTGGCCACTTTTTTATTTTCCATATTTATTGGCATATTTTAATTATCACTAGAGTTGATTCTTTCTATGTCAACGGTACCAATTCTAAAAGAATATCATCTGTTCCTGGTGACTTGTTCTTCCCAGTATCTCTTATTGATCCTTCTGCCACACTCTAGAATTTGGGGGAGATTTTTCCATGATTCTTCATTCCATTTTTTCATTTTTTCTTCCCTTTATATAGTGCTTCTGTGTATTGCTTCCATCGTCTTTTTATATCTTCTTAATCTAATAGTATATTCCTCTTCCAATCACAGAGCATCCCCACCCTTGTTCTGAACTTTCCTTTGAGTTCCCAGATCTTGAGGAAGAGGTGTCTCATTCTTTCTTTTTTTGTTGTTGTCTTCTATTTCTCTGCACTGGTTATTATAGTATTATAGTAGTTGTGCATTAGTGGTTGGACAGTTACATTAATGATTCTGGTTTTGTTCCTATCTCCTTTCTTTTGCTTCTCTTCTTTCTTTTACTGCTTGAAGCATTTCCTCTGTTATCCATTGTTTCTTCTCTTTCTTTCTGGCCACTATTAAGAGTCTTTCTGCACTACTACTTGACTATATCCTTGGCTTCTGATCATAATTCCTCTGGTTCTCAGTTGATTATGCTTAATAGTGCAAATTTATTTCTCACACCATCAATACATTCTGTTGGGATATTGTTCAGATCACATTTCTGTATGATGACTGTTTTTGTTTTGTGAACTCGAAGGCTTTCACGGCTGTGGGTTTTTCGGGCTATGTGGCCACTTTCTGGAAGCGTCAGGAATAAATTCTTCCACAATGCAGCCACACAGCCCAGAAAATCCACAGAAATGTATGTTTTTGTTTTCTTTTTCAGCATTACTCTGATTTTTGATATAAATAGTTCATGATCTTTTCCACAGTCAGCACCTGGTCTTGTTTTGGCCACAAGAATTGAGCTTCTTTATCTTCTGCTTCCAATTACATAGTCTATCTGATTTTTGTATTGACCACCTAGTGATGTTGTGTATTGACTCCTCTCTGGTTGAAAGAACATATTTGCTATGAACAGATTGTTCGTCTCACAAAATTCTATCAGTCACTCTCCTCCTTCATTTTTTGTACCTTGTCCAAATCTTCCTACTGTTTCCATTTTTCTCTGCTACCAACTTTGGCATTCCAGTTACCTATGATTAGCTTGCAATCCTGAGTTGGTGTGTTGCCAATGTCTTTTTGGACTCCTTCATAGAATCTCTCAATTTCTTCTTCTGCTGCTTTTTTGGCTGGTACATACACTTGAATAATGTATACTTGGATTATGCATGGATCTTTATGTAAGATTTAAAAAAAACCCTAATAATATTTACTCAAATACATTTGTAAAAAGTCCTCCACTAATGATAACATATGCTAAATTAGGTTTTGGAGCCTTCTAATTAAAATCATGATGAAATTGGCTTTTTTTACTAAAGTTCCAAGTTCTAAGCTTGTCTACCTGAATATGAAGAACCAAATCTTTTTTTTATCACTTCTTCCGTAAAGAATTCTGGAGCTAAGACAATGATTGGCTAGGCCAACTGCTATTAGAATTGGCCAGACTCATACCTTTATCACAGCTGGAGTTAAGATCTCCAGCAATGGCATCTTAAAATATTTGTGTAGCCAGGAGACCCTTACCATTGGGTCAGTAAAGGTAAAACAGGTTTTTGCATTTTCCTGTATACAGAGTTGGGTGTAACGTATAACACAATCCCATACTTCTCTATGTGTTTATTCAGATAACTTCCAGAATTAAATGGAGCTTACTCCCAAGTAAGCCTACATAGAATCCCAGATTTCAATCTGTGATGGGTAGGTAGCAATGCAATATCTTCATCTTTTTAACTACTGTGCCATGGTAATCACTCTCTAACTTAAACTGCAGCATATTTCCTTTCAGAGAATTGTTACTATGCAAAATGCAAGGCTACTTTGCTTCTGGGTGAAACAGTAAAATATTGACATTTCTAAGAATTTCCACACTTCAGAATTATGACATGCCTTAACCTTAGCAGCAGTGTTTTTTAATTTTACAATATTTCAATTTACAATTTTAATGTAAGAAATCAGTGTCACCAGATAAGGGAAGCAGACTCACTGATTTTAACTGGCCCACTGTGTTTCTTCTTTTGTATTACAATTGCAGTAAAAATACACTTCTTTAAGCCAAAAAGATTATGTATTTCACTAGCAGCATGATTTTTAAATGCTCAGTGAATATATCCATTTTGACTGTTAAAGAAAGTAAACTAGGATACTTTCAAGCTACTCAGTTAGCTCACTGATTTCCACTTTCAGCATAAGTCCTTTAAAGCAACATCTACAGCTTGACTTAATGATTTTAGGATGTTCACGGTGTGGCTTTGTTTCATAGCATAGGCTACAACAAAAGAATATGACCACCTTCTCACTGCTTTTATCTATTAATAAAGCTACCATGTACATGTGCCCCCCTCTCCTTCATGAATATTTTTTCCTTCCATCCTACCCACCCCAGATTCATTACTTCACCCTATTAATAATTTGTGCAGAGTCCTCTGCTAGTTTTATGAGCCAAAAATCACAAAATGTCAGGTTAAAAAACCTCCCCCAAACCTTAGCATTAAAAGGTTATTAGCATTAAAAACTGTTGGAAGAAAGTTATGCATTCTCTTTCCCTTCATTATATAGATAGGGATTCCTATTTGGGTCTCTCTCTCTTTAAGATTAACTGTCCCTCTCACAAGATTCTAAACTATTAGTTTTACAGTGTGTGTGAGTCTGACTGTTAGTCTAACACAGGGGTAGGTAACCTTTCCCCTTTAAGGGCCGAGGGACTTCAGCCCTCAGAAGCCTCAGCCATGCTGGCCAATAGTCCCATGTTGGCCAATAGCTCCTGGGATTCTGGGAGCTGAAGTCCCTCGGCCCTTAAAGGGGAAAGGTTGCCTACCCCTGGTCTAACATGTCTATTATGTCTCTTCTCCATCTTCCTGCTATATGAAAGATGGTAATGCTTTCTCTCTTTACCCAAACCATCTTTAGTTAGATTAGAATTTAGTTTGTTATGTAATTATTTATTAACACCATTATTATTGTTTATTAAACTACAAACTATAAGTTTGTTGTCTTTCTGAGTCTATCTTCATTCTTTAGGAAGGCAAGTTTAGATAAAAATATTCAGGGCCACATTTCTGTTGTTTTGATAATGAAAGACAGATTCTAACAGGTTTATCTTTCATCTTTGTATATTTAAGTTTCCTTTAAAAGGATTAAAACCCTGGAAACCTACATTACACCTCACATTTTTTGGGTTATGGGTCCAGATGCCCAGGATATTTTTTAAACTGTTTATTCTGCTTATCCTGAAAATAAAGACTGCAAGAAAAAATTTAAGCTACTCTAATAATAGAGAATGGCTTCTTCTAATCCTAACTCCATAATGATAACTGAATATTAACTAGAATAAATTATAAAACATGGTCATGGAAATGCAAATGTACCTGACTACAATGAGACTATTTAAAACAATAAATGGGCAGAGACCCACGGAAGCAGGAATACATCAACAACAGTTTGATGAAAATGCAAAAATGTAGCAGCTATATATGCTTATCTGTAGATCCTAGCATTGTTTACCATATTTAAGGTTTAACTGATGTAAAACAAATATGGACAAACTACAGAAAGTATTTAATTCTCCAAATAATTCTAATCAAACAGCTCTCATGATCAAACTTGTTAACACCAACTTGCACCATCTTCAATATTTAAATCAGCATATTAACAGATTTATGACAACTTTGTCTGGAATTACAGTAGCTGGAGAATCCTTTCCAGAACATGCTAAACTTGGACTGTTTTTGGCTAGTCTTCCAAAATATTACTCTCCAATAATTAATGATATACAAGTTAAAGGAGATGTTTGTTTGCAAGATGAAATTGCTCAAGTTGTTGAATTTTAAAACAGGCAAAACCTGATGGAAGACAACTATAATACAAAAACAACATAGATAATTTGCTCAGTTTGCTGCAAAGGATTTGAAAAAATATTTTTTTCCTCAGATCAAATAGAAACAATGTTAACAAGTCAAGGCCAAGATCTGAGCTACAAAAGTTAACAAGCCAGCAGATGAACACCAAATGCAAAAACAACTTTAAGAAAGTAGCTTATAATCCTGAACAGAAATCTTCCAGCTATGTTGATATTGGTTTGATTAATGAATAATTATTTCAAATTGCTGGAGATAAATATAAAAACCAAGTTTTCATTGATAGTGGAGCAAGTGCACATTACTTCAACAGGAAAGAATGGTTTATTGATATTGATACAAATGTAACTTTTCCTCTCTATCTTGCTAATGATCAAGACATTTTTATACAGGGAAAAGGGACTGCTATTTTGCAAACAAAACTTGATACTGACAGAACAGGAACCTTAAAAATCCCTAATGCTTAATATGTACCAGATTTGCAAGCATAATTTTATAGTGTGCAAACCACAACATCAAGAGGAACCATGCCAGTTTCAGAAAGTAAACCTGTTTTGGTTTTCATGATAAAAATTTGATTTCTAGAGCAGACTAAGGATCTCATGGATGTTATCAGATGCAGATTTTACATTCATCTGCAAACAGTGTGACCAAATATAATCACAAAGACTTTATGGCATTGCACATTTCAACATTGTTCAACTTTATGGCATTGCACATTTGCTCATCAGTGTGTGGAAAATATTAAGAGATTGGCTAATCAAGAGCTTGCAAGAGACTTTAAGTTCAAAGCATTATCCAACAATAAAAAAATGTGTTGAATGTTTGAAAGCAAAGGCCACAAGAGCTCCACACTCTCCAGTTACTGTGAAATAATCTAACAAGGCACTGGATCTTTTACATGCTGATTTTTCTGGACCAATGAATCAAAGTCAGCAGGAGGTAACTCTTACTTTATTGTAGCAGAAAAATGGGAGAGAGAGAGAGAGAGACAGCATGGACTGAAGGAAAGAGAGTTTATTCTTAAAAAACAATATTAGGCTAGCGGGCTCAACAGGAAATAGCTTTCCAAAAAAATAGCTCCGATTTAGGCCAAATGAGAATCTTATACAGTGATCTCCCAAATATGTCAGCATATAGGAAAACCACTCCATCTTCCCTCTCTAGTTCAGTTAGTTTCACAATATTCAGCACTTTTTGCTAAGCAGACATTGTTTTCAAAACATAGGAATCTTATGTAGAAAATGTTTATAGTACAAGATGACTGCAGCCTTATCAATGCAACCTTTACGGCAGTACAGAACACAGAGATAAGAGAAACAAATAGACAACAAAATTTCCAAAGTCTTATCTAGAGTCCCAGTTGATTATTTAGTCTGACCACGAATCAAATATACAATTATATTGTATATTAATAATAATAATAATAATAATAATAATAATAATAAATTTTATTTATAACCCGCCTCTCTGCATCGCAATCGAGGCGGGGAACAGCAATAATAAAAACAGAACAATAAATAAACATATAGTAGCAGCATCAGGGAGGGGCAGATAAAACCATCCCTTCGAGCCAGAGCGTTATTCCGGGAAGGAATAACTTCATTCCTTCCCTCTGTGTGTGTGTGTGTGTGTGTGTGTGTGTGTGTGTGTATACGTACATACACATATATTTTAGATTGTATGCTTTTCACAGGACCCAGTTTTAGGCTGTTTTATTTGTAAAGCACCATGTACATTGATGGCGCTATAAATAATCATCATCATCATCGCAGATGGCAGAATAGTCAAAGCTCCCCCATCCTTGTAGGATACTTCTATAGTAAATAGGAAGTGAGTGTGCCATGCAGAGGCCTTAAGACATTGTTGCCTATTTGCAGACCTTCCTGTACAGATATAGATTTCCACATACAGCAATCTTGTGATGTGTTTCTTTAGTTGCCTGTTGACAGGGAATTATATCCATGCTACCCATGGCCAGTAAACATGTCAGTTGGGAGCTCAGACTTGCTGATGAAGTAGACTTCTGTCCATCAATGTTTCAGATACAATTAAGTCATATTAACCTCCAAGCTGGGAGATCAATTTTGTATTTTTTTTTCTGCTAGAGAAGCTTTTACATTTGCCAGCATAAACTGCACATTCAGCACCATGAACAAGTTATACATTATTAACCATGAGCAACCAGGAGCATACATATAATGCAATTTAAGGCAATTAGTCAAGTGCTGTCAGCAAGAGATTCACTTGAATGAGTCCCAAGTTTCTCAGAAGATCAAAGATAGCCACTGATGCATTCAGTCCTAACTAGATCCAGATTCACACTTTCGATTAGGTATTTACACTGATCTCATGACTACTGCTTTTTCAGACCCATAAGTATAAGCATGCTTTGTTTTTTACTAATATTTGTTTAATTAAGGTAATTAATTACAGCTTAACTGAAGTATTTTAAACAGAAGACCTCACACAGCTTTCAAAGCAGAGTCTGTAAGTTAATCCTCTTTTTTCTTTAACTGGCACTGGGGATGAAGTCAATAAATTGTCAATTAATAACATGCTTACTTTGATGACTCTTCAGTAATTTACTTTCATACCACTTCATAAATTTCTTAGCCCAACTTCTGGAATTTTGAGTACAGTACTTCTGCCATGGGAAAACTTGGTTTAAATCTGCTCTGCTGCCAATAAACCAATAAGTCTAACTGGCTGATAATCCTCCCACACTGCACTGTTTAGGTATATGCAGTCAACCAGTGAAAGTTTAATTTGTTCCGCTAATGGCACAGAAAACCGCTCAGAATTATTCACTGCAATTCTAATGTCAGCTCCCTTTTATAGTATGGACAAAACCCTAAATCATTCTGTACTTGGTAATACGAGCTCTTTTATCTATCTTTTGATCCAAAGCATAACATATATAACTAGCTCTACAGATAACTTGGATTGAATTGCACCTACAAGCAAAAACAATTACAATCTGAAAGAAAAGAAATCAGTGTCTGCTCATAATCATATGTCCTGAGTCTTTTTCCTGCTCTCATATCTTTAAAAGTTGATCTTTAGCCAAAGAAAATGTTAGGTATGCCATATGTAACAGATCTAGGTATGTTTGAATACATTTATCTGGTAAAAAGAACAGTAAATTAACAATTATTATTTCTTGCTTAGCATCATTAAAACCTAAACATGTTTCATGTATCCAATTGATATCTCAGGTTGCATTAGTAATCTGTTAATTCTTTTGTTTGTCTGTTTACCAACACAGAAAGTTTGGGAAAAATATAAATTGCACTAACAGTTAAACATACTTCTTTCATAAATACATTTGCTAAGATTCTGAGCACTTGAATGAGTCCCAAAGCTCAGATCACATGCTGTGCTGTTTCCTTGTACAAAGGCAGCAACGGAGATGAGTGGGTGGGGGGAATTACTTTTTTGGATTTCAGCTCCCAGAATTCCTCAGCCTGTATGGGAATTGGCTACATTAGCTAGGGGATTCTGGGAGCTACACTTACAAAAAAGGAACTTTTCCAAGCTCCAGGCTATTGCTATAATCAGCAAAAGCACAATGCTAGTTTCTTTCAGAAAAAAGAGCCACTGACCATAATTTGATCTCTCAAGGGGATGTGGTAATATTTTTTATCTATCTAACACTATCATACTGTAAGCAAATATAAGAACAGCTTGGGGAGGAAACTCCTGTCAGAGGTCTGTACAGCTGTGCCACCTTACTTTATATACTCTATATGTATCGTTCAGCCCTAGATCTGACCAGGCTGTTAGTAATTTCCTGGATACTATGGCAAAACAATTTTATAGGGCCAACTTTTATATGTGCTACTTGAACAAACAGCTAGAAGAGTTCAGTGAATGTGTAGTTCAGCTGTTAGCAATAAATTATTTTTCTCTTCTACATTCTCTAGAATTTAATTTAATTATGCCAGCTACTTCTATTCAGCTTTTCTGAAATGTGTAAAGGGCTTAACAATGCTTCTTATGTATGGGAATCTCATAGAGAGCAGCCTGATCTACTCTGGGAATGCTGCTATAACTTATGACTTATGTAGCAGCCAAAAATAAGACAATATGTAGAGTCAGTGGTGCAGCTAGGTAATTTGAGTATCTGGACTTAATGGCCTTGGGAAAGGGCTCTTTGGATGGTTGCATGTATTGCTGAACCTACTTCAAAATGTAGTAAGCCATCCCCTACCGTGCTTGTGCTCTGCCACCACCATCCCACTTATTCTACTGATTAGGATCCTAGATTTCTACTCCCAAATGCTGCCCTGAAGACACTACTGTTCAGAGTGGAGACATGGCTGCTGTGGAAAGCAGCGGCAACAAAATGTGTTCAAAATCAAACTTCATTTCCTAGAGTCAGGAACTATTATAATAATCAAGAGTTTAACTGGCCACTTATTCTCTACTGGCTGAAATAATCTGGCCTCCAGTATTTGACAACTTCTCCTACTAGCCTCATCGGACAAGAACATGTACATGTAACATCTGAAAATTACAAGCAAAGCCACTTGTAATGCCACACTTCAGAAATAAATCCCAAGCAGTATGTTACAGAAAAAAACTAACTGTGGCCCAAAGCAGATAGGTGGCAAGGAGCAGCCTCTGGCTGTTCCAGCCGTCATTGGCCCAGGACCATAGAGACGTCACGGCCCACTTTTTGCCGCTCGTTTTTCCAGCAGCTTTGGGCCACTTTTGGAGGCCTCAGAGCAGCTTCTGGTCGCTTTGGGGGCATGCATCATCTGAACACCACACCCCTGAAGCAGCCAGAAGCCGTTTCTTTTGGCTCATCTGTTTTGGGCCTTTATAGCAAGACTTAGTTTTCTCAGAACAATATTTATTTTATTTTTCCAGAATATTTATTTTATTTAGGCCCGAGGACCCTTTCTTTCAATTTGGGAAGAACAAAAAACTAGAATACTGCAGTCTCCATTACAAGGGGGCACACACATGCATATACATAACTGAAAATTTAAATGGGAAAAATTTTACTTCATCAAAAAGATGACAAGAGAAGGCAAAATGTGTTTTCTTCCAAGTACTAGTATTCAAAGACATAGCCATGTTAGTTTTTATCAGTCTCAAACGGATCTTGTAGCACTTTTGAGAATTATGAGAAAGAAGTTTGGAGCATAAGCTTTCGTAGACTCAGTCTACTTCATCAGATTTTTATGCAGACTGCATTTGGTATTTTGCCTTGTTCTGGAGAGAAGACCATTCCATTTCAGAGAAAGTTGAAACAGACTAAAGTAATCACTTGCTTTCATTTTGCCCCAATGGACTGAGTTTGATTTAGCTTTTTAGGAGGAAGCTTCTTCTCTCGGCATCAAGGGGAAAAGGTAGAATTATCTTTCTCCCAGTGCATTTATTAAGAAATAAACACTCTTTTAAAAAACTGTACGACACTTTGCTTGTTTCCACTTACATTTCCAGAGGAGTGCAAGTGACTGAATTGGGGGGTTGTGCTACTGTGTCTACAAAAGCAGAGGGAAGAGAATTATAGTGAAGTCAGAGGGAAATACAATGCAGAAAATACTGACAGTGACAACTAAATTATTAACAGTGGCCCTTCACAAAACCAGGACTGATAACACAAACGCCCTGGCACTAGTATGCAAGAGCACCTTTAAGAAGTTGTAGCATAAACTTTCATAGAGTTGGCAAACTACAAAAGCTTCTGCTACAACTTATTTCAGTCTCAAAGGTGCTACAACAATGATTTTCAGACGGTGGGGAGGGATCCCTGAGGGTACAAGAGCTGCATTTATAAATGAATTCTCATGCTGATTTTTTTTTAGAAAAAATCCACATATTAATGAGGAAATGGGATGGAACAGATTTATCAATGAACACATGAACTTGATAAAAATTGGAAATGGACTGATTGACTGTCCCTACCACACACTAATATAAATTACTGTAAACACCTATTGTTCATCATGCAATCTTCAAGGAGCAAATTTGGAAATAGCACAATAGCAGCAAAACAGCAGCATCTAAGATGAGGTGTAGGGAGAGAAACTACAGACCTCCAGAGGTTGTTGAAATGGACTCCAAGTAGCCATAACCAGCATTAAAAAAATGGTGATGCATAGTGAAAGCTGCAGTCCAACCATACCTGGAAAACTGCACAATTTCCACCCATGATCTAACAAAGCCTTGAAAGCAGATATTTTTATTCAGTATCACTCCAGTCTTTAACCAGTCACCACTGCTTTTAAAGTTTTTTAAGTATTGGGCATATTTACAAAACATTAGTGCCTGATGTTGTTTTCTTGTTTTCCTCTCATTTCCCCCTTTTTGTATCTAATAATCCCATGTGGAGATAACCGTTTTTCTTTTTTAAAAAATCTTTGCATATCATATAGAAAACTTATATGTGGAATATTTATTTGCCCTTGCATACGCTCATACAAAGTCATGAGCACTTCCAAGAGACCAGTGAGAAACTGGCTTGCATCTCACAGTGTGCACACACGCACGCACACATACCCCAAAACAACAACAACCAGTAAATAGAAATTGAAATAGAGTTGAACTCAGACTGGGTTGCATAAGAACTGCAATGAGACCACAGTCCACTATTATACTTCGACAGAGTTTCAGAGTTGAACCTTTTCCTGCTATACAAAATGGCTTAACAAGCAATTCGAGGTTTTGATGCATGCTAAAAATATGTTCTTCCCTCACTGAGTTACAGCTACCCCCTCAACAGATGAAGATACAAACTCACATGAACAGCTGCAATCTTTAAAATACGTATTATCTCTCTAAAGATTCTTGGAACGAACACTGTTGCTTCTGTCTCTCTGCATCCAATATTTGCACTGTGTTGCCCATTAAAGCCTTAAAAACTTTTTTAAAAGCTGGAATCCTTTGGTGCAAAGTAAAAATAATAATGAGTTTCCTTTACTCCTCTTCTTCAGATAGCAAAGGGCATGAATACTGCAGAATGAATACTGACACAGGTTGAGTAGCCCTTATCTGGAATCCTAAAATTCAAAATATTCCAAAATCCAAAATTGTCCACATGGGTGGCTGAGATAGGGACACATTAGAAACTTTGCTTTCTAATGTCAGTATAAACAAATTTTGTTTTATGCACAAAATTATAAAAAAAATATTGTATATAAAATTACATTCAGGCTATCTGCATAAGATGTATACAGAACATTAAACGAATTTAATGTTTAGACATGTGTTCCATCTCCAAGATATCTTATTATGTATATGCAAGTATTGAAAAATCTGAACTCCATAGTATGTCTGGTCCCAAATATTTCAGATAAGGAGACTCAACCTGTAAAGTGCATTATCATTGTATGTCTGGCAATCCAAATATATTATCTTGCTCCGGAAACAGGATAGCAGAAAATAGATTAACGTGTCTTTTTAATCTTTAATATGATGAAATATATAACATAGACCTGAAACAGACAGGCTGAAAAAAATGTGGTGGGGCTGCACCAGCGCCACTCACACCGGGGCAACAGTGACCATACATGCCCAGTCCTGATCCAGACTGCTGCCACGGTCTTGATCCAGACCAATGAAAAGGAGTGGATTTTTCTGTTCCTTTTTGGCCTGGATCTTTTGGGAAGACATGGCATTGGTTCAGTTTCCTGAACGCAGTGGGAAACTACCTCATTTGGCCCATCTGTTTCAGGCTTCAATTTCATTAACATTAAAATGGGAAGAAAATTAACTATTACATTTATGCTTAATAGCCATTTCATTATAAATTAAAAGCCTGGACTGAGACCTTTACTAGAATGAAGTGGAAAAAGTGCCATTGATGATTTTATTTATCCCTCCTATCTCTATCTTAACCTTGGGAACAAAGAAAACAGCTGTATGAATTTTTGAAAACCCCATTTCTCATCTACATAATCAAAAATGCTTCTGTTGTTTTCTTTTTCTTCCTCTTTTACAACCTCACCTCTTTATCTGCCCCCTTTCTTTAGTTTACCAACTGCCATGCCAGTCCTAACAAAGATCCCAGGGACAAAGAAATTCATAATCTCTTGGAAGAAATTAGATGTGTCTATTATACAGTGTCTGATGTAGAACACTCAAGGAGTACCAGGATGGTAAGAAGATTGGTGTCCTTAAAAATTCATTTCAAAACTTTTATCCTTGGAATTACCTAAAGTATCACACTTTAATCATGAACAGAAATAAATAGATTTCTAAACAATTTGTATTTATTAAAGAAACAGCTGGGAAATATAAATTTGTTGTCTCTTTAGCACAGTTCCTTTTTTAATTAGTAATTTAATTCTAGAGTTCAACTTAACATAAACAATAAAAAAATTAAGTACATTTAATTAAGTTGCCCCTTTTAATTAGAAAATTTCTAACGTAATTGACGTCAGTTTTTATCACTGCCCATACCATAAAACTTGTCCAAGTTACTCTGCAATGAACAGAAAATAGTCTCATATTTTCATTCTGCTGTCTTTTACTTATAGAATAGATGAAGAAAATGGGCACATAGCAAAGCATATAGTTGCCCCTCCCAATTCACTGGGGGTCCATTCCAGACCACCCCCACCCCCCGAAAATGGTGGCTTGCTAATATTCAAGCCCCATTTAAACTAATGGTGTGCGCGGGGAGGGACAACTATGTTTAGTCAAATTCTATAATACTGTTATCTGGAGACACAGGATGAAAGAACACATGTTTCTGAATCAAAGAAGAAGCAGCCAGCCAACTACTGATAGATAGCACTTATTAAAGTTGTTCTGCCTTGTTCTGGTTTCCTACTTTAGTTCAATTTTATTTTGGGACAGAGATTGTCTTTCATATCACATCAAACACACTGCTGTCTACGTACATATTTTTCATGGATCATGTTCTTATACATAAAAATAAATGTAACACATAGTACCATTGAAACTGCTAAAATATATTATTATTCTGTTCATACTTAACTATCAAACTGCTAAAACTTTGTGCAACTATGGATCTTATCCTGGCTACACACATCAAAACTGACAACTGCCTTTTCAAATTCAACTATAATTAAGGTCAAGTTACTGAAGGACAGTAAGAGACAAAGGAAAAGAATAATTACCTAATGTGATTAAATGAACCCTGAAATTATAAAACAACCAAGTTCACAAATTTAGAATGTGACTAAGGAATAATGAGATTGGTCAGTAATTCAACTGATCATACCTCCCTGAAGACGAAACAGCAGACAACAGCAAGTAGCTGACTACTCACTGGAACATTTTCCAGCTGTTTAAAGCAAAGACTTCAGAATGCATGCACACATATTTTTTCCCAGGATTTCAAAGTCCACATGCTGCTCAGCCATTATAAATGAGTAATTCAAGTAGGGTACAACTATGCCTTGTATTAACCTGATAAAGATGTTTCACTCCAAATGCAACAGCATTTCTGTTAAGCAATTCCTTTAAGAGGGTACCATATCATACACATAAGGGAAAAACTAAGGAAAATTAATTACAAACAATTATATCATAGATTTCAATTGTAAGATTACTTCAGACTGTTTTACATATTAAAATACAACTAGAATACAAAAAACATAATTTTCTGTTAAGAATAGTAAACATGTGAACTGTCAAATTATAGTATTTGTCAAGTATGAGTTACCTTATTTTCCTGCATATAAGACTACTTTTTAACCTGCAAAATCTGTGGTTAAAGTGGGGGGGGGTCATCTTATACGCCGGGTATAAGGATAAGGAGGATAGATGTGCTAAAACTCTATATTTTGACTGGAAAAATGGGGGGTCGTCTTATACGCTGTAAAATACGGTAAATTATTTTTCCCCTGGGACAAATTTTTCACATTCCCAATCTATAAGAAAAGCAGGCTTGGACACAGAAGTAGGAGGAGTGAAAATAGGAGGAAGGAATATCAACAATCTAAATTATGCAGATGACACCATAGAACTAGCAGAGAACCTCACAGACCTGGAACAACTACTAAGGAAGATCA
>CM034706.1:29877922-29896395 GCA_020142125.1 Phrynosoma platyrhinos
TAAGGTACATGCACTTGAAGTGGACTGTGTTCCGGACAGGTATCCTGGCCAAAGTCAAATGGTTCTTATGAACCAGAGCCACACCGCCCCCCCTACCCACTTCCCCTCACCTGCTCACTAACAGAGTACCCAGCTGGGAGGGCCTGCGCCCATATAGCAGCGCTGTCCTCTCCCAGCCAGGTCTCTGTGAAGCAAGCCAGGTCGGCATCCTCATCCAGGAGCAAGTCCTGGATGATGTGAGTCTTATTTTTAACCGACCTGCCATTGCAGAGGAGCAGTGTGAATTGGAGATGAGTATAGTTAGAAGCACCATAGCTAGTTTGAACATTAACAGAAACTGAACAGCTGGAGTCTGAAAAGCAGGTGGAAACTGAGAGGTGAAATGGTTTGTTTTTATAAATCAGGAGAAATTTATCTAGTATCCTACCACAGATAATTTAAAATCCATTAAAACAATTATTCATATTCAAATCAGGTTTTATGATATGCAGACTGGATAACTGTCAGCAAGCATATATTTCCAATACTGTCAACCACTTTATTTTATAATGTAGCATATATATTTAACTATTATTCTTGTTGCCATAATATTGATTATCTGCAGCATTTACATTAAGGAACTGTTTTGGTATTGACAATTATATTTTAGAAATTTTCTATCTAATTTAGGGGAAAAAAAAGGTTATTGAGACAAACAGCGCCTAACTTCTTTCTGCTCTTTTACTAGCTGCAAAAAGGACAAAAAAGTTGAAAAGCTCTACATGGGATAAATCAAGGAAGATTAAGGAGACTATCACTCTACACTCTTAAAATGGGGCTAGGCCATTTTAATTGCTCTTGCTGCATTCTGGAACTTGTAGTTTAGGAAGAGGCATTTAGAATATTCAGCCAGAAAACCTTAAAGCCTTGCTGAACTACAAACCCGAAAATGCAACAGAAGGCATCCAGAGCTGTTAAAGTGACCTAGTCCTGTTGTAAGAGTATGGTGTGATAAGCTCGCAAGTTATCCATTGAGCAGGACAGCAAATTCCTACATCTAGCGATCTCTGAGATTGTAAGTTCTGATCAAATCCTATATTGCCCAAGATATGATTATCTAGGAAATATATCCAAGTCCTTACACTATGAAAGGATAATGTAACAAGGGCCCAAAACAGATGGCCAAAAGGTCTGCAGTCAGGCACATGGCATTTACACAACGCACGCCCCAAACGCACCGGAAGGTGCACTGAGCCCACACCAACCCAGAAGAACTGATCCAAAGAGGAGCAGACAGAAACTGCTCTTTTTTGATGGCTGACTCAGGACCATGGCAACAGACTGGATCAGGACCGGGTGAGGATGCTGCAGTGCCACAGCAATTGGGTAGGGAGTGGCCTTTGACCCCCTCTGTTTGAGGCCAAGGTCTACAATTTTGTGTGGCAAGCTCCTCCATAGTCTAACTGCAGTTATGAAATATTTCCTTATGTTAAATTGGGAACTGGTTTAAATCCATTGAAACATAGTTTGGACACATTGCAGGTGCTTCTGCATTGTTTTTTTAATGGAGACTATTGCTGTTGTTGTTTGCCATCAAGTCAGTTACAACTTACAGAGATCTTATGAATGTCATCTTGCTAATGCCTCTGTCTTCCAAACTCAGTGCTGTGGCTTCCTACATTAAATCTATCAACCTGTAATGTGATCTCCTTCTTTTCCTACTGCCCTTCACTTTGCTGAGCATTACTTTCTTCCACTGAGTCACGTCTTCTCATGATACATAGAAAGTTCAACAGCTTCAGTTTAGTTATGTTGACTTTTAGTGAGAGTTCAGGCTTGATTTGCTCAAGGACCCATTCATTTGCCATTATCGGTAGTCCATGGTGCTTGTAGAATTCTCCTCTTCTAGCACAACATTTCAAATTAGTTTTCTTCCTGTTCAGCTTTCACAATCATACACAGAAATGGGAAATATTAGGACATGGATTATTCTAACTTTGATATCTACTCATATATCTTTCTATATGCTATCTAGTTCCTTCATAGCTACCTCTTCAAATCTTAGGGTTTTTTTTCCTGTTTTCTTGACTAATCTCTATTTTGATTAATATGACTGACTGAAGGCATTCAAAATCTTCAAACATTTCAATGTCAATCCATTTTAAAGTTATGTAAATTATCTGTGGTCATTAGTTTTGTTTCCTTAGTATTTACCTATAACTCTGGTTTTGCACTTTCCTTCTTGATGTTCATCAATACTTGTTCCAAGTCTCTGCTATTTTCTGCAAGCAATACAGTGTCAACTGCATATCCAATTGGGGGTGTTCCTTCCCTCATTTTTCATGCCTTTTTTCTCTGATTCCAATCCTACTTACTGTACATATTCTACATGTATATTAAGGTGATAGGCTGATCAAATGCAGATGTGTTTGACCAATGGGAAACCATTTTGTTTCTCCATATTCTAACAGTGGCCTCTTGTTCAAAATAGAGGTTATGCATCAGGACAATGAAGAGTTATGACATACCCATGCTTTTCAGAGTGAACCATAATTTCTCATTATCTACACAGTCAAAGGCTTTAATGTCATTTATAAAATACAGGGTGGTTTTGTTCTGAAATTCTTTGGTGCATTCCAGTATCCAACATGTGCTTGCAATATGATCCCTAGTGACTCTTCCTTTTCTGAACCAGTCTTGGAATCTGGCATAAATGGTAAAATTTCTTTAAAAATCTTGAGCATCACTTTGATTACATGGTGGATCAGTGGAATAAACAAATGTTTATTATAATCTTTGGAGTCCTCTTTCTTGGAGACTGCAATATATATTGACCATTTCTAATCTATGGGCAACTACTTTGCTTTCCATATTTGCTGGCAGACTTTTGTTAGAATTGGGAAGTTTTAAAGTTCAAAAAAGTCTATTGATCTACGATTTTCTCCTGGTTATTTATTTCTTCCAAGCACTTTTAGGGGCTCTTCCACTTCACTTTCTAAGATTGTGAGTTCATCATTAAAAGCATCTTCCTCGAATGAATCTGTTATCTTTTTGTCTCCTTTATATAAAATTCAAAGATACATACATATTAGTCTGGAACAGTATACAAAGGGATTTTGTGGTCCAAAATACTATGTATAGTACATATATAAGTCTATGAAGACAAATGGTCTTTAGTAAAGAGATTTCTAACAAAATGAGTATTACAATGTGACATTGGATACAAATACAAGAGTAGGAGAAAACATTATAAATTTTTTTAAAAAAGAATCAGTAGACTAAAATAGGAAGTTAGTGTTGTTTTAAATGTGATATATGTTTGTATTGTCTATGTATTGTTATGTGTTCAAATTGTTTTGTTTATTGATGTTTTTAAATAATAAAAATGTAATTAAAAAACCCCAAAGGGATCTTGTAACACCTTTGAGACTAAGGCTCGAAACAGATGGGCCAAAAGGGACATCATTAGGCTACAGATCGGCAGGTTGGCAGTTCAAGGCCTGGGTGCTGCATGATGGGGTGAATTCCTGTCACTAGTCCCAGCTTCTGCCAATCTAGCAGTTTGAAAGCATGCAAATGCAAATAGATAAATAGGTACCACTTCTCAGTGCGATGGTAAACAGTGTTCTGTGCAGAGTAGTCTCTGACTGCTGGCTCTTCGGCTTAGTAACGGAGATGAGCACTGTCCTCTATGGTCAGACACAGCTTGACAACCTTGTCAACAGGGAATACCTTTATTTTTATCGACAGCTATTACATCTCACACCTTCCTCTTTATCCTTAGGTAAAATCTACAGTCCTCAGCTTTGGGGGGAGGGGGGAGGGGAGGGGACAGAGGAGGGTAGACATCCGGATGGCATCACTTAACAGTTTATCTGAGGCACTGCTGCTGTTTCTGAATCCTTCTGCTATGCTCTTACATAGCAAAGCAGCCTGTAGCCCTCAGGAAAAGGAAATAAGGAGCACACAACCAAGCTATGGGCCACTCAATTGGCAGAAATACAAAGAATGCAAAAGGACAAAAGGTGGTGGAAACAACCACAATGACCTAATGAAATCTGTATGGAGCAGTCAGGGAAAGAGGACATACTACCTCAGACCAATACTTTGTGTCAGAGGTAATAGAAACTGCCATTTGTTAATTATATTTCATTATTTTAGATAAATTGTTTTGGGTTTTTTTCTATATTAAAAGCCATTACGGGTTCATCAATTAAATAAAAGCATATCCAGGTAAGGCAAGAAAAAATTCTGTGTACTGTATGGGTAGACCAACTCCAATGTATTTGAGAGGAGCAAAGTCACAGCTATACTCCCTTAAAACTAAAATTGAATGGATATTTGTTTATTGCAATGTTTATCCAATCTTTCTGTGTTTCTGTTCACTAAAGGTAGTTTATAACATGTAATTAAATAATAACAAGATAAAAATCACCTTTATGTAATTTATGGTGATGGTGATAGTGATGATGATGATGATGATGATGATGATAATGATAATGATAATTAATGTTCCCTTTCTCCTAGGCTTTAAGTTGTGGTTACCTTCTGTTCTCTAAAGTCCTTCATATGATGGAGAACTACAGGGTATGGAATAACTTCCTTTGTCCATAAAACCAGCCCTATTTTCTGATGAAATTCAGACCATCTCATTTACCAATACCTATCACTATGGAAGAAGTTTGTATAGACATAATCATCTGCACCAACACAGATTTATAACAGAAGAGTATGGTAACAGATGCAACACAGGAAAGGAATTGCTCCCCACTTGGTATAGGTAGCTACATTGCAGCATTTCATAACCCTAAAGCTGTCACAAGTTTTTTATAAGCTAGCAGATGCAGAAGTGCTTTGGGGCTGAACAGTGTTCTCTCAAGCATCCAAAGCTCCTTTACAAAGTACAAAAGAAATCACTTACACTTGTAGAAACAACTTAAAAGGAGATCAGATATTTTAACACCTTAAATCTTTTGAACAGCTACAATTAAAAAATTGTTTCTAAATCAGCATTTTCTTAATTTTTTACAGTAATATATTTGGTCTTATCCTTTCAGTTTCTCCTATTTAAAATCCCCCCCAAAATTGAAATGCTCAATTTGTTATATATCACAATTTCAATAAGAACAAAACATTCATCATAAGCATAGAACTATGATCTCACCACAAGATCTGGAAACATTAAAACCTGTATATCAGAAAAAGAAAACACTTCTCCACATACAAATATGTAACAGCAACTATGAAAGGGACCCTACTTCAACTGTAGACCATCACAAAATATCTATTTTTAAATATACAATAATCCAATTAGTATAATTTCAGTATAATATTTTTCTAAAGAATTAAAAACAAATCTTTGTTTTTTAATTGAAGACTATCACTGGCTGCTGATGCTAAAATGCCTGAAATGGTTTGGACACCAAATGCCTTAGAATTTAATTGCCTTGGAAGAAATTACATCTTCAAATGGAGCTCTCTCCCACCCCAATATGTGGTTCTAATATGATTTTTTCTGTGTTAGTTTGGAGCTAACTCAGAAAACGTAAAGATGGCAGAACTACAGAATCCTTCTCATAAAAAAGAACATACCAAGAGACATAATAAGTAAGTTCTAAGAGGTAAATTAATCTAGTTTTCTGTCAGAACTCTGGAGATAGTTAATGCAGGCACCACTGTTTTAAATATTTTAACATGCATTGTCCATTTTGTCATATTATAGAATTTTTATTGCTGCTACTGATTAGCTTTACATGTTTTAGATCTATTTGGATTTATTTGTACACCTGAGAAACAGAAAATGAATTTATTGATTTTAAAAATATATGAATAAAGATACTCTTACATTTCTAAAAGTGACTGGGCAATTAAATATCCAACACAAATCTTGACCAACTTAGCTTCGTGTAACAATGATTCTGTGATTTCCAACTTAATCTCAGATTTTCAAAACAGTACTTTTAAGTCAAGTTGATTCCAGAGGGAGAGTTAAATATCTGTTTTAAACATTAATTTGACATGCCACTCCCACCAAATTAAATATATTGACTATTTCAATAAAGCCCAACGTCAAATTGGACCACATTTCCTGTTAGTAGCATTCTAGGTATCAAGAATATATAAGATTATATAAGAATAAAATTATTCTGTGCAAGAATAATGATGACTCAGTTTTAGCAACTATTATAATCCTTTTGAAATTATTCATATTAAAATTAAAGACTATTTTGTTCCTCTATTCCCACAACTGGCTCGGATGGTAAAGAGATCAATCTCCTCTTTTTATATGTAACATCTTTAACATTTGCTCTCTTTCTGTGCCTGTGATTAAATGTAACATTTTGAAATCCCAAAGTTCTGAGAAAAGCATAAATCCCTGTCTCACAGCTGCTGTTTGACTCTGGAAACACATGCATTTTCTTTTCAAGCCTCAGCTATCAAGAAATCCCAACAGATTTGAGCTGGAGAACACCTGTATCTCTTCATTTAGTTCCAATAAGAGAGTATAAACTTCAAAATTACAAAAATAGATGCTATGTTCAGCTGTAGTTCCATTTTGCTTCTAATTCCCGTGAACAAAAATGCAAAGAGCATGAAATCATTCAAGCAAGCTCTGTCATCAGGAGGATAAGTTTTTCCCCCAGCAGAAATCCAATGGGAACATCACAGAAAACTGGCAACAATTATACATAAAGTACATAGTTGAGTCCTCAGGGAGAGAAGAGGAAATGTAACAAGATAGATAGTATAATTTTTATGCTTTTATGCCCAACCATATATGTAACTGTCTTTAACTGCTACATTATATTTGCCCATTCACTGTATTTGATAAAAGTCTCCAAACTAATGTAACTAAATATTTTGATTATGTGGGGCTTTATAATATTTTAAAATAAAGTACAACACACAGCTAAAACCATGCTGTTGGAAGTCTAGATTCTGTTAGAACTGACGGCATCATGGATATTAATTTTGAATAAGAAAATCAGTAACTTCATTTTAACCTATTTTGAGTACTAAAAAAAGTGAAGCAGAAAACCTGAGTTTTATGCCCATCCCTTCCTCTCCAATTAACCCTACTGAACAAAATTAACCTTTACAAAGTATGGAAGTATCAAGTAACATTGTTGTTGCTGCTTTAATTTATGTTTCTGTAGAATGCAATATACCTTGGGGAGAAGAAAAATATCACAACAGAAATATTCTACAACAGCAAAACATTCTAGAAATACAATCATTTAGAGGCAGAAGTGAACATGTTTTCTATATTTAAAAAGGAAATGAAGGTATCATTTTGAAAAATATGTTCTGCTCCACTGCAAAGACACTAAACAACACATTCATAACACTCCTCTCTATACAACTTCAATATGCAAGTTAAAATATCTTTTTCTTTATTCTACTTAAGACCTGTAAACAAGACTGAAATGCAAAATTACTAATGTAACATGAAATCCAATGCAAAATCAAGTGGTTTGGTTACTACTCCATATAATATTACTAGAAATTGGAGCTCCCCCCACTAGTTATATTCTAAAAACTTGGACTAATGGCCACCTTAGAAGCCTTTTTGAGGTCCAAAAAGTAGGGTAAACATTTTTAAATAAACAGATTTTAAAAATAAACAACATCTGTATTAAAACTAATTGTTTCATTAAGTTCTGCTTTCCCAATGGGCTTACAACATTTCTGTTTAAGGGATAAATCCATTTTTAGCTCCAAGTAGCTTACAATCATACACTTGATGAAACATACAATAAGCTTTGATTTAATAACTTCTGACTGAATCAGTTGGTCCACTCTAATAGGTACAAACAATTCCCAAATCTTTTTGCAATTAAATGTTTTAAAGAACCTTCACAGCCAAGCGATTTCTATCTCCCTAACTGTCCCATTGCTTGAAAGTAGATCAAAACTGAGAGTTTTGGCAGTATGGCCTGAATAATTGTATCAGAATTATTTCAGGTATTTAAATAAAAAGAGCAAGAATAAATGAACGAATCAACAAATTCGTTGTAGCTGCATGGCAGGGGGTTGGACTGGATGGCCTTTATGGTCTCTTCCAATTCTATGATTTTATGATTCTTCATCAAATGTTAATGGGAGATTCCTTCAAAAATTATAACCATCTCTCAGTGTTTGAAAGAAAATTTGATTTACAACCCAAATATGGGGCCATGGAAGAGGAACCCATATCTGGCATTTTTCGACATGTTAACCCCCTGGATTTCATTTTCCATCCCCATCTATTTTGTTGGCCCTATGACACTCACTCCATGTCATGAAGAAAGGGGTAAGAAGTGGCTGTAACAGCAATGCATTGTTGGAATTTGTAATCACAGTGACCCAGTAAGAATGCTAGGAGAAGGGGGCTGTCTTCTCCCCCTGCAGCCCTTTGCCTTCCCCCACCCACCCCCAAGAAACCCCTGCTCTGTGGAGATTTCTCTGCCTCAGCCACAGGTTTTGATGGGATGTGAGATGGTTCAGGGAAAAGAGGGAACTGACCCACTCCCACTTCTGCTGATAGAAACTTTATATCAGCCTGCACCAGCCTAGAACATTCAAACATTTGGACACAACACTCTTACCCAGTATCGTCAATAGTCAGGGATTATGAGAATTGCATGTCAGCATGCATGTCCATGCATTTGTATATAAGCAACATACAATTATATTAAGATATCTTACCTTAAAAGAACATAAAGATACTTAAGATAATACTGACAAGGGATTCCAATTCCAGCTTTCTAAATGAAATCACACTATATATCTAAATCACAACAAATATAGTTGTTTTGCAACTTTAGGGTGCCCTAGAATTCTTTACATCCCTTCTGAGTACTACACTCAACACAAAGAGAACCAAATATTAATTAAGAATTCAACACTCACCAGAACTATAGCTGTAGTCTTTATGCTGAGGAATCTGAATTGTGAAGGCTAACAGATCTGGAGCGAGGAGAGACTCTGGTTTTCTGCTTTCATTGAGCCATTTGCTGCTGTGTAAGTCTCTAGTATCAGATGGTCCTTGAATTAAAGGAACCAGTTTCTCCTTCCCACCATCTCCTAAATACATATTTGAAACATTGTAACTGAATTAATAGGTGCCCAAGAGAGTTCACAGAACACTGATTAACAATATAAATACTGTGTAATTTATTATACAAAAGAAATGGACAACATATCCTATTCTATTACTTGTAACATCAAATAATTTTCAAATGTTAATTTTCTAAAAATTAAAGTATATTACATAATTTGTACTACTGTACATATGTTAAAAGACAACAACAATACTTAACCTGCAAATTTTAAAACTAAAAAATTGAAATACACGAATAATCTTGCAAACATCTGAAGCACATTCACATATGTTCAAAATCTAATTTTCAGAAATGAACTGTATTAAATCCATGTACTATGGAAACATTTTATATATTACATTTCAAAGCATCTTCAAAACATCAATGTTTCAAAGTATTTTCTTCTCAAGTTTATTTTTTTATATTTATAAAATACTTTAAAAGCACATTTCATCCTTCTGGAGAGCAAGGCGAGAGAAATAATCTTAGGGCCTTTGCAGACTGCCAGAAATAATGCAAATTGAGTTCACTTTTAGGGTCAGGGTTAGTGCTAGGGAATTGGTTTTTTTCTGAGACATTGAGCCTTCTCTGTCAGAGAGCTCTGGTGCCACAATAAAATACAATAACCCTAACCCTAACCCTAAAAGTGGACTCAATTTGCACTATTCTGGCAGTATGCAACCCCCCTTAGTTGAAAACACAAGCACCAGTCTTATACCTACTCATTAGATTGTATCTAGTGTCAACCTTCTACCGTCTACTCCTTAGTTCAGCTGAGACTTCTGTCAGCAGAATTGGGAGTGATTTTCCCCAATTCTCCTTTTCCAACTATAGCCTCCCCATGGCCCTAAGTATGCTCAAGAGCATTGAAAAAGCATGGAAAGTGGTGCAGAATGCTGCAAGGGTGAAGAGGAATGAATGATCTACCTTTCCATTCCACTGACAAAAGGCTTTGCTGGATCAAAGAGCCTTCCCACAAAAGAGAGAAACAACTGGACAGAAGCCATTTGCAATACAAGTGCATCACAAGTCAAATAGTAAAACCCCTTTAAAAAATCAGTTTGGATGAGGAGCAATCCTGCCATGTGGAATTTGGTGCACCCATACTATGGAGATCAGATTCAGGATTAATCTTATATTGGCTACAATAGTGTGCCAGGTGGGACAAAATCTTGGCATTACTAGAATTACTGAAAGTGTAAAGTGAAAGGCAGCCTCTCGGGAGGGGGGGGAGAGATTGCTTACTCTCACAAATAATCAGAGCTTCTTCTGGGTACAGCTACTTAACAAAGCTGCTGCATTCATTGTCTAAAACTACACAAGAGACTCTGCAAGAGTGCTTGTCACTGCCATAAAAAAACAAGAGTGCTTAAAGCAATTGCCATAAAGCAACAAGAGTGCTTTTAAGAGTGCTTAACATTTACATTTCTTTCCTAATCAATACTAAAAAATAACACAAGGGCAAAGCCAAACAGTTCAACCTACCCCTCCCTCATTTTTTTTATTTTTTGGGGAAATAGTAATTCAAGATCCTGTTTAAAGCCAGAAGAATGTAAAACTTCACTGGCTTACCTATGCAAACAGGAGGGGGAGCAGGTGAACAGCAACAAGAACAGTGGTTTAGCTGCTTTTGGTGCACCTCACAGCCTATCAGGGCCTGGGCTGCTAGTTTAGGTGTTGTTATGGTGAAACTATGTCTATGTGCTGACTAATCTGTAAGCATGTAAAAAGCATAACCATCAGAAGAATCAGAACATGTGCCTCAGCAGAGTCCAACAAGGCTCTGCACTAGGGATTTTAAAATCCTTGAGACATTTCAAGAGTCTGCATTACAAGAACTTTTTAACAGGAGTGTTGCTTACTTCAAGTTTGGCAGAATTTGCATCTCTGTCATGCTAAAAACTGTAACTTGGTGCTATGTGGCTAAGTAGAACATATCTGACAAAGAATGTAACTATGGTCGTGTAAATTAGAAGCATTTTTTTCTCCATTCGGTATTTTAATTTTGCATTAGTTTAATATATTTTTAAGGGGTAGGTGAGTTAGGGAATGGGTTACTGGATTTTGTTTTAACTTACTGTGATGTTTTTAACTTGTTGTACGCCGCCCTAATTGCGCTGCAGAGGGGCAGGATAAAAATTATTATTATTATTATTATTATTATTATTATTATTATTATTATTATTATTATTATTATTATTCCATGAGTACTTACTGTTAAGTGGGGAATTTTTGCACAGGAATAAAATGGAATTCTGAATAATTTTAAAACAATCTTTCAAGTTTCTGCCATATATGTAATCCATCAAAAGGGTCAGAGGCCGAGGCCAGATCCATAAATTCTATGTGAAAATGTGATTTCTTTGTCTTTTGAATATTTTTATTATATGAAACAGAACTCAGTTCTAGAAATTAACTTTTAAAATCTTTCTGCTAGTACAGAAATTTTAAAGAAGTATCACAATTGTTTCAGGTCCAAAACACACTGCAGAAATAATCCAGTTTGATAGTTTTTTGTGGGTTTTTCAGGCTATGCGGCTGTGTTCTAGAAGAGTTTATTCCTGACATTTCACCAGCATCTGTGGCTGACATCTTCAGAGAATGCTAATAGGATTGCTTATGTCCACAGAACCAGAAGGAGTGATTCTCTCACAGCCCTGCAATTCCTGATGCATTCTCAGAACCTGCCTCAGAGACCTGAGATACCCTCTGAAGCAATTTTGGGGCGTTCTTTAACACACTTTCATTGAGTTTATTAATGTAGCAACAAACTATATTTTTGTGGATTTATCTGGATAGTTTTTAACAGTATAAATCAATTTCCTTTCTTGGCAACTAAAAAAATACTGAAATCAACCTTTCAGTCATCTCGTTTTTCACAAAGTGGCTTTGCCATTTTGTTATCTTTCTGCTGTGTGGCGTGGTTTTCCTTCTGGTAGCAATTACAGTACTGACCTCATTTATAGAGACCGTAGGGAGAAATCAGAAGCAGAACCTTTTTGTGCAAAGGCAGAAAATCTACCTAAGAAATAATTTCTAGCAGGTGGCACACCTGCAAACAGCAATATTGTTTTCTCCTTTTGATCAAAAACATTTAGATTGCCAATGTATTTTTCTTCAGGTCTTATACAAAAGGGTCTTCATAGAAATTAAAAGATAACATCAATTCTAAGGCAGCAATGCTATTATATCCAGGAACTGTCAATCATCTATTTGTTATAACGTATTATTCCCAGATGCATACATAAAACTGTTGTTTTCAACTAAGCTGGATGCAAATGCACAGCTGGGTGGTGGGAGACAAAAACTGTTTCACAGTACAGAATAATAATAATAATAATAATAATAATAATAATAATAATAATAATAATAATAAATTTTATTTTTATCCCGCCCCTCTGCATAGCAATCGGGGCGGCTCACAACAATTAAAATACAATGATTAAAATACATTTAAATATCCTGATCCCTCCACCCATCCCTCCCCCCCCTTAAGACCAAATTAAACTAAGGAAAATTTAAAACAATCAGTAAAAAACAGAATAAAATGATAATGATGACATAGCAACGAGTCTAGGGAGAGGATTCGATATTCTAAAATAGAATCCATTCTATTTTAGATAAGTTTATAATTCTGTGAAGATTTAACTACTTTACAGTACAAAACAATTTCACTGCAGTTAAATCTCTTCATAGTGCACTTGATCTCCGGAAGCATCTCTCAAGAATAGCTCCAAAAATGTCATGAACAGGTTTTTAAGCTTATCTTTTATGGGAATCTTCTCAAAAAGGTGTCCTCCAGATGGTTTTTTCACCAACTCCCACAAGCCCTAGCTAGCATGAAAAATGATCAGGAATGCTGGGAGTTGTAGTCCAAAACAATCCGGGGGCACAGATTGGTGAATGCTCCTTTGCAAAGATGCAACATTCAGTTTTTACCTCCATATTCATAGCCATATCTATAAGTAAATTGATTCTGACATTTGTAGATCTGGAAGATTTGCAATGACCAAAACACCTAAATAGCATTTACGTTTTACTATTGACGATGCAATACTACATCATCCTATCCCTATTCTAAAAACAAAAATTAAAAAAAAACACACACTGATTCATAGGAACAATGAATAAATTCTTGTTTCAGTAACTCTCCTTGTAAAAAGCAAGGCCAATCCTCCTACACAGGCCGTAAACTTTTACATGGTCCAGCTGCACATACCTGGAGCTTTGGCACAAATTTTTATTGATCCCATGGTCCCAGAGGCACATTTGACCAATGATGTGCTGCAGTACTTCAATTCAACATTCTGGATTGAGCCCTCAAGAGTTGGCAGGGGATTCTTAGATTTCACACCTAATAAAAGAAAACTGCAAATGTACTAGCCTGCTGAATTTAAATATTTTTATATTCTTTCACCAAGGCATTTAAATTTAATTATACTTTAATTATCTACTTTAGATAGTCTTATACCATTTTTATTTGGACTCTAAGGTGAATCTCTATGAAAGCTTTTATTTGCTTACACATCTATATGATATCTATGCATATGTATTTACTACATATAAATTTATGTAAACAAAATTGTATATATAAACATAAAATGGTGCATTAAATTAATCAGCAAGTCATTTTTATATATCCATACAACTTTACTTATGTTACACAATACAGGCAAACCATGCTTCTCTGGCTACATTTAATCCTGAAGTTTCAGGACATTAACATGTGTAAAAATGGGTTTAGATTATCGTATACTTAACCATGCAATTCAGTAGCAAAATAAAAATTAAACATATGCACCTGAGCTGCACTTGCTATCCTTTTATCAAAATCAAAGTTCAAACTCTGCTTTAAGTCAAAAGGGAAAATAGGTTTGGCAGTCTCTCTCTCTCTCTCCACTTATACATTCAAGGAGACTACCACAGAGTTTTGCACAACTCAGTGTTTATTGGTGATCATTTCAGAAGAGAAACCTAGAAGTGTAACAATGGGTGATGTAATAACTCAGGAGAGCAGAACTTTGACACAGTTGCACAGGAAAGCTCACTCAACACACACCCACATTATGTACTGCTTGTAGCATTCCTACTATTTCATCAACTGCAACATTGAGGAAAAACTATATGTAATCACAGTACTTGGAAAAATTAATTTGGTCACCTGAAAGTGAACAGAAAAGGGATATGTAGCACCTCTGAGACTAACTGAAATAAAGAAGCTGGTAGTATGAGCTTACATAGGCTTGACCCTACTTCCTCAAGTTGACGAAAGCTCATGCTACCAGCTTCTCTCTATCAGTTAGTCCAGGGATAGGCAACCTAAGGCCCGGGGGCCGGATGTGGCCCCCCAAGGCCTTTGGACCGGCCCCAGGCCACTCCTGCCGCCGCCGCCACCGCCACCCACCATGATGATATTGATTATTGTTGTTATTACTTGTTCTTGGGGTTTTCTTGGCAAAATCTCCACAGGGGTTTTGCCATGGCTTTTCTGGGGCTGAGAGAGTGTGCATGCATATTTTTTTAATTTTGTATTTATTTATTTATTTTTGGTGCTTCGGCCCCCCAATTGTCTGAGGGACAGCAACCCGGCCCCCGGCTCAAAAAGGTTGCCTACCCCTGAGTTAGTCTAATAGGTGCTACAAGATCCTTTTGCATCCTGATTTTCCAGACTAACACGGCTATGTCTTAGAAAAGACATAAGGAATTTGAAACCTCAGCGACTGCCTCCTCTTCTTATATGGAAATGAGAATTCCAAATAGAAATTGATCATATTTGAAATTAAGCTCTTTCTTTCACTTAGTATCCCAGAATCGTAGTCCAACACTCAAATTAGTATACCATGTTGACTCTTAAGCTCCATATCATTTTAAAAATATACAGGATGAATTATAGTGGAGAATGGATTGCCCAATTTGTACCCAAAACATCAGAAGTAGTACTAAATTAATAACAGTGTCGAAATGACATTGAAAGGAATATCAAACTCTGTAAAATTCTGTAAGTATTTACTGCTTGCTGGTGAACTATGGTAAATGAAAAAATGGAGAGAATTAGAAGAGAGGGGCGAAAGAAGAGGGGGAAAAACTGACCAGTATAAATGAGTCATCGGTGCAATAAATTATAAGAGGCATTGTCCACCCATTCTTCCTCCTTTATCCCAACACCAAGTATGTTTGATATTTGGATTTTATAAGTATCTTCTGAACTAATTCAAGAAGCAATGTATTCACTAGGATATATTTCTTTAATGGTTTTCTACCATAAGCTGCAGCATGGTTATTTCAAGACTCCTCAACCTATAGTTAGTGATTCTTTTAGTACATGAAGACAATCAGAAACAGCTTTCACACAAGGGTCTTATCCTATTCCTTCTTACAGCAGCTAAAGGTGAAATAACCGGACACGGGGGTGGGGGGAGGCTCTGGATATTAAATCCAGAATTGGTTCACATTGATTTAATTTTTGGAATTAGGCCAGTTTGAACATTATAGAATGAGCTAAAGCAAGCCTCAGGTCCACACACAAATACCCCTCCACTCTAACAGACATGAAGAGACCAGAAGCCTTCACTTATATATTTATTTGCCATATAATGATATTTATTTGCCATATAATATCTAAACCCTAAACTCTGTTTAATCTTACTTGTAGTTTTTTAAAACAAGCCAGCTTCATAGACCACAGTGTAAAGTCTGATTGTGTCAAGCAAACCATAGTTAATTTTAATCATCTCTTGGATTTAGATAAAATGAAATGTTACAGTTTTAAAAATTGGAAAGGGGTATGTCCTACCCCATGATTTGCTGTGGCTCATTTCTATAAACAAACCTATGTAACATGTATGAGGTGTGGCGGGGATATAATAATAGATTTGCTCTTTACAACACTGGTAAAACCATCCTGTATCACACACTCGGATATCACACCCTAGAAACTGCACTAGCACCGTGGTTCAGCCATCTTAATCCTAAACATCTATTTCCTAGTATTGATTAAACTAGACATTGAAGAATGTTGTCCCAATAGAATATGATTTCTTTTATGGATATGAATATTTATTAATGCAGCTTGTAAAAAATAAGCAGAAGTTTGTTTTGTTTAAAAAAAAAAAAGACAGATACCATGGCATTGTCACAAACAGACCTTTCCTACTGTGGTTTCAGCTTGAAATAATTTGAAAAATGTTGATTTCCTGGGATTTGGTCATGATTTCCTTCACCTATTCTCTGCTTTCCATTCTCAGCTCTCAACTCCTTCATTTTGGGTCAGTCACCTATCTCTATGAAAATGACCATATCCTGGCTAATAGTAAGCCAGAGAGAACAGCTCCCAAGAACTAGTTTATCCAATTCCAGATTCAAGCATGGTGCTTCCAGGAAAATAAGGAGCAATGCAAATCTCATCTCTCATTTCAAATCCCTCATCTGTAATTAACAATCTCTTATCTCTAGTTAATGTCCTTCCCTACCAGTTAAAATTGTCTTAAAATGCTGCATTCTTAACACTAGCACAGTGGTTCCCATTGGGGCAGGACCCCTGAGGGGCCGTGAGAGTTGCTCAAGGGAGGCGCAAGACTTCGAGGCTCTGATCCCTCTCTCCACTTCCTCTTCCCAACTCTTTTTGTGTGTAAAATTTACACATGTTGAGTTAAATATTGCATTTTTTTAAATAAAACTATTCTAACATGAACAATGTTATTTCCTTATAAAATATTAAAATATGAATATAGAAAAGTGTGCAAATGAACATACACACAATAAATAAATAAAATATTTTTATTCATATGCTACATTGAGTGGGGTGGGTGGGTGTGACATCTGCATGTAGATGCAAAAGGGGGGGGGGTGTCCTAATGGTAAAAAGTCTGAGTATCACTGCACTAGCAAATTGTCCAACAAATGTCCCAGGCCACAATGAGAATAAGTTCATCTCATTTGTTTATGACGAGTATACAGTAAATCAAAGAGATTTTTTTTATTTGAATTAATTTTTACTTATTTAATTTGTACCCCATCATTCTCCTAACTCAGAAACCAAGGTGGTATACCATTTCTATTTATAACTAATAGCCAGAAGGGATCTTCCTGAATAATCCTTTTCAAGAGGCCTTCTTAACAAGTAGCCATTTCTATTTGCTAGTGAAAATCTATTCACAGGAATTGGTGATTTGTATATGGGTGAAGAGAAAAGCTGTTGACACCTGGAATATATCTAAACTATACAGATTTATTAGTGTGATGTTACTTGTCATGGCTCTATCCTACTGAATCCAGGAAATTGTAGTTTGGCAAGGTATTCTGAATTCTCATCTAGAGATTTCTTAAAACTATAACACTAGAGCAATGTATCAGAATTCTAAGTAGCTCACCAAACAACAAATCTTGAGATTCCATAGAGGGTATCAATGACCACTAAATTGGCAAAGAGAATTGTGTGTTTTAGATAAAAGCTGCTAGTAACTGTTTTATTGTTTTTATTGTACTGTGTATCCCTTTTGGATGTTTTTTATTTTATTTTATGCTTGAGTCTCTTATTGGATCTGTTGATCATAATAAAAGATTATAATAATGATGACTCCACTAAATTGGTATCAAACTGTTGTGTAGATACAGTCCAGGTTGGTGAAGTCAACTTTTAACTTGTGAATTTTAAATGATGAATTATGAATGTGGATTATTTTAATATGTGTATATCTTGTCCTTTTAAATTGTATTTAAATCTAATTTTAAATTGATGTTGTTCCCCGCCTTGATCCATGGGAAGAGGCAGGTGACAAACAATTCTAATTCTTATTATTACATTTATAGAACCCTGAGGCAAAATTCTTAAAAGCATTCCTCTATCTATCTATCTATCTATCTATCTATCTATCATTTATCATTTATTTACGAATAACACAGCAAGACACAGTCTTCAGGACATCACAAGGGATTACGAGGCTCTGGGTAAGAAGCTGAAAGAAATGGGATGCACAGACTGTCATCTCATCTCTTCTGCCAGTTGAAGGGCATGGTCCAGGACAAGAAAGGAAAATAGCAGATGTCAACAACTGGCTCCGCCGATGGTGTCGCCGAGAATGATTTGGATTCTTAGATCATGGGTTATGGTTCCATGAGGGCGGACTTCTGGCAAGGGATAGGCTGCATCTCACACCAGTTGAAAGAAACGTTTTTGCCAACAGTCTCAAGAATTTGATCAGGAGGGCTTTAAACTGAGTTATGTGGGGAGGGGAGACAGTGATCTGGAAGACAAAAGGACTGGAAAAAACAGTCAAACTGTCATAGAGGGAACAAGGCAAACAGTGCAAGGACCCAACAGTGGGAGGCAAAAAAATGTGCACAGGCAGCAAGTAAATGGGACATATGATCTTAGATGTCTCTACACCAGGGGTAGGCAACCTTTCCCCTTTA
>CM034706.1:29896495-29910966 GCA_020142125.1 Phrynosoma platyrhinos
TCATCCAGTTAGTCTGACATCAGTACCGGGAAAGATTCTGGAGCAGATAATTAAACAGAGAGTTTAATTTCTTAATCACAAAAAGTCAAAATGGGTTTCAGAGAAACAAGTCATGCCAGACAAATCTGATCTCTTTTTTTGATAAAATTACCAGCTTGGTAGATGAAGGGAATGCTGTGGATATAGTATATCTTGATTTCAGTAAGGCCTTTGACATGGTTCCCCATGACATTCTTGCAAACAAGCTGGTTAAATGTGAGCTAGACAAAATAACTGTTACATGGATTTGTAATTGGTTGACTGGAGTTCCTGCATGGCAGGGGGGTTGGACTGGATGGCCCTTGTGGTCGCTTCCACCTCTATAATTCTATGATTCTATGAAATAAATAGGGGGGGGGCATTTTGTGCCATGTTTTTAGACTTTCTTTGGCCATTTTAGGCCCAGCAGAGGGTTTTTTCCCCAAAACAGGAAGTTTCCTTTCCCTGACTTATATGTTTACTAGATTAAAACCAACCAAGAAAAAGGCACCATAATCTATCTACCTTCAATTGCAATTTAATCTCTTAAAATTCAGTCTGTAGACATCTGTGATTATCCTTGTAATGAAAACCAATCTAATGTAGAGTGATTTCAAAAATGCTTTCAGGTGTTGTTTTTTGTTTGTTTGTTTGTTTGTTTGACATTATTAGCAATTCACCTTATTTTAATCTTACCCTAAAAAAGCTCTCTCCTCACATTCATGTTTCACTTCTTTGAATCACTTCCAGCCCACATTTTTAGTGTATATGGCACACGCACTCCCCCTCCTATGCACATATTTAACCAAAAGCAAATCTGATTCCCCCTTGTTATTCCATCACAGAAACGGATCTTAAAGAATACTAAGAAATCACAGTTGGCAATAAATGCAAAAAAGACCTTAAATGTTTCTATTTACGTCCATCAGATCCAAGACCTATCCACCTGCAGGAAGCTATCCAGAAAACTCTACCACAGCAGTACTTCAGGATTTTTGACTTTACTGTCCAAAATAACAGTTCCTTCCACCAAAAAGATATTAACCTTTAATCCCTGAAAACATTAAACAAATGTTTGTGGGATCATTTTTAGCCTCTTTATCTAATCAGGCCACTGGAAGTTAAGTCATGCCTATACAAACCAATCATTTCGTCAGCAGTTTTATATTTCTTTAAAGCCTCATATAAAAAGCACCTGCTTAACGTGAGTAATGGAGTTTTATACTCATTGCACTTAGGAGCAGCGTATGTAAACTATTCCGTTTTCCTCCCTTGTGGAATATATTTCAGCTTATGTTGCACAGCACATTACCAATGTGTACAAAGACTCTCTGATCAGCAATCTGGACTGCAGACAGCAACCTGTGTGAGTGCATTTTTCCCCTGTAAATATGGTATTCACTTGATTTACCAAGACAAATTGAAACCATTTTTCATTAGATGATGATCTCACCTCTGTGAATATATGTAATGCAAGTGTTTAGGCAGAAGTCACACAGTACACCTTATCATACCAGTGAATATAAACTATTCATCGGCAACATTAGCTTCCAGAAGAAATGATACTTAAATTATAATGTTCTATAATTAAGCAAAAAATCCCCAAATACTTAATTTTTGCTCAGTGGATTATTTCCTTATAATAGCTTCTTAATTGCCACAGGCTTTTAGAATATTTTTGCCCTAGTTTAACCTATGAATATTAGTGGCTTTTGAGTTATGATTATCCGCATATCTTGGTAAGAAAAAACCCTATGTGAATGCCAATGCTATACTTTTCAACAGAGTGCAAACCTTTTTTCTTTCATCTTATCTCCAATTTCTGTTTAGATTTATTACATTCATTGTTTTCAATTTTAACAAATCACCTAATGGCAGAAAGGAAAATATGTCAACCTTGGAATTATTTGCAGTTGTAGAAATCCCTTTTGTCTGGCTCATGCAAGGTCTGCAATCTGTTTAAAACACAGATTGTCTGTCTTTTGTCTGACAGCCACCAAGCTACACAAATTACTTTCTGCCTGTTCACCTGTTTGCAGCTGCATCTGTAAGCTAAGAATTCTGAAGCTTGACTCAAGCAAGCACTTGTGGATTGATGACATATGCTGCTGATAAACCAAGCAATTTGAAGAAATTATAGGCCAGCATTATTGAAAGACATCTGTGCATGAGCCAAGAACTACAAGCCTTCAACTGGATATATGCAACCTGTTGTGGCGGTGATACTGTTTGAAGTAAAAACCTTTTTAGAAGTGCTGAAGCTGTCACAAGGAAAAATGGCCATTTTTGCAGCATGATTTCTCACAGGAGGTCCAATATTGTCCTGCAACAGCCATTTATTAACTACGCTAAATGTAAAGAAAATTATGTACATCTTCCAGGTACACATAGTAAAATAGAGTCAGCTATTAGGATAATTAGTCAAGCAAACTGTGTATAAATTATACTGACAATGTAATAACCCATTTTAACACATTTTGACCCATGAACACTACATTTTGATGCACATACTATTCTGTTATATCAATTGTCCACTGTTAATCTGCAATCCCCTTTTACGGCACAATCCAGTTTAATTTTAATTTTTTAAATAGAGATATTTTATAATCTTTTGGTGCGGGAAATAACACCTATTAAGTTTAGCACTGCCTTCCAACTCAACTTTATTGCACAAGTTTGGGATGTAACCTCTATCTTCACTCTTTCAAGGCTGAAAGAACCTCATGACATCACCCAAACACAACTGTTACTTTATTAAATATATCAGTAAAGAGAAAGCAAAAATATGATCAAATGATGTGTTTTTCACAAACAAGCCCATCAAAATATCTAATAAAGTAAATAATCTTTTCTTCAACTTATTAAAACAAAAAAGACCATAGTCATATCCAGAGAAGCTATATATGCTTGTGTCAAAGAAACACACAGAGACACACACAAACTCGGGATTATACTAGAGTTTTGGTCCATTCTCTAAAATGCAAGAGTTCCTTTCCAAAGAACAACAACTCAGTAATTTAGCCAGATCATTTATAATAAACAATATACATGAATGTGGAGCTCACAGAATGTAAACACATAGCTCATTTGGACCAACATGAATCTAATATATTCATATTTTGATTATAACATAAAGGTTTTGGTACACACATCCCTAATCCAATGTTTACTGGTATGAATGAATGACTACTTAGTTATTATATGTTTGCTTCATAGCTCTGAAAAGGAAAGTAGTTTTACTATCTAATCTAAACTGGGTCACGCATAGTCGTAGCTCAAGCCTTCAAAGCCCTCCACTGGAATTATGACTAAAAAGGAACTGAGAAGGCTTGAGACAGAGTGGGATCTCAAACCTACATTCTTAGGGATAAAATACAGGAATGAAGAGGATGTATGTCACATGGTCATTAGTCAATGACATATAACTATAGTTGACCTGTTTCAGGTGATTAGTAATTACAGGTCATTTATAGATTGAAGGTTATTTCCCCCATATTCTCACTTACTCTTACATGACTGACTGCCTTATATACCTCACCCTATTTTTATTCTGCTTTCTTCCTGGCACTGGACAGAGCTAGATACTCAATAGGAAACACAGGATTCTCAATTCCAGGTGTATATCTAGTTGAAGGAAACATATTTGTAAGAGGACAAGCAGTAGACAGAGAAAAAAGTCCATCAAGCTTTCCCGCCTGTTGCTTCACCTCTGCAACATTTCCTCCCCAGCTACTTTTCTTCCAACTAGGCTCTTAGATCAGTTTACTATTCAGGTGAAGAATGTAGTTCTACAATGGATTGTGAAGCTGAAGCTAGAATAAGGGTGTGCCAGCATCAATTCTTTTTTACACATGAAGACTTGCACAGATTGAGAATCCAGTGTTGTCTGCCTCAATATTTGAATCTGTCAAAGAACAAATTATACTAGATTATTTTGCTCTTCAGATTTTGTTCCCTCCTTGTTCTGATTCTTACTCCCCAGTTCCTACATCTGCTTCTCATGCAAAGAACAGGCTGAAACGTTGACTTTTGATTTGTTTTCCCTGTCTTTAGCAGGTTCCTGACCATTATTCTCCATGATTGTTATTTCACGAAATTGTTGTGTTCCCTTACATTACTCACCAAAACCTGTCTTCTACAGGAATTCGCATAACTTGCAACTTACAATTGTTTAACTGAAGTCAGTACTTGCTTTGACTGGATTATGTCCTTAAAATATTTTCAAAGTTCCACATAAAAAGAGTTATATTTAAGAGGTAGGATTCCTTTCCACCCCTTATTTAAGAAGTTACTTGATATTTTATTTACTTTATTCTCATGTTCAGCAATGATATTACTAACAGGGATTTGGTTGTTAACATCTACAGAAGCTCAACTAATATTTATTTCTTTAACATTTATTTTATGTACACATTCAAAAAAGGGTGTCATGTTTTATCTCTGGAAAATAATGCACATTCAAAAGTCTGACTAACTAAAAATACATGCTAAGCATTTACATGGTGTTTGACTGGTTTTATAAATTTCAATCTGTTACAAATTATACTCCTGAAAACAGGAAGGCAAAGCTTTCAAGCTAAGTAGCAATATACATTTGGCTTTCACATTTCAGAGCCCATAAAATGGATTCAACACAGAGATGAAGTGACCTACAGGAAAAAAGGCTCTGTAATATAGTGGATACGCATACAATAAATCAAATCCTTATCATGATTTGCACCTAATAACTATACATCATTAATAATAAAACTTTGTAAGAACCTGTAGTAGAGTATTCATCTAAATAAATGCAATTTACATTTGTTCTTATTTTTCTAACATTCTAAGTTTTCTCACATTCTGTGTTAAAGTTTTTAAAACTTCACCTTTTATTTTAAAGGACGCTTAAATCATGAGAACATTCTTACATGCCACTTCATAATTCTGACACCAAGTATGTATGAAAAGATTAGGCTTTATTTGGTATAAAATCAGTTGGCAGTTTTACATCTGTGCAATGCAACATAAATACCCCAGCTGGCATCCCAAGCTCACACACATATGGGCTTCAAAAACAGAAACTTCCTTATTTGCAGCACTGCCAGGGTAATTTTGTATATCGTGCATACTACAGCTATTTGTCAGGCGGCCCCTGCAGGTGTGCACTGCACATAAACACACAGCTGTAGCCAAGCAAGCCAAGTGTTCCATCAAACACATAAAGGGAAACCTCAGCAGCTGGATTAATCATCCCTCCAACAGGTCCAGAGAGAACAATATGGGTTAGTATTTTTGGAAAAGCATGGATGGCAAATTTATGATTATGCTAGCCTTCCGAAATAACTGCTGGATTGTGTCATTTTTATGCAATGTCTACTTATTAAAGGTTTTGTTTTTTTTGAATGCTGGAAAAAGGGTGAATATTTTTTAGTTTGCAATATAAACAATAAGGTAGTTTATATATAAAATAGTTTATTATGTGCAAAATGTTAAAAGGATTTCATGCTAGTTGTTGATTTTTTACAGATGTTACCACTATTTGCATTGGCTTTAGCAGGCACAAATCACTGAAATCTGTAAAAATTAGTGTACTGTGAAACATCCAATTGGTTTTATATATATATATATATATATATATATATATATATATATATATATATATTGTCATAATTATGTGGCATTTTCTTCTTTGTTCACTATAAGGTTAACTGACTTACTCAAGAGGCTTGTGCAATTTTTGTTAACACTGCACAAAACAAATATTTAAGGGTTCCGAACTTGACAGAATTTGAAAGAAAAGCCACCTCCCATAAAATCTCAAATTTGTATAATGGACTTATGCAAATTTTTGACAGCTTTGAATCGAACTTGAATCTGGTAATTACAAAATTGTCTAAAAATTTCCATGCTCCCAGGCCAATTTAAGAGTCAGCAGCTGAGTCAATAATTTTCTCCCAAACTAGTGGAATATAGTTTTCATATCCTATGAAAAGAAGGGCTGCTAAGTCAGAACAATAAGGTAGGAGGTCCTTGCTCCCTAGCAAATGACCACTCAGTGCTCTTTCATCTTCACTTACTGCACTGAGATAATACAGGGAGACATGGGACTGCTTCAAACATTGCAATAGCTATGAGAAATCTGTCAAGAAACATTTCTTGATAGAAATGTTTAGCCATTAATAACATTATTAAACATTAATAAAAATAAATGCCTGGTATCATTTAGTAGACAACAACTAAAATAAAGTTTGCAAAAATTGAATATGGCAATCAAACACTGAAAGCTGGAAGTACAGTGGTTTGTCACTATATGATTTGTGATTTGTGATTTATGCAGAATAGATGCTCCAAGACAGTACCACTACTACCACTAGTGTGGAATCTCCACAGGTGATACAGCTGATTGACAATAATGAGTATAACAAATACTGCAGCACTTGTCTGGTGATGCTTCCACTTGTTTTCTGTGAAAGCTCTCCTTTGATCTAGGATCCTGACATGGTTTTAAAATAATGATCCTCAAAATCTACATATTTAAGCGAAATGAAGTGAGCACCATAAGACACTACAGTCGTCCCTCCCAATTCATGGGGGATCCGTTCCAGACCCCCCGTGAATCGGAAAAAATGCAAATATGAGTTAAAATGGGTGTGCATGCCATTTTGTCCCTCCCTGCTTGCCGGCCATGAAGGAGCGAGACCGCAGACTCCAAGTACACGAACGGGGAGAGACAAGTGTATAGAGACTACCCTAAATCTTTTGCTTGATCCCACTGTATAAATCAAGTTACTTTCTTTAGTAGAGAATATTTGCGGGGGGGGGGGAGAATAAAGGAGAAACTTTTCTGTAATGTTTCAGATATCCTTCTATTAAAGAAAATTATCCACTTTTACACAAACCTAGCTAAACCACAATCAGGAGGACCAAATCTGATAGATGCAATCCAGGATGCTCATACTGTATGTTCATTGCTTAAGGCAGCAATCTTAAACAATTTTACTTTGGAATAATACCCACTGAACACATCAGGACCCATTTCTGAATAAACATAAGTGGAAATTAGCTGTAAATGCTACAGTCTGTGTGTGTCCATCCAAGACTGAAGTCAAACTACTTGTTTTATTCTTTTCCCCACCAAACTAGTTCTTCTTCCCAGAGATAGTTTGAAATTTTCTTGTGACTTCCAAACCCTATTGGCTTTACTATCCTGTTCATTAAGACAAAACCACCCACCATTAAGTTAAAAGGTAATTAACAGAAGTGATTTTCAGAGAATGAGAAAATGATTAGAAGGGTGAAAAAAAAAGGTGTATAACCTGCTAGAAATGCATTACCTAGGACGTTTTCACACGGGGCTTTAAACGGAGTCATTCCTACCTCCGTCCGGCCCCACTCCGGCTCTGTGCAGGATAAGTTCACACGACGTCGCAGCAAGCCCCGCCCCATCCAGCGCCATCCCTGCGCCATCCCTGCCTCACTCCGGGGTCTTGCTGCGCATGTTCACACGACGTCGCAGCAAGCCCCGCCCCATCTTGCGCAATCCCTGCGCCATCCCTGCCGCTAGCCGGCTTTAGCCCCGTTTTTGTAATTCCTTTTTTAAAAAGGAATTACAGGGGCTGCTGCCGGAGGCAATCAGGAGTCATTCCGGCGGCTGCTGTTTTCGCCGCCGGAATGGCTCTTGATTGCTTCCAGGGGGCTTCCAGGCGGCTTTAGAGCCGCCTGTGTGAAAACGTCCCTAGTCTCCACCAAATGGTCATGCTGGTAGCTTGCAATGAAGTCACCAGATTGGGTAAGGCTGGTATATGCAAGCTTACTCAATACAGGAGTGCCTAAAAATGGATGAGCAGCTGTGGAGATCATCTTTCTGCTTGGAAATACACAGAGGACTGGAACATTGGAAAAATCACTTTCACTTACAAATAAAGGTAACAAGCAATTCTGTTAACAGAGCCACCATAGTATTATTTCTCACATCTCAGGTAATTCTGTTCTGCTTTGATCTGATCTTTAAAACATTTTGTTTTAAATGTGCACTCAATAGACAGGATATTTAAATTAGTATATTCCTTTGATACATGTCTGAGAAACAGTGATGCCCTCTTATTTGTGCTTCCTGTTTCTTCTTGAAAGTGGCACAAAGACACAAAAATTTCTATTTGCTGTGCTTTTTCTAATTGTATCAATGATAAAAACACCTACAAATAAACCATACCTTTAAAACACCTACAAATAAAATGTACAGGCCCAACAAACCAAAGAGGAACAAAGTAACTTGAGACTATCTTCCAACAATCCAACAATATTTTAGATTGTGTCTGTAATACCTTAACACACTCATACAACTTCTCTTCTCTGGACATCTGGACCTTGCACAGCCAGACCATATTAAACTTTCCCTTAAACTGAAAAGGGATCACATTCCATCACTACAAAATGCATACAGCCAAAATTCAACATCCGGTCCAGTGACAAGGTACTGGGGTAAGCGACAATAAAAATAAATGCTGGTATCATTTAGTAGACAACCACTAACATAAAGCTTGCAAAAACTGTACATGGCAATCTAACACTGAAAGCCACCCTTGAAACTCCAACCTAAATTACATTCATAATTGGCTGAAAAAAATTAGAAACAGGGTATTTAAATTATTAATGGCAAGACAAACCAGCTGTGTGTATCTAAACAGAAAGAAATGGCATCAGTACACTTGCACACTTAAAGCTACTGGAGAAGTTTAGCGCTCAGGACATAGCAAATGGGGGGTTTGCCAGTTTCTCCAGGTGAAATTGATACTCTGAATGGTGCAAAAGACAAAAGGTACAACAGGGAGGGCAGACAACAGAACCATATGGGTTGTTAGGTGCAGGATAGGCCAAAATGACTATCAGCCCCATGCTCCAACAGCACCCCTATTGAATAGCTAAGGAATGATATGTTTGGGATGCCTGAGAGCGAAAAATCCTCCCAGCCTGGGGGTGTAGGTGATAGCATTCTCCATTCTGTAGCATTTTCTCTTCCACTTCTGCACTGAGTGAGCCGGGAATGGTGCTCTTTGCATTGCCATTTTGCAGCAAACAAAAATGATTTAGTTAATCAGACCAAAAACAAGAAATGTCAAACAAAATGGCCATTCTGTGCCATTTTCTGAGAGGAAACAATTCAGAAACAGCTCCATGGTGCCAGCAAGCAGGACAGCAATAGACTGAATGGGGGAGCCAATTTTTGCTGTCCATGACTATGCAGAGAAACACTGAAAGTATTTTAAAATATGGCTTAGCTCTTGCCTTGATTCTTTTACTACTGGGTCTGGGAAACATTATAATTAAATCTCTCTCTAGTCACCATAACCCTAATTACTATAAACAAAGTTAAAATGAAAGCTAAAGTCATAGAAGTTTGCAGACTGAAAACTAATGTTCATCAGGACAGCTGGAGAAACAATCTCAAAATATAAGAGGCTCCAGACCTCTCACATGCTTCACAAATATGGATACTTCCCCTTTACCCACAACTTCTCCATTTTTGAAAAATACAGGCTATTTTATAGAGTGATTGTAACAGAATACCATGATCGCTGCTGATTGCTGTTGCAAACAGACCTTTCTAATCCATATGCTCTTTACCTCAACAAATGCCTTTTAAAGCTACTTCATAAAAAAATATTGCTTCATAGACTTAAGGCTATGATTTTCAAGATTTTGGAAGTCAAGATTTTGGAAATTCCATTGACTTGATTATATCAGCAAGTGCACTACATGTTAGATTTTTCATTAAAGCAAAAGCCTTGAGAACTATTTTCCAGACTTTAGTTAATGTTGCTCTGACACATTTCGTCAATGAAAAAGGATGAAAAACAGTAGTGCTTTGAAGCAATAGCCAGTAAATGCCACTGTGGTTTACCAAGAGTGGGATGCACAACATATTAGACCACAGTTAATGGAATTAAGGCATGTCTTAAGTTAGCAAAATGTGTGCTCTGTTACTTGTTTGGAACCAACACAACTGCTTAATCTTTAAGAACTTCTTCGCCTCCAGTAAATACTATCTTTTCCATCTCTTCATAATTAAGTCAGTAGACAATCGCTGTTTTGAGTTTGCATTATTTTAATGCAAAGGAACAATAAAAATGTAATCTTTTTTAAAACACAGACTTCATGAATCTGCCTTGAATGGATTCATAGATGGGGAAGCAAGATCAGCATGATAAAAATGAGATAAAACAAATTTGTATTAAAATCTGCTTGACACAGAAGAAACTGGTATAAAAGTCTCCATTCACAGTTTGTTCTATCAGCACATTGTCCACAGTTGTCTGATGTCACAGATATCAATATCTTAAATGTACATGTTAATAATATACCTGCTGCTATTAGTTACATACAGAATTCCATTTGTATATATCGGAAGCCATGAATATAATAGAAATTTTTGGGGTTTGTTTAAAGAAAAAAACACTTTAAATCTTATCAATTATTGTGTATTGTGTCCACCACTTCCGTATTCAATCTGTAGGTTCTACCTAGGACAGAAATGAATGTAGAAGATTTACATAAAATAACAGCATCATTATGATTTGTATGAAAACATTTGAAATTAAAGTGGGGATAGCACTCTGAGGGATGAAGCAATTTGGTATTGCCTAATTTGTATTTATAGTCCTGTAAAATCCACTTAGGGCTAATGCAGATGCCCCGTTTGGGGTGGCTCTTGGCCACCCCTGGGAGCGGCGGATCAGGGCTGTGGCAACCACACGCTGCGTCCCCAATCCTCCTTTTTGCTGCCCCCTTGAACCGTCACCACGGCTCTTTTGCGCCCTTTTGGCACAGCGTGTATGCACGCTGCGCCAGAAAGACGTCCTGATGCCGTGTGCCATGCAGACGGGCACACAGTGTCAGGGTGGCCGGCAGGCAGCTGCCCCACCCCAACTCCACCCCCAGGCCAGCCCTTTTGGCCCGTCTGCATCGGTCCTTAGATTTAAGGCCTGGGTGCATAAATAATAAACAAGCCAGTGGTTTGGGGAATCTTCATGTGGCATCCTATCATGTAAGACAGTGCCACTCAAAGTGACGGTCCACAGACTGGTGCCAGTTCCTGGGCCATTGCCTGCTAATCCCTGGCAAGTGTCAGGTAGGGGGAACGAATAGTAGATAATGGTAACAAATATAGTAATGATCCCTGGCACACTGGAGAGAGGGGGATTGCTGGTTCCTCACAACATATAGCATGAGATGCACCAATGTAATGCATAAGTCACCAGGCTCTAAGATGGTAAGCTAATAACAATATAATAAAATGTATTTATACCCTGCCCCTCTGTCAACAATCGGGGCGGCTAACAACAGTTAAAATTCCATACAGTATGTAAAACACAACCCTTGTCCCACCCTCCCCTTAAAAAATAATTAAACTAAGCATATCTTGAAACATCTTAATTAAACAATATAAATAAATTATGAATCTACTAATATCTATTATTATCCAACAAAATAAAAAGAATGCCTGTGTGACAACTGCCTGTGTGACAATAACTGTCTTGTGTGGCAGAATCATGAGCCTGGTTGTTTTGTTACTTTGAACAAATTATCAGACACAGAATTTGTTGTTGTCTTTTGCTCTAAGCTCCAGTAGTTGGATCCCTAGGGTCTAGTAAAAAAACAAAGAAAATCCCACAAGCCTGAAGACTCCCCATCTATGCTCTTTTGCTAAATGTTTACAGTTTTCTGACTGTCCATAATACTCAATAGACTGTTTGAGATCATTTCATGGGCTTGTTAATGGTTCAAATTTTCAAATTTATTGTACCACTGCGTAAGAAAAAATCATTTTTCTCAAATTAAACTTGATAACTATAATTCTATGTCTCATGAGTTTTCTGGGATAGATCAATAAATTCAGCTGCAACATATAATATTTAAAGCATACTGTTTTGTATGAAGGAGATGCTAGTCCTCCAAAAGAAACCTTGAGACTACATTTCAAATGGAGAGTGAATTTGGATCCAGTTTGTTCTAGTTACAAGCAAAGATAAAGGAGAAGAGGAAGTGTGTCAAAAATCAATCAACACTAGAACTTTCAGTGCAATTTATCTATGACTATATATGGCAATATCTCTCTCAACAAAAACAACAGGGACATGTGAAGATGGAAGAGATCATTACCCTTAAAAAGTAACATTAATATCTCTATTAGCAGAGGTGTTGAATTACATGGGTCTTTAACAGAAGCTGTACTACATTCCAACTGAAAATGCAGCTCAGATCCCACACCCTTATTTCCATAATTGTTTTCATATGCCTAGTATGCATTAATACAGTATTATCTTCAAAATAAGAAGCAGACATTCTTTTACAAATTAATTCAATATTGAAATGCATCACACTGATTTTTACCCACATTTCTCTCAGGGACACTTGCAATGCAACCACTACATACAGAACTTGTAATATTACTGCCAAGGTCTCCATTCTGTCTGGCAGCAAAAAGCCTGAAATTTCAATGGCACACAACTAGTATATACATTTACCAATACAGAACATGCAAACATGCTTTTTTTAAGAATTAGAAACCATCTGAGTGAGCGCAACCACATATAAATTCTTAAAACAAAGAAAAAATACAGAGCAAAGGGGGCACTTCTTAACTCCCATTAAGCTCACTAGTAAATTTACAATAGAATCCAGGTTTATTATAACTCAGATAGGCAGCAGCGATAACATAGACTGGTAACATAAAGAAAGATCACAAATTTATTCTCAAGAACAAACTGAAGTATGAGTATGAGTCACTGAAAAATGGGGTTTCTGTTTAAACTTTAAAGGTTTAAATTAAAATTTAAAATTCAGTTTAAATCTTAATGGAGCAGGGATATTTTAATTTTAGTTTTTCTTATTTAGTAAATAAATGTATACACCACTTACTATATTTAAGTGTTTATTTCCTTGCAGAAATCTATGACATGTAGAATCCATGTTGTGTCTGTTTCCTGTGTGCTCAACTCCAAATACAAAATACAATGTGAGTACATGATTGACCCACTATGAAATAATGAGATCAGACAGTTGGATCAAATAAGGACCATTTTATTGACTTATGACCTCTTTAAACTGTTTAAGGCCTGGGACTAAGCAAACTGACAAAAACAGGGGGGAAGCAACCCAGTGTGGGTCCAGCTGAGACCCAGTTGTCAACCCTGGATATCTCCCCAGCTATCCCTTGGGCGAAGCACCAGATCCCAAGGACAATCCAAAGAGATTGGTTGCTATATTGGACAGAAATATTTAGAAGGCCAAACCTGAAGTGCTTCCTACCAAGTCCATGACTTTGTGAGAGAGAGTCAACCCCAGATCAACCCCAAGGGCAGTCTCCTTCCACCACCACTTGGTCTCGTGCCCTATGGAAGCAGTTCCAGAGACCAGCCCTCCGCTACAATGGGATGCCAAGGTGTACACTGATTTAATATCTCTTCCCACTGCTACCTGCAATAAGGAAACCTATTTAAGACTCATGCTTTCATGCTCTGGTCTCTGGAATTGCTTGAGGCACAAAACTGAAGCATGAGACTGGGGAGTGGTGGAAAGAGCTGCAAGGCAACCCTGCCACCTGGCAGGAGCCATTCTGTTCAGCAGGGTGCAGCACTATTTTTCCCCCTCTCCTGGGTGCTGCCATCTTGGGCCACCCGGTGTGGCCATTTTCATCCAGCCTGGGCACCACCACCTTGGGCCATCCAGCAACACCCCCCTTTTTTTTCTGACCATTTGGGCTAAAGTGCATTAGTGCGTGCAGTTTGGGAGGGTTTTCTCACATATAATAAATTTGCCAAACCAGCATAATAATTAATTCAATTGTCGGCTGTTGCATTTATTTTCGGTGTTGCAGTCAGTGAGACTACTAATTATAAAGTAAAGATATTATTTTGTGATTAGTAATTATAGAGGCATTCAGTGAAGGACATTTAATTAAATGTAATCCTTTTTTTTCCAGCAAAGTGCATTGGTGGTACTGAACAAAGTTTATACTGTATATTCATTAAAACTTTGTGGGGAGAGGGGTCTACTTTAATGTGATTAAACATTATTTCAGCATCCTGTTAGGTATTTGCATCATTATAAACTGCCTCAGGATCACATATAGGTGAATTGCGACATTAAATAATGCTTGGTTTCTCAGGAGGGAGCACAGATGTAGTTAAATCTCTGGGAACATTGTGCAAATGGAGCCATGAGTGCGGACACTGCTCTGTGAGTCCCGCTGCACAATGGGCACCCAGTATGCAACAGAACACTGCATAGGACTCCTCGATATGCACCATCACAATTCATTAGAAGGGTTCTACATCACAGCTTCTGAATGAGGATCTCAGCCATAGAGTATTTTGGTATGAAACCACAGAAATCATTACCTCTGGCTATTCATGTTAATTTTGGACTGGATTGGATGAGGAAAAACAGATTGAAGCTGAATCCAGACAAAACGG
>CM034706.1:29911066-29924847 GCA_020142125.1 Phrynosoma platyrhinos
GTAAAAAGTAAAGGAGACCAACAAACTGGCAGTGTAAGCCTCTACATCTTAGTGAGAAGCAAATCCCAGTAAGTTGAATGAGTCTTAATTATATGTAAATGTTCAGAGAATTACAAACTTTGAGGCTAAGACAGCAATATTTACTCTAAGTATTTGTTTTGGGCCCAGACATTATCAGTGAATGTCATAGAATGCACCAAGAGATTGTTCTTTGAATGTTTCAATAGCAGTGAAGTAGGCAGTTCTTTTAAATCTTTATTACCACTAATGCATAAGACAAAAGAACTCCCCACAAAAAAGTGTATGCAATATAACACAAATACGATTTCAAGCTTTGTAAGCTAAATGAATCAGCATTGTGCCATTGTTTTGTTATTTTTAAAATAAGCATACCAGATCAGTACACTTAAGAACATATTGCAGAAAGAAAAGTGGTGAGAAAATGATGGAAACAATGGAAAACGGTTGCTGCTGTTCCACCCAGTGACCACACAGTATATGGACAATATAAATATTCAAGCATTTGAAATAAAGATTAATTCTGACATAGGAAGTAAAACTCTCTGGAGAAATTAAAAGTGGGAATCAAACAAAAGGGGAAAATCTGTTTGGCTCAACACCCGAAAAACAGCCTACAGTATGAGTTACCAAAGGGGGAGGGGGACCCTCAGAGCCTCAAAAGCAGCATTATGAGAGGCTTAACCACAGAGGATCATCAGTGGTTGTTGTAGGCTGATTAAGAGTTCAGGGAATTACCTTACTTATATAAATATACTTTATTTACATTAATTACAAATCCGTGCCACATACCAAGTATTTACAAAGAGCTCTTGTGTACAATTTGTGTACTGTGAAATACTATATTAAGTGTATGGAATCACAACTCTAACCATAGCCCACCTCAGCAGTTAAAAACTGTTTTGTTTTGTTTTGTTTTACCAAGAGCAACAACACACAAAAAAATATCTTCAACAGTATTTGCTTATTCCCAGGTGCAAAATAGACAACATAGATAGATCTGAAAAGTGCCTGGAGAACAAGCCATGTTAGGAAAAGCAAGTTATAAACACAATGCATAGTTCAGAGGACAATGAGATACTAGACCTGGTGAACTCTCTTTAATTCAAATGAATGTAATAAATATAGTACAGGAACCAAGATCTCAATCCTCATGATTTGAATGCTTCAACACTCAAACATTATATATAGAAAGTAACTGCAGTTATAGAAGATAGGCTGCAAAACTGATTAAACTAAGCAAAATCTATGTTTCAGAACCATGGCATAAAAATACAATAGGTAATAAGTCTAAGATGTTACAGATAAGTAAGCCTGTTGCATTTACATACATCAGGAAACTTCCAGTAATAAAATGAAAGATCTAGATCAGAAAAAATATATGACAGATTATACTGTGTATGAAGAACACGTAGTGAGAGAAGACATAAATTGTGCTGTGAAAAATATACCTATGAATATGTTCACATGACATGAAACATAACACATCAAGCAGCTGGTGCAAACAGCTTGGTCATTCTTGCTCTTTGTAGGAATAACTAAACAAAGCAGAGAGGTTTGCTATTGTATTTTATTGATTTATTGCAAGGGTGGACAGAGTGGAACCTGGAGGCTGCATGTGGCTCCTCAAAGCCACTTTTGTGCTTTCCAAACGGTTGCAACTTTCTTCTGTATGAACAGCCTGGTCACACCATGGGCATGTAAAAGCTCCTCTCCAAGACACCAAAATGGCTAATAGTGTCCCTGAGATGCTTTTTAGGGGCACTATTAGTTTTGGGGTGACAGAGGGCCAGCTCTATGTAGTCCTGCAGGGGGGAAATACAGCCTTCAATCTGTAGCAATTACTCACACCTTGTTTATAGTGTCATCTGACAGTGGGCAGACTTTTTTTACTGGTCTCACATAAACAGCAGCACTCAAGCAATGCACACCATCATACTACTTGTCAAAAAACCATGTTTCCCACAGATCCAGTTTTGGGATCCACAGTGGAACATAGCACAGGGATAAAAGGTAATGTATAAGTTAACAAAACTTTCTCTGAAGATGCCAGCCACAGATGCTGGCGAAACGTCAGAAAGAAATTCTTCTAGAACATGGCCACACAGCCCAAAAATCCCACAAAAAACAAACAAAACTTTGTTTCAGATAACATCTGAAACAAAACATGACAAGAATTTCCTAGGACTTTCTCTAGAAACCCATGGGATAATTTTGCTTTGTGAATATAAGGATTAACTATCTTGACACATCTGTCAATGATATAGTTCTAGAGCTGAGGTGGAAAACTAGTACCTTCCAGATATTTTGGTATACAACTCCTATATTCCTTGACCATTCTGGTTATAGTTTATTGGAGTCATTGTTCAAAACACCTGGAGCACATGAGGTTGCCTCCTATACTAAAATACAGGAACAGGCATCAGACATAATGAAAAGAAATACTATGAGAGGACCATACTTTGTAAAAACTTTAAATCATAGTTCACATATTTCTACTGTGCTTCCCCAAAGAGGGAGCTTAGCTGAAAGCCAATTAAGAAGAAGCTCTTACAGTATAAAGAACTATCTCCTCTATCTTTTCTCCACTTTCTCCACTATGTTATTACTATTACAGTTCCACTGTATGCACATCCTACAGTAAACCTGTAGAACAAAATACTAAATCTCAACATTTCATCTAATTCAAGTGTTTTAACAAGATTATTTCACTATGTATTATCTTCCAAGGCTAACATTTTATTCCAGAAAAGTGAGTTATTCATTTTAAAAAACTGATAACTTAAACAAGCAAACCCCTCACCACATAGCTCTATTTCCCGTTCATGCAGATTCCAATACAGTGAAATTCAGGTAACCAGCTTCAGCATCATAAAAACCTCTTAAAGAGTAAAAGGGCGATTTAATAAAAAAAAGAAAATAGAAATGTTTCCATATGTTTTATGAAGTACTCTTTTACCCTCCAAATGAACACATTCAGATTTAGTATCTGGCTTTGTTTCAGAGAAAACCCATCTGCATATTACATTGCTTACAGGCACATCTCAGTCATGCAACAGCTATGTGACAGCTCATATATCAAATATAAACTATACTCAAGGCCACACAACCTTACATACCCAAAGTCTTCCATTCTGTCTTAAATAATCCTGAGAGAGCTCTTATTGCACCTTCATGCTGATGTCACATTACTTTTGTTGGGAAACAGTCACACAACTTAAATATCAAAAAGTTCCTAATAAAGATGGAAACAATCTTCAAGACAGGTCTGTTGTGTACATAAATCTTAGAAAAACAACTCCTTTTCTGTGAAACAGGTGTTGAAGTGTACAAAATAGCATTAAAGAACCCTTAGCAACATGGTTTCAAGAATAAACATGTGTTTTGATAGTAAGAGCTTGGCTATTCTGATGTGTAACAGATCCTGCTATTTAAAAGCTGTGGTCTAACTCTAAGAACCAGCTTTACTTGTGTCACCATTAACAGCTTTTTGTTGCCAAACACTAAAGGGGCCAAGCGGTGGATATAAGGGTGGAGTCAGGAACAATCATATTTTGTATGCAGAATAAGACCACATGCGTGGTCCCACCCACTAGTAACCATCGGCCCCCAATACCATTTCAGAATTCCTGGAGAAAGGATTGAAACAGCTATTTGTATCATCATCATCATCATCATCATCATCCTGCCCCTCTGCCAAATGTTACTTAGGCTGGCACAGAAAAGAATTTACCATCATTAAAAGGCTGCCCTACAAAGCAAGCATTCAGAAAAGAATCAGGAATGCATAAACATTTAAAGAACAGAATAGTAGCATGTACAGTCAGCCCCCTGTATCAGCGGGTGTCCCTTTCCGGATACACACACTCCACAGATACCAAAAAGTGTGGGGCCTCAAGTCCTATTATTGTCTAAAGACAAGTGATGTGATGCATGCAAGACCGCATTGATAATGGAGCAAAGCTATCCACAGATGCTCCAATCCATGGATGACCTGTTGATATGGCAGAGCAAGTGTACATGAAACATTAGTAATGTATGAATGTAAGTCATTCATATAATTGCTACTGCCCTGGCCTTGCAGGGAAAGAAGATGAAAACATAATTCCATCATGCCTAGGGCCAGAAGCAGATGAAAGGCCTTCTCTCCATCTCAACTGCCAGTGCCCTGGCCTCGGAGGAAGAGAAGGACTGGCAGTATCTGCTGGACCTAATCTTCCCCTTTTCCTTGTATGTCCTGTCTTTAGACTGTAAAAATCAACAGAGGTAGAATGAAAACCTAACCAATAACGAAGGAAAAAAGAGCTCAAGTTCGGGGTTATAAAATGTTACTCACTCTATAAAAAATAATATTAAAATTATTTATATATGGATATATGTAGTTTAAAAAACCTCTCAAATAAACCAAATAATATAACCAAATAAATAAACAATTTTTAACGTTTACAGCAAAAAGAATCAAAGTCCTGTGGCTGAAAATCTTTATTTGGTTGAAAAAATATTGGTGGACTGAAACCATATCACATTTTTCACTATGGTCATTTGTCTTCTGAAGGACCCTTATACTATTTGAGACTGAATTCATTTTTGGCCTTCAAAAAGACAGATGCATTTCAAGAGACTGGAAGTCTCCCCACAGGACTTTGGTTCTATTTACTGTATACTTTATGGATTGTTTTATTTATTTGATTATATTATTTGGTTTATTTGAATATTTTTTTAAACAATATATATAACCCCTAACTTCAGCTTTTATTTAGACTGCAAGCATGAAGGCAGGGAAATTAACAATTTGTAAGTCAAATTAACAATTTGTAAGCCCATCTGAAAGCCTTTGTAGCTGAAGAGCGGGGTATAAATACTCCAAACAAACAAACAAACAAACAAACAAGGTGTGAACATGGTTAGAGAGGCAACTGAGAAAATCCTGTAAGAAGCCATTTGCTTGTATTCAGCAAAGACCACTTCCAGGTACAGATATATTTACAAACTGTAAAAATAACTACCATATTTTCCAGCGTATAAGACGACCCGGCGTATAAGATGACCCCCCATTTTTTCCAGTCAAAATATAGTTTTAGCACCCCTATCCTCCTTATCATTATACCCGGCGTATAAGACAACCCCCCCACACACACTTTAACCACAGATTTTGCAGGTTAAAAAGTAGTCTTATACGCAGGAAAATAAAGTAATCTCCTGGCACATGAACTACCTTTGTGTCAAGTGCTATTTAAAGTATGTATGGCTAGGAAAGGTTTTGTATAAAAGATAACAGAAGTAAAATGTATATTCCAGAATAGCCCAGAAGGCAATACATGCCATCCATTTCAACACCAAAGAAACTGATGGGATCTATCACATTTCTTCTTCTAACATAAATTGCTAATGTACTCATTTTAGCAATCTCAAATTTTAATCTGCCTTCTTTCCCAGTAGAACCACATATTTATAGTGCCTGACTAGAAAAATCTTAGTGATCAACTAATTCAATGTGATTAATCTTTCAGCTAGCTGACCTTTTTAAAAATCAAACTGCAGAACATGTGTAGCATAGTGGTTTGAGTGTTGGACAGATGGATGGCCATCTGTTGTGGGTGCTTTGGTCATGTGTTCCTGCATGGCAGGGGGTTAGACCGAATGGCCCTTGTGGTCTTTAATTCTATGATTCCATGACTACAACTCTGGAAACCAGAGTTCGATTCCCTGCTGGGCCATGAAACCCACTGGGTGACCCTGGGCAAGTCGTATGCTCTTGGTCCTTGGGGAAGGCAAATGGCAAACCTCTTCAGAACAAATCTTGCCAAGAACCCCATGACAGATTTGCCTTAGGGCTGCCATAAGTCAGAAACTACTTGAAGGCACACAACAACAACAACAACAGCAACAACAACAACCTTTCAGTTAGCTGAGGGTTTTATTTAATCAAATTGCAAAACATGCAATATACAAATATAGACTGAGATTAATGTCCACAATCCGGTGTAAATTTCTAAATACTGGGGGTGACAAATACTGGTGGTGACACACTGAAAGGTTAGGCTGCATCTAAGGGAAATTATTCTCTGCTGAAGCATTCTGACTCGGCATTATTTTCTGCCCCAAATTAAAATGACTCTATTTGCCCAGGTTTTTTGAGATGATCTGAAATTTTAAATTAAACTTGCCAACTAAATTGCTCTAGATTTTTAAAATTTTGTTTATTTTTATTAATAATATTTTTATTTATTTCTAGATTATTTTATTTCTATTTTGTATAGTGTTATACTGTCTTTTATTTATGCTATCCTAGAATTGTCTTTGGCAATGAAAAAACAATACACTAAGACTGAAAATAAATAAATTAGTCTTCCAATTAAGGCTGTGACACTGCTCACAGAAAATGGTCTTATCCTGCTCATTGTCTATGAGGATAATAAGGCAGAACACTCTTACTCCTCTTATATGCCTCCTGATTTTGATATTAGATACACAGCTGCTGTGCATTGTGGCCGGAGCATTAACTTCCAGTTCTTAACCTTGAAGTAGTCAATGATCCACTTACCACAGAGGTTCCTGCACACAGACCAACAGTAGGAACTGGGGAAATGACTTGGAAAAGAACAGCTAATGCTTTAAGGTTAGGCAGAGGAGGTTTAATATCTTGGGACACTGCAGCATGTCCAGCAGAGAACTGTTACTCAAGCATTAGAGAGCAGGAGGGAAGGCTGTTATATAAGTCAGTGGAATCATCTAGCATTCTTTTCTCCACAACTGGAAGGAGCAGAATTTCAATTCAGTCTGCTTAATAAAGTGCTCAGTTGTGGCCATTTATTACCCACAAAAGGCATACGGACTCCTTTGTGCCAGTGCAATCTTGACTTTTCAGCAATTGAAGCTAGCAAATGGCTGTAAAAAGGGATGGTGATTTTTGCCCCTGCCCCCTTACAATTCAACCTGCTCAGTATTTAGGTTCACCAATTTAACCACTAGCACAAAATAACTCCTCAACTTAGTATGGAAAAAGGTGACAGGTAATGAAAGCCCAGGATTAAGTGAAGGGGGAGGAAGCAAAACAGCTGAGTCAGTATTTCTTTGAAGCTCTTTCTACTGCCAAAACTCAGAACAGCAATGCTTTGAAGCTATCTCAGCTGTCAGCATCTATCTTGGCTCAAGACTACAGTATGTATTTCTTGCACAGATTTGTAAGAAGGTTGTGCTTGGCTGCCATTTTCTTGTTGCAGCCAACTTAAATCCACTGTGGGATTTTCAACTCTGGTGTACTGTCTTATGTTAGAAAATTAGAATATTTGCACCTGACTGTTCTCTGATATTAATATCCTGGGAATCGAATTAGACACCAAGACATACAAGAATGGGATATTTACAGTTGCCTTACTAGAAAAAAGGCAAACAGACTAAAAAGAGAACACTGACTGAACGGTTCAATGAAAAAGTTGTGCTCCCAAAAACTTTATTTATTTATATCCTTTTAAGTATTAAACACGCCTTTATTTTGCACAAGAATTGATGACAAATGTTAATGTTTTTAAAGTGTGGGTTTTCTTTTAAAGAACATTAATTAAGCAAGTAGGTTCCATTAACTTAATTGCATTCAAAATCAGATTTGAGTAGCCTTACGACTCTTCCTTTTCATAAAGGACAACATTTCTTTCTGAAACTAACTTGTGCAGCGTTGTAACTCTCTACAGGAAATGTAACTAACTACAGGAAATACCAATCTTGAAAATTACTCAGAATTGTTTTTCAGAGACTGAGAATCCCAGATGACTGAATCTACTGAATCTCTCCAAGGCAACCCTAATGATTGTTCTGTACATTGCTTACAACCTTAGCCAGCTATAAACCATCTGCTTCTGAATGCAAGAGAACTGCCAAAAGCTGCTTTATGAAAGTTAACAATGACGGTTTCTCTGGAATGGCATGCTAGAACCATGGAGGTAATATGGATATAAAACAGTGCACCAGAATTGAGCATAGAAGCCTATATATGAATCAAAACTCTGTAAAACTACGAAAGAAAATGTTTACACTCAGCAAGGTTCTTGTATCCATGCTCTGCCACAATCAAGCAGTTACTCACAAAAGCACAGATTGCACATTGTTTAAAATCAAGCCTATACTGCTCAAAATAAGCAGCAGTTTTGGCTGTATTATGTGGAGCACACATTCCAAGCCAGTACATTGGAAGGAAATGATTAAAGCTCAACAACTTACATTACAACTGAACTCAGAAATGCTTTTAAAAAAAAGAGAATAAGGGAAAGAACAGATTTCAAACAGGGGCATTAGAACAGCAAATCACTATATTTCAATCTTTTTCCTAAGTGGTTAAAGAACTATGCAGTGACTCCAACCCCCTTTTTATATGCACACCTGGGAAGAATTCTGAATCCTGTTACTTTCCTCAGCATTACCCTGATGTGGTTTTGACCAGATGTTTAAATGTTACAACATGCACATTTTCTTCTCTTCTTCCAAGGCAAAAGGAAAATAAGGGGAATATTTGACTTCACTCCACAAGAGACCTATTTAATAGTTTGGCGGTTATGTAAGTAAAGGTAGCTTGGCTAAGTCAATGTTGACGACATACAGAACGACATGATCCTAATGAGTTGGAAAATATTGGCTCTCCTGAGATTTAACCAGATGCTACTGCATTGAGAAAGCTACTGTATTATTGAATTTCATTTTTATGAGGTAAAATTTATTATTCAACCATTAAGGTATCCCACATGAAGTCTTGCATAAAATAGTTTTGCAGTTACTTTCTGGAAAGTAGATTTTATTTTAACTTTAATACATCATTTACATGAGGGATTCAAATGCCTATTTGATCACCTTAAGCAGAAAAATTTAAGGTCTGCAAGCAATCTTCCTAAAAATATCAGATTAATGGAACTGGACTGTCAACAAAATTATGAACTACCTGAACAGGACAAGGAAAACGCAGTAGCAAGTTCCAGTTTCCAGAGAAAACCAAAGCCACATGCAACTGCATCTATGTTCTCCTGGCATATCAATGTGGCTGCTGCCAAACACTTTTAAAAAGGTATTATGAAAATTCCAAGGAAAAAGGTAATATTTATTGATAGGTCTTCATGAATAATATTGCCCATTAAAGATATACACTCATCCATTACCTTTTAGGTATACATGTAATATTATTTCAAGATAAACCTAAAAACAATAAAGTGGGATTATGAGAAAGCGACTTGAAAACATGATCATGATACTGTACAAGTATCAAAGCGTTAGAATTAGTTGCCACTGTTACTTATTACTAAACAAATTTTGTTGCTGTGTAATATGTGACAGAAATCTTTTTGCCAAGCTTGTCTCCAAAGTTTACACATATTCTTTTTAGTAAACTATGCTGCTACTATAATTATTATAGGCAAGCCAAAAACAAACAAACCACAATTGCCTGCTGAAGGCCACTTTATAAGTTCAGGGCTGAAGTGAAGTTTGAACAAGGTCACTATAACTATACTGTGTGTGTGTGTGTGAATGCACCTTCAACTTGCCTGCCAACTTATGTTGTTGACCCCATGAATGTTATAGGGTTTTCTTAGAGAAGAAATACATTGCTAAAGAACAATTTACTAATGAACAGTTGTAACAGTAACCATGCCTTTGTAAAGTTTAATTTTTATTTCAAAAAAATATACATCCAAATGTTAAAATAGCATGCCCAGCACTTTCATTAGTCTTTCTTTTCAAGTAAAAGTATTAGAGAGTATTGCTTTTAAAAAGTTTTTCTTTACCACAAGATCATTTTTAATATTTCTTAGCAGACATTTGCATCAGACAGGTTAAGAATAATAACTTCAGGGTCTACTCAAAACTGATTTTTTTTAGCTGGCAAAAATGGACCAAGGCAGCAGGATTAACTCACTAAAAAGGATTTTTATCTAAAATGGCAACCACTTTTAGTCTATTCAAAGATTAAGCAATTATAGGTGCTGCACCCTTCTGCCTTTTAATACTTTTATGCACTGCATATATATATCTTCAAACTGTATGCGCTTTACATGGGGCTACCCTCGTACTTGGTCCAGAAACTTCAACTAGTACAGAATATGGCAGCCAAACTGGTCTCAGGAACATCAAGAAGAGACCATATTACACCGATTTTAAGATCACTTCACTGGCTGCCTATTAGTTTCCAGGCCCAGTACAAGGTGTTGGTTATCACCTTTAAAGCCCTAAATGGCTTGGGTCCAACCTATCTCCAGGACCACCTCCTTCCATATAACCCACCCTGCACACTCAAGTCCTCTGTGAGGAATCTGCTGCAGCCTATAAAAACTAGGCTGTCTGCAACCGCCCAGAGGACCTTTTCGGCAACTGCTCTCAGATTATGGAATAGAATGGTCTGCCAGATGAGATCCATCATATTACCACCTTAAACAGCTTTAAAAAGGCTGTTAAGACGCATCTCTTTCGGCAGGCCTTTCCTGAATAGATACCCCAGCCATCAAAAGATAGCCCAACATGATCCCCGACTCTGCTGCAGTTATTATTTGTTTACTTGCATTAGCATTTTAAGTGTGTTTTAAATTGTTTTAAATTGTTATTGTTTAATAGTATTTTAAGGGGTGGGTGGGATTGTGGGATATGAAATATATATTTTAATGTTGTAAGCCACCATGGTTGCATTATGGGGCGGGATAAAAATAAATTTTATTATTTTATTATTATTATTATTTGACCATCTTCCAATGCCAAACCTTCTCATTATGTGGCCAAAGTACAATAGTCTCAACTTGATCATCTTTGCTTCCAAGGAGAGCCCTGGACTGATCTGTTCAAGAACCCATTTGTTTGTCTTCTTGGCTGTCCATGGTATCCTAAATACTCTTCTTCAGTACCACATTTCAAATGAGTTGATTTTCTTTCTGTCTGTTTCCTTCACTGTACAGCTCTCGCATCCATACATTATATTATAGTATATAGCAACTCAGAAAGCCAGTATGGTGTATTGATTTCAATGTTAGTCTACCACACTGGAGACCAGGGTTCAAATCCCTGCTCAGCCATAGAAACTCTTTGGGTGACCTTAGGCAAGACACATTCTTTCATTCCAGAAGAAGGCAAAGGCAATCCCCCCCCCCGAACAAAGCTTGCACACACACACAAAAAAATGATAGGGTCACCTCAGGGTCATCCTAAGTTGGAAATGACTTGAAAGCACACAACAATATGGCAAGTCAGATGTTACACTTCCATAAGGATTCAACCTTTATCTCTGCATCTCTCTATGAGGTTTATCTGTCATGATCACACAGAGGAACATTACCATTCTAAACAATCTAGCCTCAAAGCAGATAACCAAATCAGCCCAGCCTGTAACAAGGGGAGCACAGTGGCTGTAAGAGAGAGAGATTAAGGGAGAAGGGGGAGTGAGTAATCAGAGTGGTAATGGGCAAGAACCAAGCAAGGGACTCATTACAAAAGCACAATGTGAGGTGTGGGAGGGACAGATGAGTGAGTGTGGCGCACAGGAAGCAAGTGAGGGATGCACCACAATGATACAAGGTGAGACAAGGGAGACAAAAGTAAAAATAGGAATACATTCAGTAGTAAGGGGCTCATTGAGAAGGAACAAGGTGAAGCAACGGAAGTAGCAGAAGAGACAGGACAGGACAGTGAGAGGTGCAAGCAGTGGTCCACAAAAAGAAAGTGGGGGGTGAGATGTGACAGTGCAAGGTGAGGCAAGGAAGGGAGTAGCAGGGATAGGAGAGTGAGCAGTGTATGTAGCAGTATGCATGAAACAAACATGGGGAACACCATGAGGATATGAAGTAACTCAAGAGAGGATGTGGGAGAGATGGGAGAGTGAACAGTATCTATAAATGGGATATTAGCAACGTGACAGTAGTTTTCACATACCTTTGCATCCAGTAAGACTCTCCTGACAGTCTTTTACTACCAGCTAGACCAACCCACCTCTATCTTGTCAGCCAAGATGTGAAAGGGTCAAGCTTATTTGTATTAGAACAGATTGATTCAAGTGACTTGTCCACATCATTAGGCCATAACATACCATAACATATCTGTCACATCATGTTAAGCAACTTTTTCCCCAAAGTGTCAACTAAATTTACTACAGCAGGTAACCATGATTTCCATTCATACACTCTCTTAACATAATCCCATCAGGCTCTTCACGACTCAGAATAACTCTGCTGGGTGACATGTCAAGGATAAGCTGGCAAACAAGACATTTGTGATGAGTTCACTGCTACATAGTCATAATGAAGAGTTTTTGGAAATTTTTATTCATACTTTCTCCATGACATGGGCCTACTCCACCCTAGCTATTTTCCAGACTATTTCTAGAATATGTCTAAAGATTTGCTTAACCAAGGGGAAGTACAGTCTCTATAGCACTGGAATGGGAGTTTGGGACAACTCTATGGTGAGTCTAAGGCCATAATGAAATTGACAACCCTGTCATTTGGAATATCCCCTAGAGCCCACATTCCTTAAATCTCTGAGATAGGGCCATATTTGGTTCCACCCATGAAAAACTAAACATTATGAGGATTTGATCTGACCATGGTGATGGGATTTGTTGCAACTCGCCCACACACACAAAAAGATCACCACTAGGCAAATCTGTAGTGTGTCCTGCCACATGAGTCAAGCCAATCAAGTATCAAAACAACAAAGTTGTCATAGCAAGTCTTGTCAGAACATCCTCAAAGTGAAGAGTTCCTAAAGAAGTATATTAAGGATGCTCAGCAGATACCCTCCCAGCACTTAAGTTGGTCATGAGAAAATTAATATAGGGAAGCTAGAGAGGAATGGAGCCCTGATCCAAGAGTGATAAAAGTGAGTTAAGCCTACATTGTCTGTGAGGCTTTTTAAAGAAGCAGTTTTACGGTATTTCAGTTTCAGTTTCATAAAGATATCATCCATGAACACCATTGTCATCTACTCTCCTATCTACAACTAAGTAGGATTGGGCTTAGTCTACAGCAGAGAATCATGCAGCTCTCCAGATATTCTTGGAATACAAAATCCAGCATTCCTCATCACTAACAGCTGGGGCTGATGAGACTTGCACTGAGACAACACTGGAAGGATGCATGACTCCCATTCCTGGTGCAGAGGCGAAAAATTACATTAAACCCAAATCAATGTTTTCCTTCATATTCATACATATGAATTACATCAGGTTATTACATTAGGACACAACTGTAATGGAGGGAAATCCATCATAAATACATTAAGAAATTCTTGATAGAAATAATGCTTAATGGTTTGATGTACTCTAGATTATAACCATGAAAACTCAAATATATGAAATGTTTCTGTTCATATTTAAGCATTCCTAAAAGTTGGATGATAACATATGAAGTTCTGTTTAAAATCACTTACCAAAACCAAGCAACATTATGCTAGGGCAAGTCTATCAATCTATATTATTCGTTAGAACAATATATAGAAATTACCTAGTAGCTGGAAGACCTCATTCATTAAAGCTTCATTCACAGCTGGTGAACTAACATTTCCAGTATAAACCCAACTCTGCCAAATGGTTTGCATTAGAAAAGTTTGGGCCCTTGTTGCTTGAATTGTGAGATTTGGAAGCTCAAATATACATTCTTTCACTGCAACATTAGACCACTTAGACCTGTGGAATAAAAACAAAACAAAGAATTGTTGGAATAAATTTAGAACACCACTCATTGAAGTGGAAAAACAGAAAAAGGTCACTAAGTTTAAGTAAAGTTACATAAATTGTAATCTCA
>CM034706.1:29933217-29966972 GCA_020142125.1 Phrynosoma platyrhinos
GCTCAAAAAGGTTGCCTACCCCTCCTCCAAATGGTATGTCTTGTCCATACAACCACATGTTTTAAACTCATTTTATGCACAAGGTTTAATATTACATTTATTCTGTTCATGACTACTTTGTTGTATAGAAACCTTCAGGGAATTGCACAGAATGTGGCATAATTCTTCAGATCAATCAGCCCATTCTACTTCTCAAAGCCTGTCAAAACTACACATAATCATGAAAATTATAAAATCCCCAAGAAGAATGAAATGAGTGGTATTTGAGAAATATCTTTTTATGTGCAAAAACTCCAACAACATTCACAACAAAGAAGCAAAGTTGGTAGTCTACAACATGTCACAAGACTCCTTCAAAAGAACAAAGGGAGAAAGACATTTTAGAAATGCAGGTCAAAGTTGTAACTAGAGAACAGAACTAATAGAGGACTGGAGAGCAGCCCTGGAACCTCTCATCATCAAAACTTCCAAACTGGAAGATGACACTAATTAAGCTTTACAACTGAGCGTCATAAACAATATAAAAATTCAAGCATTACAGATGGCAAATATAGATCTTTAAAACAAACTCTTAACATGTAGAAAAATGGAAGTCCACAGTACAACCTTAGACTGAGAGGGACTCCAAAAAAAGATGAAGAGCAATGCAGTAAAGATTATACTCTCCTGTTCAAACAAACTAAAGCTCAACTTCCAGTTAACCACATTCAATTTTGAATGAATTCACAGGATGACCAGTCCTAAATTTCAGAAGCCTAACATCTATATAGATATCTTAATATCTATATAGAGATATCTTTGTGAACTTTGGGGAACAATCCAGGTGATGAAAACCTTGCATAACCATCTTGTAGTGGAGTTTAAATGGGCAAAGGTGTTGGTCTTTTAAGGTGTCACCAAAAGTACACTTACCAAATGAAAGAAATTTAGAGCAATTACCTCCATAATGTGAAGAAAGGCATCAAGTAGTAGAGAGATATCCATTTAAACTACTTACCCAACATGCCAGAGAAACCATGATTGTCACTACTATCATACCTTAGATCCCACTTTGGGAGAAAGGCAGGATATAAGTGCAATAAATAAATAAATACTAAGAAGACAGCTAACACATATTTGTGAATTAGTCAATATTCCAGTCCCTAGAAAATGTGAAGAGGCCACTGACAACATAGATATGGGAGAAGAGAAAAGAAAACCTGGATGGAAAAAAAGAAACAATAGCTTTCCTTCCAGGAATCTTGATCCTTTTATAACACATGGATCATACATTATAAATACTGCTGTTTTGGAAGTGATGCATCATTCTCAGTGATGTTCCCACCATTTTTGTTCTCATTTCCATAACAGTAATCCCCTACCTGGAGTTCTGAGAGACCAGCATTTGAATCCCCATTTGATCATGGAAAACCACTGGGATGAACGTAGGCAAGTCACACTCTCTCAGCCTTATAGGAAGGCAAAGATAAACTCACTCTAAACAAATCTTGCCAAGAAAACCTCATGATAGGTTTGCTTAGGGTCATCATAAACTGGAAACAACTAGAAGTCACACAACAACAACAAAGTCATACAAATCAGTGTCAACTTTATGGGGGGTGTCTGTAAATGTGATGTATTAAATAACTGGCATCTTTGCTTTTTACAGGAAAAAAATGTAGTTTCATTCAGAGAAGTGGGATGGTATATTTTCCATGGAAAAAGTTATACCACACACACACACACACACACACACACACACACACACACACACAAAATCAATTATGTTAAATGGGCTAAATACAGGATATTAAGTTCTATTTAGTCATCTAAGGAAACAAGCATTGACAAACCCTAGTATTCAGAAGAATATACTAACAAATGAATTCACTACTAGGTTTGCTTTTATTTCCCAAAATCTCTTGCTTCTCAAATAGTCCCAAGTATAAGAAGTCAGGACAAAGTGTGATAAGCTGTCTATGCTCATTGACTCCCATACAGCCTTTCATGAAATAAAATGTTCAATTACCTGTACTGAAACAGCTTTTTCTCATTTCAAAATGGAACTGTACAGGGAGTGAGTGAGCGAGCAAGTGAGAGGTGTTGAAAGTAATATGAGTCTATCTCAGGAAAAGAAAGTTAAATTATTGATTTAAGATATATCAAATTATAGCTCTCATTAGACATGGGACCTTGAAAAAATAATGTTTGCTGAGGTGTGGTCACCTTTTGTTAAAGGTAAGGGAAATACATGCTATTCTCTTTACATTATTACAAATATTCCAACAAAATAATTCCCATTATTGAGTTTTGAATGTGTTTCAATATAATACTTAAACCAAATGTGTTAATCGGATAACATTAGTTAGAGCATTGGGAAATTTTCCATTTTACTTTTCCAGAAACCCATATCACGAGTTTTGGTACATTTAGATAACCACAATCACTATTACAAAGAATAAAATGATGACAATGCATAATAAAGCCAGAAAACATATACTGAAGTGAAAAATTACTGTAACTCTATCTCTTTGCAAGACCAAGAAAATATGCTCAAGGCTACATGGAAAAACAAAAATCTGGAATCTGAGGACAGGGAAATAACGTCTGTTTTCTGGGCACCAGTCCAGCAACAGCCAGCAGAGAATGACTATTCACTGATCTAAAATTTGTGAATGAATGGAAGGAACAACAAAGGTATGTACAGTATTCCAAACCTTAAACAAAATAACTGAAGATCAGTTAAATTCAAATTGAAATTTCTTCTGGACTTTGGAGGTTTCCAGGATTTGTGTTAAATGTTTTATAGGATTTGTATAAAATATTTAAATGTTAATACATCCAGAATTTACTTCCATTTATACATGGTACAAAGGAATACAATATATATGTTCCTACTCTGAAGTGCCTAATTGAGATATCCTCGGAATTTGGGACATCTACATATAAAAAGAGCAGTTTGTCTATGCTAAGTCTCACTGCTGTTTCGATCAAAATCAATTTTAGCAACACTGGTAGTTTATAATTTATATCAATTTCAAGCTTACACTATTCACCTGTTGTACTGAAAGCCAACTACATCAAAATGAGAAAAATACAGCCCAAAGCATTCAAAAAGAACTCACATCCCAAGTGAACAAGTTACAATCCACATCAACACCTTGGGAACACAGTGCAATATAACTGGAGCTGCACAGGATTTGGTATGAAGAAATGTGATGGGGATCAAATCTAATCCTCAAATGATGGAAATGTCAAGAACCTACACTGTATCTCTAGAAAAGTGTGGTCAAAGAGACTTCATGGCCTCACTGAAAATCAGACTCTTGCTCGATGACAGTTGTGAGAGAGCTTTTCAGTAAATATTCTGATTCCACCAAGGATTACTGGGTTTTTCTTTTAATCTGTCCAGGATTATTGGGGAAATAAGGTTTCCACTAACCACATTAAAAGAAGGATGATGACAACAGTTGTTATTTGGGGAGGGGGAGGCTTGGAGGTCTCTGAACCTCCACAAATATGTCATGTTCATGCTGCTCCAATTCTGAACTTAATAGTGTGAAGAGAGGCAAAGAATGAAAAGCCATGATGGAACAGCTTATAAACTAGTCACACAGTACCTTCATATTAGGATATCTTATGCATGCAATTCAACTGGCAAGCAATCAAATTTATAGTTTTGTGGTAACATTTAATGTCATGGACCTGTGTCATTTGTACCTAACTTCTCAACAACTTGATTTCCCTATTTGTCTTTTATGGTTTGTCTTTTCAAAACCTGAAATTCAACCCTTCAGAAACTATTTTTGAAAGCAAAACCTTCAATAGTATTAAATGTGGTGATCAATAAGATACTGTTTTCTTTGTAACAATGTTATAAACATAAGGTTATTTGCTATTCTGAAATATTCAAAATATCATGGTACTTTTGAACAAAGTTGAAAGAAGCACATCAAAGTGCCATTTTCTACAGCTGATTTCAAATATTTTGTTAATGCTGTCCAACTTTAATTATGCTACTTCATCTAAGTCAATGAAGAATGTTACCCAAGTTTTTCAAATACAGTTTGAAAAGTGCAAATATTACTGTAATACCACATATTGGATGAATATTGTTTGGAATTATTTTTAAAGAAGAAAAATGAAAGCTATTTTGTAGATTTATGTCAGAAATAAAGTTGAGATTTTCACTGCTAATTCAAAACATACTACCTAGGGGATTCCATAACAGTTCATAAAATGTCTTTGTTTTTAAAAACTATGGCCTGTTGTGTATATAGAACATATGTATCATCAGATGTGTGTACTTCAAGAAACTCTGGAATGTGAAATCTCAAAATCCAAATAAAGCAGGTGGTATAATTTTGAAAAAAACGTTTAATGACATTACCAGGTTATTCTCCCAGACCAGTTCCCACTCATTGCAAGACTTCAATGAAGCTCTCAATACACATGCTGATTTCGATTTAGTTCAAGTGCTATTTGATGTATTTCATCTGGAGTTTTATTCACTTCATACTACACTTCATTTAACAATGTGGCTGCAGTATTGATTTATTTCTACTTCATTATCCACAAATTATTATTTTTTAGTTTATATTCTTAGCATAAATTAATGTTAATAGACACACATATGCATAAATACATACATACATAAGGAAAACCAAGTTGAACTAAGTTATTTAATCAAACCCAATTATTGCACTGGCCAACAGAGGAATAAGTGATTATAATTTAAATAATATTTTCCTTCCAAAAAAAAAATCTGTTAATTTAGGCATTCTTCACCTTATTGTGCCATACACTCTAGTTTCAAAATACAACATACATTTTGAGCAACCATTCACTAAGACCTAAACGAGTAGATATGAATACAAACATATAGGTTTGCATGCATCCTTCCAAATTATTTACGACTTACATGGACATCCAATTTATTTATATATTAAATAAATTAAATAAATAAAGCCCAGGTGGCACAGTGGTTAAATGCCAATACTGCAGCCACTCACTCACAAACCACAAGGTTGTGAGTTCATTCTCAGCCAGTGGTTCAGGGTTGACTCTCAGCCTTGCATCTTTCCAAGGTCATGAAAATGAGTACCCAGCTTGTTGGAGGCAATTAGCTTACAGTTGTAAACTGCTTAGAAACTGTTTAGTGCTGCTACTGCTATTGCTACACAACATTCTGAAATTTATTTATTTAGTAAAACAGAACTCCATCATCAGAAAAATACATAGAGATGTTTATACATCCCTATGTATGACATTTTCCAATAACAGAGTTCCTGCTTCTGGGGATTAGATAGCACCTTGAATTACTCAGAAAGTAGTTTTACAGCTGCACTGAAATAATACTAGAAGGAGTGGGAAACAATTAATGTAATTAATTAACCGTTTCTCCATGAAGTACCAATGAAACAGATGACTAAGAAAAATTAAACTACTACCACCTGGTGGTGCATTAATTAGAATGTGTGCTTCTTAATGTCCAAATGTAAACAAAGCAGATCTTTCCGACTTGCAAGAACACCATAAAGAAATATACTACTAAAAATAAGCTATTGTACTTAAATCTATGTAAATAAAGATAAACAAAACATCCATAGAATAGAACTAGAAAATTCTAAGCCATGGAAAACATCAAGAAAATGAGGTAGACCAAGGACTATACTGCATTTATGAAAAAGTACCGTACTGCTGGCATCTAAATTAAAAGAGCATTTACAAACGTTCTGAATAAAGAACACATATCGCTACATTATTTAACATGCTGCTGCAATTGGTGTCAGACCTCAGTTAGGGATATTGACTTTAGTAAGAAAAGAGATTTTTAACATGTAAGTTAGTATCAGTCCATAAGCTTTAGTATTCATTTCAAAAAGAACAGAAACAAGCAATAACAATGTGTTACCAACAAACAAAATTTAGTTTAAAATTCTAAAATGAAAAAGGACCTGCTTCCTAACAAGGGGAACCTTAATAATATAATGACAGGCCGGAATGCTTACAGCATGTTAAAACAGAATATCAATATATAATGGGTCCTTATTTGCTGGGTTTGGTTCCAGGTTCCATTCCCCAATAGATACCAAAATCCATGGGTGTTGATTATACACAATGGCGTAGTAAAATGGTGTTGCTTATGGCAAAATCAAGGTTTGCTTTTTGCTTTTAATATTTTCAAGCCGTGCATGGTTGAATCTGCGGATGCAGAATCAATGGGTAGAGAGGGCTAACTATATACTGCTGAATTCTGGAGAACTTTATGTCCATATATGTAAGGGCATATATACACACACTTTCCTCCCTGCTGCATACACGCAGATGTATATATTTAGCATAATAAAATGTACAATTAATCGATAATGTTTATCATATACTTATAGTTGTTGCATTTTGAAGCATTAAAGACTTCACACTCACCAGCATTTAGGAAGTTTAAGCATTTTGCCATAAAAAGCAGTGCTCAGTGGAGGAACAACCGGAGCTGGTGAACTGTAAGATCCATTAACATCCAGTGAGGAGAGCCCTGCCTGAAAACCAAATATCTGAAACAAACCCAAAATATCAAGTTGTAGTGGATTACAAAATACAAGAACTGATATTGTGTACCATTTTAATTTTTAAATACACATTACAATACTTTACCTAGGTTTTAGAAAACATAAGTTAGGAGCTGATACAAGATCCAAATTTCCTAGCACAAAGGATATTTATTACTCAAAACAGAGCATACGTATATACTCAACTATAAGTCGACCTCACGTATAAAATGAGGGCACGTTTTGGGACCAAAATTATGGATTTTGATATGACCCATGGCTAAGTCGAGGGTAGAACTTAGCAGCATGTAGGATGTAAATCATGACTCTAATGGCTGGATGGATGATAGGAGAGGGTGCTGGTACTTCTTTTAGGTGCTCCGAGAAGAGATTAAGCTGTCACTTTTCACCAGGGCATGGCTTCTTTTTTGATAAAAGTTAAAGTACATTGACCCATGGACAGTTTTTTTGAGTCAATTTTTGACTAAAATTTCTAGACTTACACATGAGTATATACAATATAGTTAAATCACTCTCAAAACATAAAATAAATCCAAATTTAAAGTTATAAAATTATATGACTCTATGATATTAGCAAGTTCCTGGTGTAACAGTAACTCTGTAAAGTCATCGCTGTTTATGGATCAATAAATGGGTGGCTTTTTAAAATAATAAAAAATTACCTTAAGATAGCAATGTGCATAACAATAGTGCAGTAAATTATCAGATGGTTGGTTAAGGCTGCTAACAGTTTGCACAAGCTGTTCAGCATACATTGGCACAGAGTGTTCTAGGACGACTTTGTCCACAAGCATTTGGATGCAAGGCAGAGGTCGTAAAGGCTGAAGATTTGCAGTATTTAAGAAGCTGCTTGAACTCTTTAGGAAATACAATGGGGAAAATATGCAATTATTGATTATAATATATGGGATATGTTACATTTAAGTCAAACATTTCCAGGTTTACGTTTTTTAAAATGATACTTATATGTTATATATACAGATATATATGTGGTATGTTAACCTACAAGAAAGAAGCACATCAACCCAAATAGGTATCAATAATTAATTACAAACATAATTAAAATACCTTTTGACCCATGATTATAGGCAACAAATGGCCCAGCAAGTTGAATTCAGCCATAGGAATAGTAACAGTGCATTTCAGGATTGTGAAGTTTGTGATTCGAGTTGGAATATACTCCTCCAAAGTTGCTATTTCATCCGAGTTTAGCACAGTTTTAGCTCCATCTACAAAATCTGTAATAATGTTACTCAAAGTTAACATTATGACAAAAATAAATGTCTATTATGTTCTCTAACTGCTATTTCATGTGGCTCATCTCATTTTCCTGTAAATTTACAATCCCTAGAACATTACACTCTATGGAAAGAAAAACCTTTCTTAACTTTATATATTTGCTGTTGTTTATTTCACCATAATGTCAATCCTGATTTTAATTTTATCTCTTTCATCTTGTAATTAAGCCTAAGTATGTCTAAATTTTAAAAATCAAGCTCCTCACCCACCAACATAATTCTCCCTGGTTCTATTGAACCATATTCTTAAACACGTTTAGAGTATATACACCTATGTAGCAAACCAGATCCCTGCAACTGTGCAATGGATGGCATGGCCTTGAGCTCACTGACTGTGCAATGGAGAATTAGCTCCTCACCCACCAACATAATGAAAGAGAGGCCTATATGTGCACATGCAAAACAATGGACTGCATTTGCCATCACACTTCGGAAACCTCTGAGAAAGTACAACTGCTTGCACAATGATTTTTACACTGGCAGTGTCTCAACATGATTCTGGCCTTTTGTTCCCTTTAGACTGCTTGACCTCCCAGTCTTTTAAAGCAATATGAGGTTATTTATATAGCACAAATAATGAAGTATTCCTTTCAATTATGGACCTGGAAATACTTCTAGGGTCTTAAAAATGACTACTGTTATACCATATCCTTCCATCACTTCTTTGAAGTTACTACAATAAGTTCCCTAAAAAGACACTACTCTGGTCAGACAGTTGTTCTGCAGCACTTCTGAACTATTGCATCTGAGTTCTTATTAGAAGCTACACAAAAAGGACTCAATTAAATTCAGTCAAGCTTTCATACAATTTTTTCATATCCTTTTTATCTGCTGTCAACATTTTTCCACTGAAATCAATTTACATTATAGGTTTAAAAAATGTAAGAAGAAGTAACAGACAACATACCTAGTTTAGACTTGCTATATGGCTCATATTCATGTTCTAAAGCACAAACAACCATTTTCATGATTCTGTGCACTGCACTGCTATCAAGGCGAAGACTGAGAGGGCCTACAATAAGGCTTTTTGTAGACATCTCCTGAATATTGCCAAAGTCTTCAGTCTTCACTGAAGTCACATCTGACTGATTTCCAGACACTGAAATACAACAAAGGTTTTTCTACACAGTTAATTTGTTCCTGAACAATGCTAAGGGAAAAGACTATTTTGTTTACATAATCACAAATTAGCTAGAAATATATTTACACACTAATTATAAAGAATAGAATGCTATATAAGAAATAAAGAATGTAACTAGAGTTGCCTCTCCGTTTTTGCAGACTTCAAGTATGTGTCTCTCACCTGTTCAGGGGTGGGAAACAGATGGGGGATAAAATGGGGGTGTTCATGGTGCATGCCAACGGCCGACTATGGGCACACGCCCCCATTCAAGCCTACGGGGCTTGAATAGTTGCAGTTTTCCGTTTTCATGGGGGGGTCCGGAACGGATCCCCCACTAAGACGGAGGGGCAACTGTATGTTACTGTGTACACTGTACACTTTAGAAATCAAAGCACACATGTCATAGGAAATCTACAATCAGATCTCCTGAACTACTACTTCTCTTTCACTGAAGTGGATGCATAGGGAAGTCCATCAGTGGCATGGCAGCTAAATCTTTTGATCAGTTTCAATTGTCTCTCCAAATCTGCCATAAACTACACCAGGAAAATATGTTTTATATTCTACCTCCTCTCCAGGTTAAGAGCAGCTTCAAATTACAATTTAAATTATGAAACATGTACTTATGAGACTGTTGAACTTTAATATCATGAGACTCAGAAAAGGCAATAATGCTTGGTAAGGAACTAGGCAGTAGGAAAGGAGGAATACTATACTCCAAGAAGGATAGACTCAACTTGAGCAGGGCTGTTGATGACAAGGTGATTTGGAAATTTCTCAGTTATGGAGTTGCCATAGGATGAAGCTGGCATAATGGCAGTTAGCAACAAACCTTTGTCCTACACAAACGGACAACCCATCTCTACCCCCAATGTACATTTTAGCAAAATAAAAATATATTGGAAGATTGACTTCACAGGGCAATGGAGATGGCAATTCATGTTGAAGAACCTCCATCAGCAAATCTGCAAGTTGGAAACTCTCCAAACCAAACTGTTTCCCCACCTCCGTGGCAAGACTTCCTCCTCTATAGCGTACCAGCCCTCCCCACCAGCTATGACTCTGCACTAAAGGGTTTCTCGTTTCTATGGAACTTAAACTGAGAGAATGAAGAAGCTACTTGGAAAGGGAAATATTTCCCTACTTGGAAAGGGAAATTCTTTTGAATCTACTGAGAAAGGATCTTCCATTAGCCAATATACACTTTCAGATCTTTGCTGATATTTCTTCAGCATAAACTAATGTATGCAAGATCATCATTTCTATTTTTACGGAGAGTTTCATTTTCCTTTTTACCTTCTGTAACTGATATGAGGAAATACCGTGTGATAAATAGCAGTACTGAGTTGTTATTTAAAATAAGGACTTAGTTCAATGCTCATGTTTTATGCTACTGTATCTCTCAAAATCAGCCCATAAAAGATAAATTGTGCACACACAGACACTGCACATTTCCCCAAATTCATGGTGGGTACACGTAACAGAGTTTTCTCTGGAGCAGCACCTTGACTGTGGAACTCCATACCCAAGGAAGTTAGGCTAGTCCCATTTCTTTTAAGGTTTCACTGGGCAGCCAAAACTGCTATTCTGCACAGCAGGAAATGTTTGAAATTACTGTTCTGTTTTAAAACTATATTCTGGGATTGTTTTTAGTGCTTTTAGCAGTTTTTAAAGAGTATGTTAAGGTGTATATAAATGTTTTATCTTTGTATTGTTTTAATTTGTTTTTATTTGTTTATCACCTCGAAAGCTCTTGTGGGCTGAAAGTTGATAGAATGCTTTAACCTATAGTTAACCTGAATTTTTAAATGATCACTTTATGAAAGTATTGTTCTGAGTTCATTGTAACTTTGCTTTGAAATTTTTGAAAATCTCAGAAGAACATAAAAGTAAAGCTAAAGTGTGACATTATATATGCCAATAAAAAACCCAAATAACATTAAATGCATTCATTTGAACTATAAAGACTTAGAGAATAAAGTGCAGATGGTGTTAAAACTCAACATCACTCTAGCACAAAATATTCCCTTTACATAATTAGATACCATACAAACTAACAAAAGCAGCCCAGTTGCAGAACAGGGTTAATAGAGAAGATGTCAGGTTTTACAGTTCAGTTAAAAGCTCAATAGAACTCCCAAACCAATGAAAAGCTTCTGGAGAAAGCGAAAAGGAGAATACTGCTATGCAACAAAATCAGTGTCAACAACCCGCATTCTGAAGAGATTATTATACTATTGTTTCAGATTTCAGATTTTTAACTTGCTATCCAAGTAAGTGCAGATCATCCACACTTTCTATATCAACTATGTGCAGCTCAATGTGTGTGTGAATGAGCGAGAGCGGGGGAGAAAGAGGGGGAGAAGGAGAGGGAGCAGTTATTTTAACCAAGGACAGAGGTAACATATTGAGTTTGCAAAACTAAAAGCATGGGAGACATTATGTAGTTAAGAATCCATTTCCCAATCTGGCTCTCTAAAATACACCTTGAAAGCCAGGCAGTTGCCCACCAAAATAATTCTACATCACTGGAAAGAAGATGCTGAGTGTGACACATCCAGCCTCCTCCCACCAGCAAGCTTTGGTGCAACAAGCAGTGGCAGGAAGTCCTCTGGGATCCTATCATAACTGCTTGTCATAATGCTAGTAGGAAGGGGCTGGATGTATTTTGCTTTAGCACCCTCTTACCAGTTTTTAGGTTAGGTTTTAGGGGACATTTGCAATTGTGGCAAAGATGTCACAATCCTAAATATAAGTACATCTAGCTTACAACATTGTAAATACTGAGCAGGATGCAAGCCTAAGGTTTTGAGAGAGGTTGGGCAATCATTTGCATGGCAGGGGTTGGTCCTTTCCATCTCTATGATTCTGTGATATGGTACATATGAGAATAAATACCACCAACACAGTAAGACTTGCTTCTGAGTACACACAGATAAGAATGTGTTGTAAGTATCAGTCCAGAACTTCCTATTCCCTAGGTAGGGGCAGCAAAATAGTAGGGAAGTTGCTCGTACACAGTATTCTCATGTTATCCCAGTTTAGTTCTTTGTACACTATATGTTTTGAATTAACCAACACAAAGATTTATTTAAGGTAATTATACTGAAAAACACTGTTGTTCCTTTAACTTATTCAGTTTGGAGTAGGGATAGCTGCTCAATATACTCAGGCTGCTATCCTATGCAAATTTGCCAAGGAGGAAGCGTCATTGACCAAAATTATTTGCTATTTCTCCAAAGCAGGACCCAAATTAATGGGTTCAAATTACCCAAAGGGGGAAGAGAGATAGGATTTTGACTAAACACTAAGAAGAAGCTCTGATAGTATGAACTATTTAACCGTGGATAACAAATCAGAGAATAATTTACTCTTCTTCTTTAGGCGTTCTTATGTAGAGGCTGGATGGCCACCAGTCCTGGATACTGTAGCAACAGATTTCTTACTTCAGCAGCAATTCAGACTAGTTGACCTTTGAGATGCTTTCCAAATGTATTATTCCAAATCATTGTTCAAGTAAAAGGGCACAGGATTAGGTTTATATTTTTACATTTTAAATCTCAACTCTTTCTAATGATGTGCACAGCCTTCCTCTGTTCATTCCCAAATTTGTCCTCACAATAATCCCAAATTGCTATGCTGAGTATGGATTTGAACCCAGTTTTCTAAATCTAAAATTCATCTTACATCAAGCTATACAACAAAATCCATCAGAATTTACAAATGTAATATTTTATATGGAAAATTCAGAATAAGGTAGGGAGTGGGTGGGTGGCCAAAAAAAAAAAACTTTTAAAATTTCTAGCAAATCAGTCTTCAGATACAAGATAGATTCTAAACTGGCTTTTAAAAGGTAAATCTGAGGACAGTCGGTCAAGGACTGTCCAGTGCCTCTGAAGAAGCCTTTGTTTCTGTTATTCAGAGAGAAAGCAAACAAGGAAACGAAGTACCTTTGCCACTGGTGCTGTCCATTGTATACAGATAATCCATGTAGAAAGCCCCAAACCTCTGCATTCCCATTATCTCTGTGTACATCTCCTACCAACAAAGCAAAGTACATACAATTAATGTTCTGTTAAGAAAGAATCTTGAGATTACAACTCAATGATAGCAGGACTATACCTAAGTGCAAGAGATATATGATTGTTTGGGTTTGTGCATGAATACATGGTAAAACTTATCAAAACAAAGGACAGAGGTTAGTCAAAGAAATCATCCTTCAGACAGCAAACGCAGTATCTACAGCCAGCTACACAAAGGACATTTGTAACCTTTCTAGATGTTTTATCCACTTTTACCAACAGGAGCTAGTTAATTAGTATCTCAATATGACCTCTTTCTTCCTAGTAAACCAGTTGATGAATGCAAACTTACAAAGGCAACACTTGTAGCTTATGAAACATTTTAGGAAATACATTTAGAAAACAGATTATTGGAACTCATTATGAATCTGTTTATGCCCTGTTTATTAAGCAATAAACCACAAATTCTAATAATGCCATTAGGCTTCAAGGTTAATTTTAGTTAAGAAGAATGTATAAATACTACCAAGAAGAGATTCTGTTGCTTTAACAAGATGAGTTTATTGGGCCTTATCTAGTATTCTCAGTCCCTTTCATCCTGCTCTGAAGCCAGCAGGAACCTCATTATATAAAAAGACAATTCTCATGATGGAAACAGGAAACAAGTGGTGTTCCACCACGATCTGCTCTGGGATCAGCACATTTTAACTTGTTTAAAAATGATGTGGTCTTAGAGATGAGCAATAAGATGGTCAAAGTTGTTAATTACAACAAATTCTTCAAAATGGTGAAACCCTAACTAAACTGTGAAGAGGTCCAAAAGGATGTCTTCCAAACTGAATGAACAAAATGACATTGCAAGTAGGTTTCAAATAAGGGTTCAATGTAAGCTAGTTTAACTGTTCCCAATTTTAACTTTAGTACAGTGCGTCCATGCTATCCAAAGGGATCCATTCCAGATCCCTCCATGGATAGTAAAAAAATGTAGGACCTTAAGTCCTGTTCTTTTCAATGGGCATGTGCTCCTCCGTGAGCTCCCACATGCGTGTGCACCTATTGAGAAAGCTGGGGCTTGCTATAACTGCGGATGGCAAGCCAGTGATTGAAGCGGGTATACCATACCTGGGTCTGAAGTCATGATAACTAACCAGAACATCTCAACAGTAGTGGTGGGCAACTCAGTGAACATATCAACTTGGAGTACAGTAGTTGTGCAATGGTAAAATTTAGAAAATTATTGCAAATAAAAGTACTCCTGCACAATACTCAGGGTCCTCTTAATTTATGGAATTCACTTCCACCAAATGTCAGCACTGTAACTTGTTTAAATAGCTATGAAAGGGAACTAGACAAATTGGTAGAGAATAAGACTATTTAGTCAAGATGACTACATGGAAATTATATATTCAGTGATAGGACACAACTAAAGACTATGGCTTGCATTAACCTTTTCAGGAAGCAGTTTGCTAGACTAAATGAAAGCTTGATCCTGTTCCACGGGGCTCTTCTCATGTTTAAAAAAACACACCAGATTCAAATCACAGTCCAAACCACTGTGTAACAGACTGAGGGTTTAAAAGAGGCGTAATATTTAGCATATTTTACATGGAAATTTGTAATCTGACACTCAGATATAGGGATCTAATTCAAAACAGCCTCTATTCTAGTTATACTTTTAGTTTTATATTTGGGAATAGACAAGAAAGTGAAACAACTGATTATTAAGTGCAAAGAGTACATATATACAAGAAATGTACACGGTGGGCCCTCAGTATCTATAGGGGTTGGTTTCAGAACCCCTTGTGGATACCAAAAACCATGGATGCTGAAGCCAGTATTTAACTTTTAAAATTACGTGGGCAACAAGATCTGGGCACCAGAAAGGTATTTTTCCTGCACTGTTTCCCACCTTCCCATCACAAAGGCTCTGCCAGAATCTAAGCCCGTTTACTACCCATCCACCTCAGGGAAGGGCAGAAGAAGGAGTGGGGCAAGGAGGTACTAGCATGAAAGGGGTTTTAATTCTGTCAGAGGCTTCCTTCTGTGAAGGTGGTAAACAAAGTGAAGCAAGAGTGTAAATTCTGCCAGAGGCTTCCTTGCGACAAAATGGGGGAAAGAAGAGAAGATGGGAAACGAAGTGAGGCAGGGATTTAAATTTTGGCAGCAGCTTTGTGATGTGAAGGTGGAAAAGAAACTGGCTTTGTGGTGGAATTTACTTCCATCAGGGAGGGACAGATTGGCTTGCCCAGGATTTGTGGCAGCAGCCTCCGCTATTGCCTAGGATCCTCTCCTCAGCCTGGCCATTGCAGGTTAAAAAAAATTAAATGTTTTTTTATTATTATTATTTCATGCTGCAGTTGGTCCAATTCACAGATATTGAACCCAAGGATACCAAGGGCCCACCATATCTTCAAAGTACCTGAAAGTGTCAGCTGGGAAAAGATCAGACCATTGCTTTTGAACATTTTTAAGAGAAATATATCTACGTAGTTTATATTTGTTTCTCTTTACAGCTGAGGGAAGAGTTATGTGCTTTACACTTTTGATATAAAGGCCTACCTGAATGCAAAAATGGGTATCATGACTTGCTTATGACTGTTTTAAAGTTATCACACTGGTATCTGGTCCTTCCTATAATAGAATACATTGACCAAAAGTAGCTAGTGAGCTACACAACTAAGGATTTCAATCTCCACTCTCCACTGCAGTTGAACATTCTATTCATTGGCTCTTTTATCTATCTACTCCTTAAATTTCTATTCCATCTCAGATGAAGCTCCAAAAGTGGCTCACATAGTCACGCATTTCCCCTTACTTACAAAGAAGACTACAGATTAAATTAGTTATGGCCTCTGAGCATTAAAGAAAAGTGAAAATAAATTCAACCAGCCCACTGTGGCATCACTCTAATTCATTCTTTCAACTCCAAACATTAAGATGAAGTTATTAAATTACAAAATATTATATAGGAAAAGTAGATAATACCGAATTCATGATCACACCTACTGAACACAGAAGATGGAAAAATCAGCCATAGGATTTAAAGAATGAACTAACAAAAGCAAATAAGTGAGGGAAGGGAGAGAAAGACCTTATGAGCAGCTCCATCCAAAATGAATTCAGCACGAACTCCATTATTTTCAGGACTTCTGTAATCAAATAGTGAGTTGGTAAGATATGTCATCCCTTTCGTGCTCAAATTTTCTCCGCAATGGAAAAAGTAGGCCTCCTTTTATAACAAAAATAAAAATCGTGGTTAGTTTGAATTTTAAAATATAACAAATTCTGTTCCATGTACTTTATGGCAACTGGCAGAAAATGTTAAGGCCAGGATCTTGTAGGGCACTATACTAGTACATATGTCAATGATGCCAGTGGATAAACCTTTGAAACAGCTCCACTGGCTGTCAGTTTGTTTCCAGGCACAATTCAAAGTGCTGGTTATCACTTCTAACACCCTATATGGCTCAGATCCAGGCTATATGGCAGACCATATCTCCTTTTATGAGCCAGTCTGTGATCTGAGATCATCAGGAGAGACCCTTCTCTTAGTCCCACCACCACTGCAAGCATGGTTGGTGGGGACATGAGACAGAGCCTTTTTGGTGGCTGTCCCAGACTCTAGAATTCCCTTCCCAGGAAGCCCAGAATGGCCCCCTTCATGTTGTTCTTCTGTTGGCAGGCTAAGACATTTTTATTCAGACAAGCTTTTAAAACAGATAGTCTTTTTAAAATGGGCTGGGGGTGTTGTACTGTTTTAATTGTACTGTTTTTAACAATTTTTATCTTTTTAAATTAATTTTTAAACTGCATCTGATTCTTTTAATGTTTTTAATTGTACTGTTCTTCTAAATTGTAAGCCATTTTGAGTCCCAATGGGGGGAAACAACAACAACAACAACAACACAATAAGTAAATAAATCTGGTCTTCTCCAAAACTACTATTGGGATGGGGGTGGGGGTGGGAAGAGACTAATTTTGCATTTTATTGTATTCTATGTATTTTTATTGCTGTAACCCGCTCAGATTCCTTGTGATTAGGCGGGCTATAAATAAATAACTTTATTATTGTTGTTGTTGTTATTGTTGTTATAAATTTTTGAAATGAGAAAGAAGTTTTTAAAGAATGAAAAGCTGCCCCTATACCTGTCAATTTTTTTTACATAAAGGCAACATAGAATGCTTTTATCTTTATTCTTACAGGCAACTCCAGACAGAGAAAATGTCATGTAACAAATAAGATTTTTCTTCATGCCTACCTCACAGAAAACAAATGTTGACAATACTTTCACCTCAATCTGAGGGTAAGGGATTGCAAAACCACTGTTGCATATGGAAGAATGCTCCCCCATTATGCCACATTGACCTACAGGGTCATATATAATAAGTAGAAGCCACAGTAGTAAGGCCAAATAACATTAAAAAGCAAGATAATATTAAACATAAAGCAATAAGCATTAATAAATATTATATTTTTATATTTTTATATTTTTAATTTTTTAAAAAAATCTGAGCTAGATGTATTATATATCTACCATTTAATGTGAAGTTTTTCCACTGTTAGTTTTGTGGATTAAACAAATTCCCACAAATTTGCTCTACTCTAATATCGAGAACAGATCCAAAGAGCAACTGAGAGTTATGCTCTTTCCTTTGAAATTCACTCTTGTAGCATAATGAAATTATGTTTAAAACTCCTTCCAATTTCAAAGATAATTTTCCATGCAGCGCTACAAATTCCTGTTTCAGAGACATGAGTTAAACATATGTTTCTTTAGTTCTTAGTCAGTATTTTTAAACTGTTCTAAAAATATTATTCAGTCACAACTATCCTAACTCCAAGCCAGTAAAATAATTTTGTACTTACTGAATCACTTCGGTTCGTATTCTCTTCAAAATCTTTAATCCCCATAATGCTTTTAAGACAAAGAGCATGGCAACCAACAAAGCCTATTTGGCAATCAAAGAAAGGTTCACCACGCATAAGGACCTAAGGGAATAAATTTAACACAGTGAGAAACATTGTGTCAATGTGTGAACAACCTGAGAAGGGCTAATATTCAAATTTTATAGATGTTCATATCTATCTAAAGTTAAATGGACAGTTGCACAGATGAACATATATGTAGCATTACTATAGCTTATCATGCTTAAGTGAATCAACAGAAGAATAGTTGTAACGTAGACCAGATCTGAGAATTCAATACTTAATGCTTACGTTAGTATAATCAGAATCCTAAAAAAGGACTTATTCAGCTTACTATAATATCCAATAAAGGCCTAAATACCCTTAAGGCACTAGATTCCATCTGATAGGTAGGTAGATAGGTAGGTAGGTAATACATCTTCAAAGGTAGGTGCTGTAGGCTATATTTCAGAGAAAGAAAACTGGCAAAACTACCTGAGTTTTCCTTGCCTAAGAAAACTCTATGAAATTCATGGGGTCATCATAAGTCAGCAGGCAACTTGAAGGCACTTGTATAATATCCAGTAACTGAGAAATATAAAATCATCATTGTAACTGCCAGTGCAAAATAATGAATGGCAGTTATAATGAACATCATTTTCAAAATAATGAAAAATACTCATGCCAAGACATTTACTATAAACTAATATATGTACATAAGTAATGGAAAATTACCTCAACTGTAGTTCCTTCTTGTTCCCAGCATATTATTTCTTTGGATTTTACTTTCTGTGGACTGTAATAACTACTTTCAGCTTGCATTTCAGTGAGCTGTGTAACAATATGACGAAAGTTTATCATTAGTCATTATTAGTATTAAATACATAAAAGCTATCATTTATGCACAGAAAAGATGACGACAAATTAAATTTTATTATCGGTGAATATGACTGGGCAGGAAGCAGGTGTGCTAAAACAGCTGTAGTACATTATACAAACTGGAGAATAATAACCTGGAGCTGAATATAGCAATATAATCTATGTACTGGCAAAATTTAAAAAGCTGAAACATTTTTAGTTTTTCAGTTACACAAACAATCAATGGAAAGGATATATGAACAGATACATAGGTGTCACACAGTTTATGAACTTGACTGAATATCGCTTATTATTACAGCACAGGAAATAATTTACTGTGTCAAAGCAATCCTTGTGAACTTCAGTCATAAACAAAAACTTATTTTTTGCATAGTCTCTGGTCAAAACACATAAAACAACAACAATAAATTAACACTGTATATTTCATGGTTTAACATAATTGAATAAAGGGAGAATTATGACATTTGAAATGTTAAGCCTCCACAGTTCTTAGGCCTTCATGCTCTGACATCTTCAACTGTCAAAATAATTCCTTCTAAACTTTCTTATAAAATAAAATTCCTAGAAGCTTTCATTACTTAGTTACTTCCAACTGTGTGTACACATGGTTGCTGTTTTCAAGCAGAATTCTGTAAGGCAATGCTCAACTTAAACAGGATAAAAAAAGCCGTTCTTCAGCTGTATGCAATTATTGTAGAGGAAAAGCAATTAATTGATTAAAAGAACTCGAAACACTGCAAGAACAATTTTCGACATTATTTGGAAAATGGTACATTTAATTTGGCATGATTTTTTTTTTAAACTGGAATGGTATCAGCTATTCAAAATGCTAATGCAGAAACCTGACCTTATTTTTGACCAAAATATGAACCACAAATTAATTCCATACATTCTTAGCATTCAAGCAGAACAATGAATTCTAATGTTTTCCTTCTCAGTGCCACCATAATTCTCTTATACATAGCAATTTATAGTGTAAAAATACAAAATTCAAGATGTTAGGATGTGGTAAAATTATTTTAAAGTATGATGCTAAATACATAAGAACTATTAAACACAAAGTAAGCTTAAGAGTTTTAGTTACTTCGACAAAGGCCACAATTTACACTACCATATCTAGTGAGGATAATACCTGAAATGTGCAAGGTTCACTGTATTCTATGTTGGGTTCTCATTAAACCAGCATTTAAACATGTTTGTGTCTTTTTCTTTAAAATTTGTAGAGATTTATCCTACAAGTTACTGAAAAAGTGACTTGGGGAATAATACAACTGCAATATAACAAAGCTGGAAGATAGGGAGACATGGGCAAATTGAAGAATAAAGTGAATTCTCTCAGACAGAGGGAATCATGGACAGGATCATGGGGCACTATGCTAATGTGAAGATAACCAAACAAGCAGTTGTGCTTTCTTAGAGTTTGTATAAGGGCAGTTTCTAATGAATCAATATACACACAGTTCTCTGACTCACTTCTGATTTCAAAGTGAGGAGCTAATCAAACGTTATGCAATGGAAACATATTCAGGGGTAGCCATGTTGACCATGTAGCAAATACACCAAAATCCCAAATCCACAAAATAGTGATACCTTTATTTGACCAATTAAAATGCACAAAATACATCATACAATCTTTCAACTGGCTTCTTCATCAGGTAAAGATGTTAAAAATCATACAAAAGAAGAAAAGTAACTATGGGTCGAAACAGACTGGAGTTTGGGGGTGGCGTGGGGGCATGACATTTAGATAGCGCACACTCCGACAAAGCCCCCATGCCAATGTCATGCCACACAGTACAGGAGTGCAGAAGAGCTGCCACCACGGCAGAAAGTGTGGGTTATTTTTCACCCCAAAAAGGAGCAGCATTTTGCTGCTTCTTTTTGGGCTGGAAAAACGCTGCATCGGAGCCACAGCACGCAGTTGCCGCGGCCTCAATCCGGTGCTGAAAGGGGCAGCGTCAAGCCACTGCTTTAGGACTGTCTGTACCAGCCCTATGTTAGAGTCATAGGCCTACATTTTGTCTCAAATGTTACTTTTGTTGTCAGTTAAGATGGTCTGGAAAGATCTTAATGAAGGCAAAGGCCATTCTCCTTCTTGGATATGTGGGGCTAGGGACTATGTGGGGACTAGGGATAAAGGGTAATAAAAGACAGGTAATAAAATTTTAACTCAATTAGCAATAGAAAACTAACTCCCTTGTCCACCATCTTCTTCCTGTCAGCTTTATTTACTGTCCAGTTTTTTAAACCATCCATAAAAATCTAAAATACTGTAGCCCGGATTATTCTGACTTTGGTTTTTAATGATATGTCTTTACACTTGAGGATTTTGTCTCCTTCCTTCATAGTTGTCTTTCCAAGTTCTAGTCATCTTTTGATTTCTTATCTGCATTCTCCATTTAGATTAATGATTGAGCAAAGACAGAGGCATTGTGGTATAGTGGTTTAAGCGTTGGACTACAACTCTAGAGACCAGCGTTAGAATCCCACTCAATGATGGAAATTCACTGGGCGACCTTGGGCAAATCACATTCTCTCAGCCTCAGAGGAGGGCAAAGGCCTCAGAGGAGGGCAAAGTTCCTCCCCCGCAGAACAAATCTTGCCTAGAGGGTTGTGATAGGGTTGCCTTAGGCTTAGAACCACCATAAATTGGAAATAACTTGAAGGCACACAACAACTAATTTTTTCCAAGTTTAATTTAAATATGTATTTTATTTATATCTTGTCTTTCTTAAAAGGAGCTCTTGATGGATATAAGAGACAGGATATAAGAGACAGTAATTGACCCAGGGTCATTCAGGCCATGAACAACAGTTGGAACACCATATTTCATTCACTTTTTAAAATCCATACTCTTTTTCATAATATTTTTATTTTAAAACATTAATTTTTTAAATTAAAATAAAAGGGGATTTACATGTGAGTAGACATATATAGGCTCACACTGTTTAAAAGATCTTACATGCTATTTACAGCTATATATATATAATATATATCACTATTATTCCAGCCCTGAGGAAAGAAAAGTAAAATATGTTTGAAATGAAATATTTACCTTGAAAGTGATAGTGGCCTTTGTACAATAAAATCCTATAGAAACAATAGGATCCTTAACTGTTGGTAATTTCTGCTGATTAATTGTTGTTTCATCATCTGTGCCAACATAATATCCTCCTTCTTCATCATTACCCACAATAGCAGGTACAAAAGACCAAGCCCATGACACCCATCCTTGTTGTTGATCATCATCTTGCTGAGCATAAGATTCTGGAGAAACATATTGCATATCTTTGCCTATTTCATCTTCGGAACCTTTAAAAGTAAAGAAGCAGGAACAACAGAATTATTCAGTTTATAATGCAATATTAGTCACAAAGAAACTAAACCAGTGTATGTATACAACTTCTGTGTTAAGACACAGCACTTGCAGCCTGAGCATAGTTAGCAATTAGTGTTAGCTCATGTGTATAGAGATACATAGAGAAGTGAGCATTTCTGGCATTGTATGATTTTTTTTTTTTAATGACATGGTGGCATAATTTAGACAACCATAAACTGATCGTTTTAATTCCATAGCACACTGAAAACAATTTAGATATAGGTCTATTAAGATTTTCTTACAGTCTTTTTTTAATATTTAGTTGAGATACTGAAGTCTAACTTATCAGTGCAAGTCACTGTTGACTTTCTAGTCTATCTTCAGAAATATATTACTGGCAACACAAAGGGAACATTAATATTCTTATTCAGATTCTGTAATGCATACATCTGTATTACAGAGGCCTTCTAGTTGCATCAGCTACTCTAGATGGTTTACTTATATAGATCTTGAGATAGCTATGACTTTATCCAGGAAGTACATGCTATGAGTTGCTTCAGTAATACAAGGAAAGGAGAAAGTGATTTGCCACTGATTTTGCTTCCCTTGTAGACTTGTGTGTTTGATAGGTGGTCATGGATTAGTTTAAAAATGAGCAATGAAACCTTTAATACGCTAATTTATAGTATCATTTTTAAACAGGGTCATTTTATCTGAGGGAAATTTTATCAGTAAATTAACCAAAGTAAACATCCAACTGAATTACAAACTTGTTTTGAAACCAGTGGTTTTTATCTACCCTGTAGGACAGCCCACATTCTTCATCTAAAAAGCATTTTAAAAGTGGTTTGGGAATCTCAAAAGAAAATGCTTTCAGCAATGGAAAAATCAGAGAAGGATTGGTGTTTCAAATGGAAAATCTGCATGCAAAATTCTCTGGACCTGACCATGGCCTTTTTGTAAAAAAAAAAAAAGTGTCAAAAGAAATGTCTATTTGAAATAATCTGTCTCTACATCAAGGACTACTGAATAAAAGATGAGCTACAACAGCTGAGTCATTGACAATTTTCCAACCATGAAAAGATCTTCCACTGAACACAGTTGTCAGCATAATGAAAGACTGAAGAATTAAGTCAGCACTATATTACAAGGCACCCTACTTAAACAATTCATTTGGGAGTGGAAACTATACTCTTCAGCATCATGCAGTACATTGCTGTCACTATTCACATAATGAACTTTGAACTATTCATATTAAACCTTCTTCAGAAGAGAGATTACATAAAAACTGCTGTGTTCTCAGTACCATTTTAAAAATACACAAAATCTGTAATAGTACTTCCTAAGCTTCTAGAGCGGATGAAAATGTAAACAAGTAAGATACAAAATTAAAGGAGGGAAAATGAGACTCCAGTATTAAAACGATAGTTAAATTTGTGTTTTAAAATGTTTAATGACTAATAAAAAATTTGATACCAATCATCATGACAAAATTCTTACACTTAAGCATTCAACTTTTACATGCCTCTTAACAAAGCTGGCCCATGGCCTTGGCAGCATTACCAGCAGTCTTAACACAAGGATTAACTGTTCTTAAACAATTTCAAGTACATGATTGCCAAATCAACCTCCTTCAAGAGCAGAAATGTATTTTTGTTCTGACTTCTCCCCGTAAGGTGTTGACAAATGTCAGTGGTAGAAAAATATTACGTTTCATTTTTTCCAGCTTTTACCTATGCATATTCCATCAGATCAATGCCTTAAAAAACCTCAGTGTGTTATTAGGATCCACAGTTTGTAGCAGAATTGAGCCATAAGAGCTTGGAGAATTCTAAATGACATTTTCATTCAATATACTTCCAATAGGATGTTTGTTTTTAACCTCATGGAAGGTTAGAAAAACAACTTCAACACAGAAATTTAAACAAGAATACTTCAATACTGAAACTTTAAGGACTGGATGGCCATTTTGTTCTTGGGTCACTTAGTGGTATCATTCAAAAGGTTACTATCTGAGTCAGAATGTGCTTTCTCTCCTTAGCGATTTTATAAAAGTCTGTTTGGCCTCACCAAACTAGGATGATGGGACAAAAAATTGCTTTGACAGTGTCCTATTTGCATTTGAACCAGCATAAACACAAACCATAGATGTCACAAGCATCACATGACAGTAGTAGCTGACGTTTTGCAGAGGAAGGGCTGACTCCTTTACACAGCATTTACCCCATTCCTTAATATTAAACAAAGAACCACTGCAGGCCCAAGTAAAATTCAGGTATTAAAATAAGATGGAATTCTTCAAAATTCAGGTATTAAAATAAGATGTCTCTAAATTCTGGCTTATTGTGACAAGCATATTGATGCATAATGTTTGGTCATTTTTACTTGGGTCCTTCTGCAAGTAGGAGGACTAGACAAACTAGAGTTCTTCCATCCATGGTTTATTTAATGTGATGTGCAAATTAGGAATGCTAGCATCTCTCTCTTTCATAGTTTACTATCTTACAGCTGGAAGGTTATTTGGTCTGAATATACAGTGAGATAGATGATCTTAGTATTGCAATTTGCACCCAAAGCTTAAAGTAAATATAATTAGGCAAGTTTGGGGAAATGAGACAGATCAAGGACTTTCAGTATCCCAAACATAGCTCCTCACCATCACCTTTCATAAACAACCTTAGTTTTCTAATGCAATATTTTAAGACTGTGCAGAAATTCTGGTTGCATTCTCTACATTTTTAAACTCTAGGGGCCTTCCTTATTCTGCTTTATTCCCAACTCCTTTTTACTTCTAAATCAGTAGCATCACTGGGGGGGGAGGTAGGGGGTGCAGACCGCACTGGGTGACACCCCAGAAGGGGGGTGACACCCGGCCGGTCCCCCACCCCCCATGGGGACTCCCCGCAGCCATGGGCCTGATTTACAGGGCTCCCTGCAGCCATGGACCTGCTCCCAGGGGGCATTTCCAGCCCTCCACAGCCTTTACCGGGGGGGCTTCTCCAGCCCTCCCCAGTCTTTACTGGGGGCACACAGAGCTTCTCCAGCCCTCCCCAGCCTTTACTGGGGGCGCATGGGGCTTCTCTGGATATGCTCTTGTGCTCCTGCACACACCGGAAGCATGCCGAAAGTTGCACACAGGAAGTCCGACCCACCCCCCAGCACTGGGTGACACCAACCCTAGGGACGCCACTGTTCTGGATGTTCCAGCTTTTTGTCCCTCCTGTTGGGGTCCAGGTTACCTCCTGTGTAATCTGCCGCATGCACTCAGGTCCAGTAGAGGACATTTACTTCAGTCAACCAGGACTAAGCTGGCAACTATTAACCAGAGACTATGTTTCCAGCTGCTCCCAAATTCTGGAATGACCTTCCAGAAGAGATTTGACAGCTGAATATACTGTCTGAGCTTAAAACAGCACTACAGTCTAATCTTCTCTGGCAGGCCTATCCAGATGGTTTTCAAATTATGACTTTTAAATTATGAATTTATTGCTTTTAACATGTATGTTTTTAACTGATGTTATACTCTTTGATGTTATGATTATGTATTTTTAATTAGTGTTCGTGTTTTTAACTGTGTTATGTGTCTGTTGTTGCTGCATTTTAATCTGTTGTTCCCTGCTTTGATCTACAAGGAGAAGCAGGTAAGAAATAAGAAATAATAATAATTTATTTATTTATTATCATCATCATCATCATCATCATCATCAAGCTGGACAAGGTAAATTTTCTCATTTGTAATAAAAAACAACAAACAATATAACATTTTCCTTTGGCATTTATGTACTAAATGACATAGGCCCTTGCCTTTCTTTGACTGATCCTGATAAGAGGAAATCACATGTTTTATATTTTAGAAAATTAAATGGCTCCTGCAATAAATGAATGCTTTCATTTGTAATGCATCTACAAACATTACTCATTCACACACAATATTTTTTTAACTCAAACTAGCTGATGATCTCACAAATACAGTAGGGTTTACAGTGATTACTTTTGATTCCTAAGAATGGCATACTTATCTGTACCATGTGAGACAAGCTGATGTCTCAGATTAGCTCATTATCTTTTTATAAGATTGGGATTGCTTTTAAAAGTAATTCAAAATATGTCTTATTTCCCAGAAGCATTGTTGGATCTTTGGCATCTTCTATAGTTGAAACCCAAATAATGCTGTTAATTTTTGCCTCTCATATTTTTCTAATTGGCCAATATAGGTTTTAGGTTTTGTTCCAAAGATGAGTTGTGACAAAACAAGAATAATTCCAAAAACTTTCCCATCGGGTTTACTTCACTGTACATGAAATTGAACCATACAGGAGTATCTTAAACAGAGTCAAATGATCAACTCTAGTTTTTGTGTTGTCTGCCCAACATAGAAATGGTTTTCCGAGGTCTGGGGCACAGATCTCCGCCAGTCTTGTTACAGCCATTTAAATGGAGCACAGTGAAAATCTAGTTATAATTCCTGTCCACAAGCACCATGACCAATAACTGTTAGAATTATTGCAGCATTATTAATATGATATTCTGGCTAACACATTAAAAGCAACCTATTAAACTAACTGGGTCATATTATAGCACCAAATTACGGTACACTAAAGTAGGAGGATGTTGGACTAGGCAATACATATATAAATGAGATGGAAGCTACAGATTATCTTTAAAAAGCACAATAAGATATTAATGCACACTACACTATATGAATCTAGGGGGGAAAATAATGTTTTACCACACTGGAAAAAGCTGAATTTTGATCTTTGAAATATAATTTATAGGAAACAATTAACAAAAATAATCAAATCCATGACTAATTATTTCTTCTCTTATTTTCAGTAAATGATAACAGTTTGTGGAAGATACTAGGACTGACCATTTATGGGGGGGGGGGTGCAGAATGCCAGAAATAGTGCAAATTGAGTCCACTTTTAGGGTTAGGGTTAGGGTTAGTTAGGGTTAGGGAATCATGGGAACTGTATTTTATTGTGGCACCAGAGTTCTCTGACACAGAAGGCTCAATGTCTCAGAAAAAAACAATTCCCATGATTCCCTAGCACTAATCCTAACCCTAAAAGTGCACTCAATTTGCACTATTTCTGGCAGTCTGCAACCCCCCTATGTGATCTTTCAGATATTTATGTAACACTAATGAGGTGTTTAAAATATTGAAAATGGTATATTGGCCTACACAATCAGCTTTTCAATAAAACAAGTTAATATGACTTATTAGTGTGTGTGTGTGTTGTGTGCTTTCAAGTCATTTCTGACTTATGATGACTCTAATGCAAACCTATCAAGGGGGTTTCTTGGCAAGATTTGTTCAGTTTTGCCTTTGCCTTCCCTTAAGGCTGAAGCATGCCCAAGGTCACCAAGTGGGTTTCATGGCTGAGCTGAAAATTGAGTCCTGGTCTCTAGAGTCACAGTCCAACCCTCAAATTTCTATGCTATTATTAGCTGCCTATAAAAGATAAAAATGAAATGTGGTTTGCCTTAGTAATCTTATAGATAGCTTCTGCATGATTACAATGGAATCATTACCTATTATATGAACTCTAAGAAGATATTTTAAAATCCCTGCAGATATATCTTTAAACAGACTCAAGTCCACCTCAAAAATTACCAAAGAACCACTGTAAAGACCAGTTTTCCATTTGAACCATAATATCCTTTAATGTTTCAGGAAGAATATAAATAGGTACAGTTTTTATTACCTGAGATATTCCCCAAGACATCCTTAGTGTGACAAATAAGGTCTTCATTTTCCCCATCTTTGAAATTGCCTATTTCTCCATAGTACAAAGATATCCCAAGTTGCATTATACGAATAAACATAGGAAGTTGTTGATCAGTAATGGATAGCTTCAGACTTTCAACTAATGTATGAATCTGTAAACGTAATGAAATATACAACAAATAACAATCAAGATGTTTAAGAGGAGGCATAACTATTTAACATTTAAGGTGAAGCGTACTCAATTACAGATTGAGTATCCCTTATCCAAAATACTTGGAACCAGGAGAGTTCCATGTTTTGAATTTTTTTCAGATTTTAGAATACCTGTATTTGCATATACTTAATGAGACAGGAAAGAGACTGGAGATCTGTGAAATGGCTGGAGGTGTTGATTCCCGACATTTCACATACTCTTGCATCTCCCTCCAACTGCATCCTCTCCAGCCGTACAAATACAGAACAGGTACATACTATGCTTCTTCCGTTGTACCTCAAAGTTTTTTATTTTGGAATACTTCGAATTTCAGAATTCCAGGTAAGGGATACTCAACCTGTATAAGAACCAGTTATTCTGGTTAACTGTGTCCAGTTCTGGGCACCACAATTCAAAAAGGGTGTTGAAAAGCTGGAGCGCGTCCAGAGGAGGGCAAAGGGTCTGGAAACTATGCCCTATGAGGAACGACTTAGGGAGGTGGGTATGTTTAGCATGGAGAAGAGATGTTAAAGAGGTGATATGATAGCCTTGTTTAAATATTTGAAGGCTGTCATATTGAGGATGGAGCAAGCTTGTTTTCTGCTGCTCCAGAGAACAGGACCCAGAATAATGGATGCAAGCTACAGGAAAAGAGATTCCACCTCAACATTAGGAGGAACTTCCTGACAGTGAGAGCTGTTCAACAGTGGGACACACTCCCTTGGAGAGTGGTGGAGTCTCCTTCTTTGAAGGTTTTTAAGCAGAAGCTCGATGGCCATCTGTTGGGGATGCTTTGATTGTGGGTTCCTGCATGGCAGAATGAGGTTGGACTGGATGACCCTTGTGGTCTCTTCCAACTCTATGATTCTATTCAGCTGGAGAAACATTATCAAATAAAGTATATCAAACGTGCATACTTCAAACTTAAAGGAAACAATGTGGCAGTTTTAAAACAAGTACATGCATATGAGAACAATTCCACGCACTTAATGCCAATTTTTAAAGTCCTTAAAAAGGGCAATAAAACCTTTAATACATAAATTACTTTTGAAATACAAGAAAATACAGGCACTGTGTGTCATCCAAATACAGTTTTAATATAGATGACTTTAAGGCTGATGACTAACACATTTGGGAAAATCCTATTCAGTCTAGCTTCTCACAGAAACCTAAAAGAGTCAAAGACAGAATAAAGATTAAATGATGTAAAAAGTGTACAGTCTCATAATAATTTCAACAGATTTCATAGCTTGAGCACTGAACTGTATGAATTATTTTCATTAACACCTGTCTACATTTGTACTTTAGACTTGCATGCATTCATGATGAAAACTGACTATATCACAGCCTAGAATTATTCTTTTCTTCTAGATTGACAGAAAAAAAACCCTAATATGCTATAATTACAGGGCTTCAAAATGATGAGGAAAGCAATGTTTAAAAATGCTCAAAGATGACAGAACTTAACTGTACATTTGACTCATAAGCAAAAGTTTCTAACCTGTAACTATGGTTTTTAGAGTAGTCACCTGTGAACTCACACAAATGGGTTTTGTACAAGTGCAGAGCCTCCTAAGGAACCATCAGAGATTTGGGTGGGAAGTCCACCTTCTCTTCCAACTGCACATGGGTCTGCCAAAGATAATCCCCTCAATTCTGCCATTTGCTGGAATTAATCCAAACAGGATACGACGACAAGCAGATTCATGAATTCACAGGTACAGACTTTAAAAAACCGTAATAACAGGTAATCAGCATGTTATCTTCTTTGTTGTCTCTTTGACTGACAAAATCAGTAAGCAGTTAGTTCACTGTGATAACGGACAGACCATGCCAAAAGCAAAGAAAGCACTCCTTAACTAAAGAAGGCATCTCCTCTTATACTAACAAAATGCTTCATGAATGCTGAGGACTGGTCTGGAATTCGTTCACAACATGGCAGTCAGGTTAGTTACTGATAGAGTAATCATATTACTCCAATATTAAAATCACTCCACTAGTTGCCAGTTAGTTTCTGGGCAAGGTAAAATGTGTTGGTTGTTACTGTTAAAGCCATACATGGCTTAGGTCCAGGTTACATACAGGATTGCCTTCTCCCACATAAGCCTGTACACTCAAGAATTTTGGGGACATTTACTCCAGTCAACAAGAACTAGGCTGGTAACTGTCACCCAGAGGATGTTTTTTCCAGCTGCCCCCAGACTGTGGAATAACCTGCTGGAAGAAATTTAGTATCTGGATATGCTATCTGAATTTAAAACAGCATTAAAGGCCAGCCTCTTCCAGCAGGCCTATCCAGATGATTCCAAAATTACGATTTTTTAAAAATTATAAATTATAAAGTATGGATTGGTTGTTTTGATATGCACTGGTTTTATAGCTTCTTTAAACTGATGGCATGGGTTTTTAACTGATGTGTTTTCAACTGATGTCACATGTATTTTAATCTATTGTCTCCCACCTTAATTCATAGGGAGAGGCAAGTAAGAAATGATGATGATGATGATGATGATGATGATGATGATGATGATGATGATAGCAAAAATGTTGTACTGGGGGTCTTGATGAATCAGACAAGACCTCAGAAGATAATAGTGAGAAAGAGGTTTGTGCACTGCATGGTGGTATGATCTGGAAGTGTAGAACTGACTACCAGGGCCTCTCTTATTGGTTGTTATATTGTTTTATGTAGCTGGTCCACAGACTCATCAGTCTTTGCAGTAAACAATTCCTTCAGCTCCAAAAGGAATGTTTTCAATCTGGGCTCACAGATCCCCTTACTCTGTCTGAATACAGTCACACATGTCTCTCCATTAGACGGTATCATCTTCAGACTCAGAAGTGAAATCAGAGATGTTACTAGCAGTTTTAACTTACCAGCTTCTGATTGGAACAGATTAGTAATATTCCTGTATTCTTCTAGAAAATGTTGAAGAATGGCTGCAGATTTCTCCCAAAGCAACTGCTGTTAAACAGCCATAAAGACCTAGTTAAGGCTAGCTGTGGACTAAAAGCAGGTTGATCTGTTCAGTCCTATTAAATAGTGAGTTAGAAACTGCCAGAGGAGACCTCTTCACCTCAATGCCTAGCAATGTTGCTATTTGCAATATGTGCTCCTCACACAGTCATTGATCTTCTAATGGCAATAAGGAGGTAGGGTCTTCAACTGCTTCGTTCTATGAAGATGTCAATCGGGGCTGTGAGTCAGGTGATGGTGAATCTAAATCATCAGACAAACCACATTGCTACTGAATTGTCACCTCCATATTCTGTGAACCAGCATCCCAATTCTGCCTGCATAGCTGACTGGCAGGTTTGATACCAGCTGTAGGGACCAGGTCAAGAAGAGCTGTATACATTGCCATTGTAAACAATGGAGTTGACATACACACTGAAAATTATAGAACTGTTGTGGAACTGTCACCAAAAAAAGACACTTCGGTTGTAGCCTGTTACCTGCTCATCCCGTTGAACAGAAGGAAGAGATGCTGGCACTCTATGGGATGACTTTACAGGAGTAATAATTGGTAAAACTACATGATAAACTACAGCCACAGAGGGTCTAGAAGGAATATCTCAGTCCAAAGCTTAGATATAGTAGCAGATCCATGGCAATGCCTCTACCTATTCCAAGAAGAGGATCTACTCTGATAGAAGGCATAATAATAATGGTAGTAGCATATTAATTGTGGTTTGAAGAATGTGTTTAATATCTCCCAACATAAGATGAAGAAACCTGACTAGATGATCTTCACTCTGGAAGCCTAGGTCTGTAGGAAAGACACCAAGAAGAACAGCCAACAATGTGGTCTCTATAGCTTTGATCTCAGTATCAATTTCAATTTCAATTCAATTTATTCAGTCCTTGACCAGTATAACAATCTCAGTATCAACAGCATACTGATGACTCCCTAAAAGAAAGTATTCCCTCTCCTGTGAGTGTAACATTGCTGCTTCCCATATTCCTGCTGGGTATACACAGTAAAGGTGAGATCGATCTGGTGGTGACTTATCAACTATTTCTCCAAACATAAATCCATGCACAATACTTTATTGAAGGTTATGTTCTAAAATCTTGCTAGCAGCACTCTGGTCTTCTGTTCCCTATCAGCGTCCCTAGATAGCTACATCTTCAGGTTCTAATTTTCAAGACCATATTTCCTGATGTGGCATGGCAGTGGATCAATATGCCCCTCACTAATTCACTGAAAGAACACGTTGGGTAGGAGAACAAAAGTCATGCCCCAACTTGTTCTCAACTTTATTTTTCTTTGGTAGTTCATATTGTGTAGGGGTGGTCTAACAAGAGGATATTTTTTTGGCTTTCTGCTCCCAGGGGAGACAAATTGCCTTCCCTGAGGCTAATGGGGGAAGAGAGCTGTTGGTATAAGGACATTAGAATTGAACTGGCGCTCTTCTAGACCAAATGGTATTTTGACCATGACATTGTACAAGATGATCTTGGTGTTGGAAGCAAGTTGATGCCTGAAGCTGTCTTAAGAACCAATGCTAGTGACCTTACTAAAGGTATTGGCACCGAACTGATGAGTGGGCTCCCAAGGCTGAAGTCATTTTCTGAAGCTGTCAGTCTAAATTACTCAATTGTAAAGGGACAACAATGCTATAAATACTGAAAGGTAATTCATACTAAACCTAGGAAGATTCAGTTTGTAGTTTCAAAAAAAAAAATGGCTTTCTAGGTGGCCATTCCCAGGCTATAGAACTCACCACTAAGGGAAGCCAGACTGGCACCTTACTGCCTTTGCTGACTGGTAATGATCTGTTTCTTCAGGTTGGCCTTCGGCTTGTTGAAGAAGGGCTTCTAGCTGGGTATGTGCTGTACTGTCTTTCACTGGTATGTTTTTCAGTTGTGTTACAGATTTTTTTTAAGGCCTTGGCTTATTTTATGTTTTAAGAGAATTTGTTCTGTTTAATTATAAGCTGCCTTGAGTTCCAGACTTGTAAGAAAGGCAAAATATAAAGTGAGTAAATAAAACAAATCTGAACTGGATCAGGTTCAGAAGCAGGCAATTAAATTCACCCTCAACTGATAAATATCTAAGCCACATTTTAATTTTAGTTGCAAAACATGCTCTCATTTTTAAAAAAAATCAAAGTATACTCTGATGGGTATCTTTGACCACCTACAAAGATAAACAGGCAACCTATATATTATTCCATGTTTTCTGGCATACAATTTAATGAATCCATAATTCATTAAAACCTTCTCTCTAAGTAGTGAAAGAAAGGAAAGCATAGAATTAATTATTACAACCACAGCACGAACTGACACTAGTGAAGACTGTGTCAATGGTTGCATTATATACTATCAAAACTGTATGATTTGGCCATAAAAAGTTTCCTTTCTGCTAAAACTTGGCATAAAACCTGATAATCAAGTCCATGTCTGAACCTCATTCCTCAATTAAAAACAATCACATAGCACATTTAAAAGCGAGACAGGGGCAAAATTTACCATTCTACTTATGTGTAATGGACAGATATGACAAGAAAAATGTCTTAGTTGTGATTATCTTATCTTAATCATGATTCTATACAATGGCCTATTTTTGTTTCTTGAAATAACTGTCATCTCGTTTTAACTTCTCCAGTGTTACTGAAATACGAATATGAACAGGTTGCTTACCTGTAACAGTGTTTCTTCATGGTCATCTGTGAATTCATACAAACGGGTTATATCTGCACCTGCGCAGCTAGCTCAGAAAGTTCTAATATCAC
>CM034706.1:29967072-29978135 GCA_020142125.1 Phrynosoma platyrhinos
GGTCTCTGTGAATCACACAAATGGGTTAGAGTCTGACAAACTTTGGTCAGTGGAGGAGGGAGTGTCCTCCCAAAAGAGGCCTCCTGCCAGGCCCTCATGTCCAGCCTATAATGCTTGATAAAAGTCAGTGGCTGGGACCTGACCTGACAGTAGCCTTGTAGACATCCTCTAAAGGTACCCCAGTCAAAAATGCAGAGGATGTAGCTACCACCCTGGGGTGTAATTGGCAGACCCTTCTTGGTCTCTAAGTAGTATACAAATAGTCTCTCAGAGCACCTCGAATCCAAGGTCCTTTTCAGTGCTCTCCAAATGTCCAATTTGTGCAGTCTACGTTCAGTATCTGTGGTCGAGTTTGGGGGCCAGTATGAGTAGCACAATGTCCTGGTTGATATGGAAGGCCGACACTACCTTAGCAGAAATGTAATGTCCGTACAGAGGACCACCTTGTCCTTATGAAAGCGACGGAAGGGTTGATCCACCCGCAAAGCAGAGTTCGCCCGCACAGTGGGCCGAAGTGATGACGAATAAGAAAGCTGTCTTCCAGGTCAGCAATCTTAAGTCTGTGGTGGCCAAAGTTTCAAACGACTTGGTGGAAACAATATGATATACTTTGCTTGCAAGAAATTAAGATCAAAAAAGACGACTCATATTATACAAGGAATGTCAAATTCGGGTGACTCTTTTACTCTTTGCCCCGATCTACAGCTTCCCGTGCAGCCCCGTGCTGCCCGTCTGCTTTGGTCCTTTGAGGAGTCTCTTTACCAAGGGGTCCATAAAGAAGGAGGGTCTGCTTCGAGCTGGTAGTGTGAGCAGATGGCAGACAGGTAGCACTTGATGGAGTTAAGGCACAACCCTGAGTCAACCAGGGGCATTAGAAATTCCAGGACAGTTGGTACCAAAGTACGGGATGGAGGTAGGTTTCTTGATGACAGAAACTCCATGAACTTGTTCCATTTAACTGCATTACATTTTCTAGTGGAGGGCTTCTGTGCAGCCCGAATCACCGTCTGTACCAAGGTAGGTAATACTGTCAAAGATAGATTCTCCAAGCCACTAGGGGAGGGAAGTTCATGTCTGGGTGTCGAATCTAGCCATTGCTCATTGAGAGGAGATCAGGCCGAAACTCGATGCGGCAGTATTGACCCTGAGTAAGGTGGAGCAGGGGGGCAAACCACGGCTGTCTCAGCCACCATGGAGTGATGAGGATGGCATTCATCCCGTCTGTCCTCATCTTGGCAATGACCTTTGTAATGAGTGGAAAGGGAGGGGAGGTGTAAAACATCCTCCCGGACCACGTGAACTGGAAGGCATCTCCTTGCGACTCCGGAGCAGGAACCCAAGAGCCAAACTCTGTACAGTGTGCGTTCTCTTGAGTTGCAAATAGGTCGGATCTCCAGCCTGCCCCAGACGGAGAAGACATAAGAAACTATCTGCAGGTGGAGGCGCCACTCGTGGCAGGGGTTGGAAGACCTGCTAAGTCTGTCTGCCAGGTCATTGTCCTCTCCTGGTAGGTGCACTGACTGCAGTAGTATTTTGTTGTCGATGCACCAATTCCAGATGTGAATCGTGATCTGTAGGAGTGTCTGGGATCTCATGCCCCCTTGTTTTTTCAGGTGGAACATGATGGTGGCGTTGTCAGGAGGAGTACCACCTTGCCCGACAGCACAGTCTGGAGGGCCTTCTGCACAACCAACATTATAAGGCATTGATGTGGAGCTCCTTCTCCGAAGGGGACCATTCACCCTTGACAGTCAGTTCCTGAGTGTGCGCTCCCCAGCCCTCTAGGGATGCACCCATTGTTAAGTTAATCTCGGGTTGGGGGATCAAGAAGGGCATGCCAGTACAAACGTTGCTGGGTTTGAGCCACCAACTCAACGATCTGCCTATGGGTCTCGGTACCGTAAGCATGGAAGGGGAGTTGCACATGGGATCAAAGACAGACAGGAACCAGGACCATATCAGTCTGAGGCAGAGTCTTGCCCACAGGGTAACAAGGATAGTTGAGGCCAAATGTCCCAGGAGTACCTGCGATACTGGAAGGCGGGCGAGGACATGCCATACTTCTTGGCTGCTGCCTTCATGTGATACCTGAAGTTCAACTTCTCATCCATCTCCTTGTTGAAGAGCCCAGAATCATCAAAGGGCAGGTCCTCTATTTCAGTCTTGGCTTGAAGAGTCAGGTCTGATCGCAGAGCCACAGATCCCAACAAGATCTTGGTGGTACAATCGGTGGAATGGTATGCCGAGACAATCTGCTGTTCACCCAGAGCCGGCGTCTCTGCTTGAATAGCCATTGCCAAGGGCCTGTCCTCATCAGATACAGATTGCAGAAGTGGCTCCAACCTTTCCATAAGATGCTGATCATACGCTCTCACACAGGCTGTGTAGTTAGCCACCTTAAGGTCCAGTACAGCTGCGGCATAGATTTTCTTCGCCACAGTGTCCAACCTGTCGGAAGGTGAGGATGAGGTCCGTTAAGTGAAAGCTGGTTAAGAGCTTCGACAATGGCCAAGTTCTGGTGAGGGTGCTTGAATAGCCAAGACGGTCCCGAGGAAGCAACTTTGTATAGGTTCTCAATCTTCCTTAAGGTGGAAGGCACAGTTGCTAGGGCTGTCCAGGACCTCTTGGCTATTTACTTCAGAGACAGGAGGTATGCAACTGCTGGTGGAGTCAGTATCTTTCAATAGGACCGAGGGCCTCATCATTGGTACGGGCCACCTCTATCTCCAGCGTATTGGCCATTCTCACCACCTGGTCTGTGAAAGACTTGACATTGTCGGTCGGAAACGAAGATGACAAAATGGCCAACAGAGCTGGGCTGGAGGACCTTTCCCCTTTGGAGTCCGGAGTGGGAGAATTGGGACTGTATGGCAGAATGCCTCGAGACCAAAGACTCCATAGGCGATCTCAGGAGTGGCCTGTCCACAAATAAGGAGGCATGCTGAGGTGGAACTGGAGGAGGCAGTGTGGTAAGCTGCCGAGGTGGAGGAGTCACAGTATGGAGCCAGTCCTGTCTGAGCTAGTCAGGATGGACAGGTAGGTAGTAACGGCCTGTTTAAGAATTGAAATACAGGTCTGAATACTGCTGGAGAAGTGGGTCTTGGTGGAGCTGTCTATCCTTCATACCAGCTTGATCGGCCTCGAGCATGAGCGAGCACTCTCAAGCTCGAGAGGTGCTTGGGGCGGCTTCCTCTGCCTGATGCAGAGTCAGCAATGGTGGCGCTGACTCCCGGATCTCTCCCTCAGATTCAGAATCCACATGGATTGGAGATCTCATCATCGGGGTGGAAGGGACCAGCTTGGACCCGAATGAAGCCGGAGGAGTTTTGGCTGATTCCATAGGCTTCTCACAGCCAAGTCTCTTTAGCAAGACCAATCAAGCTCTCTTAGAGGTCGATTTTTCATTTTCCCCCCCCTGCCATTTTTCACCCCCTGTGCTTTCTTTTGACCATCTTTTTGCCAAAAGAAGAAACTTAATTTATAATCTATAGGTGTGTAAAGGAAGCAATTCCAGGATTTTCCTGCAGTATAAACTATTCAGAACTATTCACCAAGTTGAGACCAACCCTAAGAAGACCAGAAAGTTCAAATAAAGATGAATTTCCCAGAAAAGAAATACTGATATTGTAAAGACTGTGATCCAGCAGCTCCATATAGTAATTCACATTGTGGTTGAGAAGCAGTCTGAAGCTTGTTCTAGCTCAGGGGTAGGCAACCTAAGGCCCGGGGGCCGGATGCGGCCCACTGAGGCCTTTGGACCGGCCCCAAGCCGGTCCTGCCGCCGCCGCCGCCGTCGCCCCCCCCCGCCCGCCATGATGATATTGATTATTGTTGTTATTACTTGTTCTTGGGGTTTTCTTGGCAAAATCTCCACAGTGGTTTTGCCATGGCTTTTCTGGGGCTGACAGAGTGTGCATGCATATATTTTTAAATTTTAAAAATTTTTAAATTTTAAAAAAATTATTTATTTATTTATTTATTTATTTTTGGTGCTTCGGCCCCCAAATTGTCTGAGGGACAGCAACCCGGCCCCCGGCTCAAAAAGGCTGCCTACCCCTGTTCTAGATAAACAAACTGAAAATAAACTGAAATAAAAATAAACTAAACTGAACCACTTTAACTACCTAATAATTACTTGATACTCTACATTTAAAACAGAAATGGCACTTTACTAGACAAATGTATGTGCAAAATATCCCCTCATGCAGCATGTTTACTAATTACTGTTTAATTAAATTTCAATAAAATTAGCTGCACACCAGTAAAAACGTATGCAAACATCTGGAAGCACGTTCAGAAATAGATGGAAGTTACTTGGTTTAAAAATCCACACTATGTGTCATTTTGGACTTTTAAACTGATCCTGAGATACGTTTTGGTATGCCTAGTTTTGAAATACAGAGAGAACATACCATCTCAAAAACAGAACCATAAAGCTGTGAACTATACAGTAGCATTTCTGCTTCTAATATAATATTCTTCCCAGTCTGCCATGAATTATGTAAGTAAAAAAAGAGTCAAGAGACCTCAGATAAACAAGAAGTGGCATGAGGATGCTAGGTGTTGCATACAACGCTGTATAGGTGGATGAATTAGCTCACAATCGCCCAATTCCTATAAATTTAGTCTAAATTATGGGCTGCGGCCACATTATCTAATTACCAGTCCAAACTAGAGTAGACTGACTGAATCGGCTCATGTTTGGTAAGTCAATACTTATATCAACCCCACTGATTCAACCAATCTACTCTGGTGGGAACTAGCAACTGGACATAGCCTTTGTGCCGTGTTTGAGATTAACAACTGAATTTAGACCCATGTGGGTTTTGTTTTATATCAGGAAGTTCAGAAATAAAGAATCCCTAAAGAACAGAAATTCTCTCTCTGATGACCACAATTATTAAGGAAATTAGGGGTATACATTGAAGAATTATTCATGCATGAGACATAAAATGGATCTGGAAAGGTACTTACTTTAATAATAGATGGCATTTTAGAATTAAGATTATCATATGTGAAGTGTAGACGAGTTCTGAATGAACACTTATAAAGCAGTGGATCTTGATAAAATTCAATTTTACCACTAGCATTTCTCTTGTCTAGGCAAACGGTGCAGTCAGAGAAATTTATCACCTTCCTTAGTACCAAATCAGTTGCTTTGAAAAAAAGAAAAAGAAAATTACTACTGTTTAGATAAAGCAAATAGTTGCCATACACCCATATGCATTTCACACTGCTAAATAATTATCAGATACACATTAAAATGACATTTTAACATATGCCACAGTGCTATGTGAAACACCAGAGAAACACTAGTATTTTCACATACATCTTGCTGCCTGGTATATTCAGTGTAAAAACTAAGTATAGAATCTGGAAGGTTAACACTTCCCTTTGCAGTGCCGCATAATATAAGGATATATTCTAAGATGAAAATGTTTTAAATTGCTTTATTTTAAAATAGGTTAGCTTATTTAATTGCTCTTAACTATTTTTATTAGAATGATAATTTATGGTTTATTTACAGTATATACTCGACTATAAATCGAACCCATGTATAAGTTGAGGGCAAGTTTTGGGGCCAAAATTATGGATTTTGATATGACTCGTGGATAAGTCAAGGATAAAACTTAGGGGCATATAGCAAAGGATGTAAAGGATGAAGTTTACTGTCTTCATACATGTCTTATTCAGATGCTTCTAATCCTGATTCCTCTCAGCACTCCGTTGAGGGGAAGCACCAAAGAGGTGCTACAACTGCCATTTTCCCATCCAAGCATTCAGAAAGGCCAGAAGTGGCATCATAGTGGAAAGAGTAGAGGGGGGTTGTGCTTCTTTTGGGTGCTCCTGAGATTGACTAAACTCTTACCTTTTGCCACTATAATCAGAGATGGGAAAGAGTTAAAATACAGTACTTACACTAACCCATGGATAAGTCGACCCAGCTTTTTGGGGTCAATTTTTTGACTAAAAATTTCTAGACTTATATATGAGACGTGTTAGTTCCCATCTCAGGAGAAAAGTGGGATATAAATCAAATAAATAAATAATAGCAGTAACTAGATTCTAGGCAATTGATCAACCTGCACCCCCCTAATCCTGTTTTCATTCCTACAGTTGCTCCTGAGCTAAATTTAGATATTTAAAAAATTAGCAAGTACTATCACGGAAAGAATCAATGGGCTACTTACCAGATATGTCCATGAATGCCCGATCCCAAAATTCATCCACTGTATAACATTCTGCTGAAGTGATATTGACTGAAAGAACAATATCATCCTCAACATATTTGAGTATGAGATTATTGATGACAATATTGACATTGTTTATAACACGCCAAATCAAACTTTGCACATAGCCTAAAAAGGAAATACAAATTTATCAATCCTTTATTTAGGAGCCTCATTTGCAAGTTGCTAGATATAAAAGCGAATTTAATAAATGTGCTAGTCTAGAAGACATTGTTTACACAAGCCAAAATCAAACTTTTATGGTATTGAGTAACCTGAAAACAGGTATTCTATATTGAGTAACCTGAATAGAGTTTTTTTCTGTTTTCATGGTAATCTGCACCAAAAGAACAAAGAACTTAAAAATCACTAAATAACCCACACGCTGAGAAATATATTACTAATAGATGTACATACTAAAGAAAGCACTGGAAGCAGTGAGACCAATGTTACAATCTGAAAGCAGTATGATCATAAGTGGACATTAACAAATCCTGTCAGTGGCCCTAAACTAGTACTTCAAGACCAATGTCTCTTTAAGATAGTCATTTTGTTTATTTATGTGAAACAATTATTTATCAATTCTGAGTTTACCAGTGTCCCTGAGATAACTCACAACAGATAAAAGTATTTAAAAACAGATTAAAATTATTTTTTTAAAAAAATTACACTGGTTAAAACAGCCAGAGTGTCCTCTCTGAATTTTAAGGACTGAAGATAATACAAAATAATAAAGTCCTAGCAGCCTGCCAGAAGCTCGAAAGGAATGGAGCCACCTTGACCTCTCAAGAGGATTTTCCACAGTCAGGGTGCCACTACAAAGAAAGTTGTGTCACATGTAATCATCATCCCAGCCTCTCAGGGTGGTGGGACAAAGGACAGGAAGATCTCATAATTCAGGCAAAAGATAAAAAGCAGACAACCATCTGCAGCCAGATAAAGTAACAGCATGGCTAACCTCATGTTTAAGAAGTACAGTTGGCCCTCCATTTTCATGGGGGATCCATTCCAGACCCCTGCCCGCAAAAATGGAAACTCGCCGATATTCAAGCCCCATTGGCTTGAATTGAGGCCCTTGCCTGTGGGCGAGTACCCATTATGCCCCCTCTGTTTCCCACCTGTGGATAGGTGCAGGATGTAGATTTGGTGTTCATGAAAATGGAGGGGTGACTTATGATCATCTTTGTCCCCCATTTTCAAGCAACAAAAAGATGTGTATAGGCACAAATACCCTTCTACCACTTCCCTCTGACACAGAGGTCCAATGAAAAGATAAAGGTATATAAAAGTAATGCTTTGGGCTTGCTAAATGACTTCAAGAGTCATTTTGACTTAAATGCTCAACAGAAAGGGATAAACCACTGGCTTCCAAAACCTTCTGTAATGCTCCACTTTTACAATGAAATACATTCCACTCTACATTCAGTTAAACAGCATACTCTCCAACCTGCAGAAGACAGCATGAGTTTGAGAGAGGATACATTTCAGTATGCTGAACGCAAAAACAATTGTGCTTCTATTTCTGTTATTACATCTGTTATTAAATGCTAAAATATAACAAACCACCTGGTGGCAAATCAGGGTCAGGAGTAGCCTGCTGAATTCTTCTTGGTTTCACCGCTGTTTTTGTACTTTCTGAGGTACTACGATTTGTTGAACTGGAACCACAGCTTTCATGGTCATCCTATAAAATGTAACAAATGGTTCATTCATAATCAGACAAGAAATATGGAAAAAAATTTAACAATTTGTAATCACCTGTGCCTTTTTAATTATTTGCCAATTGTCTAAATCAGTTAAAAAAACACACACACTAAAATTTTGCAACTCATATTATTGAATCTGCACATCCAAATGGGATGATGGTTTTTATGTTCCAAAACATGTTTCTGTCCCAGCTATCTTCTGTATCTACTTGTTGAAGTAAAAAAAGTTATTATATCTATATGTCTTAGTTACATCTGTATTTTCCTGTTAGTGTATTTTCCACTTCTATGCCCTATATATTTAATCTAAATATATTCATACTTGTTTAACAAATCTGCATTTCTAGAGTTGAAAAGAAGTTAGTCTTTATCGAAATATCAATGTATATCTGTAGATGCAATGTGAAATTCATATAGAATATCCAAGGTAATTAAATCTATTCATCCACCATTAAGAATACCAATTTTCTAACTACAAAGATTATCCAAAAGCTTTTTTAAAATAAAACAGTGACTACTAACACTTTTGTAGAACAATGTTTGGACTATTATTAGGAGGTACCTCATGTGGCCATGACCTTACAAGAACTATGTTTCTATTTAGACCTTTTTCTGTCAAAGGAAATTGTAGTCACACATATTTCTGTTCAGTGTTAACTCTGAAAACACACAATTAATTTTTGAAACACATGTGGCTGCTCCCAAGCCCAGAAATAAAACATGTTCATTAGAAGAGATGTGAAAAAGTTCCAAGTTAACTGCCAAAACTAGCATAATTATGAAAATATTTAACACTGGAACCAACTGAAATCACATACTGCATAGAGATTACACTGATGTCATGACAAACTTTCCAGCCAAATTGCACTAAAACTACTACAGTCTAATAAATCTAGGTCACACCATATGACAAACATTTTAAAGTTTAAGAAATGCAAATTATATTTTTCCATTTCAAAAGCCATTTTTATTAGGTTGAATTCTAATATAGGATTTCATAACAGATTCTCAGTAATTGTAGGAATTACTCCAAAACTAAATTACAGTTGTAAGTGCCTAAATCTGAAAGAACTCAGATGATTTTTCTTTTAATTGGTTTACAATACAATTCTCTCATAATTCATTGTCCAATTTCCCTGTTATTAAGATACTATCATGACATAATACATATAAAAATTTGAATATTAGCCACAACTAGGGTAAACCTACTGAATTAATAATACTTACATAAACGTTGACTTCCCAACTTCTTAACAATTCAATTGATCTACTCTAGCTGAGACTTACAATTTGCTAAAGTCTGCTTCTTTTTTTTCTTTTTGTTTCAGTAGGTCCAGGGGCCATTTATTTTATTTCTGGCTCTCTACACAAGCCGCGTGGAATGCCAAAAATGCCTAAACATGAGCAGAAAATGGAAGTGGTCCTGAGAGAAGGGGCTATAACCTAGATATTCAGACCATGTTGTTGTTGTGTGCCTTCAAGTTGTTTCCAACTTATGTTGACTCTAAAGAGAACCTATCATGGGATTTTCTTTGTAAATTTCTTCAGAGGGGGTTTGCCATTACCATCCACTGAGAGAGTGTGACTTGTCCAGGGTTTGGAGTTAATTCAACCTTTTTTAATAGAAAAGTGAACAATCCAGGTTAATTTGGGGGATCACACACAGCCTCAAGGGCATACTTTGACCACTCCTGCCTTAAAGTGTCTTTTATTACTATGTGATGAAAAGTGGTTATTTAGGAAAAGGAATGCATTTTCGCCATTTGGCATGGCTATTTTTAGATATATAGGAAGATAATGTTACCAATATGCTGATGATACTCAAATATTCTGCTCCATGTCTCGGTCAACTGCTATGACGACAGATGGTGGTTCTCCCCTCAATCAATGCCTTGTAGCGGTAATGGACTGGATGAGGAAAAACTGACTCAAGCTAAATCCAGACAAAATGGAGGTACTCACAGTAGGGGTTCCTAAACCAGAGATTGGGTTGCGACCACCAGTCTTGGATGGGGTCACGCTCTCCACCAAGGACTGTGTGCGCAGTCTGGGGGTGCTCCTAGACTGTCACTTCACATGATAAATCAAGTGAATGTGACAGTCAGGAGCCCCTGTTATCAGCTTCGGCTGATACGCCAGCTGCGCCCTTTTCTGGAAGTAAAGGACCGAGAAACTGTAGTACACACCCTGGTAACCTCACGACTTGACTTCTGTAATGCACTCTACATGGGGCTACCCTTATACCTAACTCGGAAACTGCAATTAGTACAAAATATGGCAGCCAGGCTGATCACCGGGAGAAATCTTTGCACTGGCTGCCAATTAGTTTCCAGGCACAGTATAAGGTGTTGGTGTTAACATTTAAAGCCCTACATGGCCTGGGCCCATCTTACCTAAGTAGTCGCCTATCTCCATATAATCTGCCCCAACCCTCAGGTCCTCTGGGAGGAAGTTGCTTCAAACAATAAGAACTAGATTGGTGACAACCTCCCAGAGGACTTTTTCTGCTACGGCTCCTAGACTGTGGAATGCCTTGCTGGAGGAGATCCGTCAGATAACCAACTTCGATGGCTTTAAAAAAGCCATCAAGACGGATCTCTTCCAGCAGGCATTCCCAGAATGATACTGTCATATTCTCTCCCTGCCAACAAACCATCATATTACCCCTCCATACACTTAGTGTGCCGGCCATTTAACTGTATTGATTTATAGCTATGTTTTAAATTAATTTTAATCCTGTGAATGATTTAATATATTTTTAAGGGGGGGTATATGTTTACTATATTGTATGGGATTGTATTTTAATTGTAAGCCGCCTTGATAGCCTCAGCTAAAGGCAGGATACAAATAAATTATTATTATTATTATTATTATTATTATTATTATTATTATTATTATTATTATTATTATTATTATTATTATTTAATTATTTATTTATGTAATTGCTTCCAAACAGGTGAAGTCTACTTTACTAAGAAGAAATTTTGTTTTGATTCTAATACATATATTTGTAAATAAATTATAGCTAGGTAAAAATAGCATTATTTATTTGTCCAACAAATATATCTACAATTATAAGTACTGTATTTATCTATAGCATGTCTCTGTGTATGAGAGCAAGAGAGAA
>CM034706.1:29978235-29998229 GCA_020142125.1 Phrynosoma platyrhinos
CCTCGGGGGGCTGCATCCGGCCCCCGGGCCTTAGGTTGTCTACCCCTGTTGTAAACTTTATAAGAGCCCTGGTGGCACAGTGGTTAAATGCCTGTACTGCAGCCACTCACTCACAAACCACAAGGTTGTGGGTTCAATACCAGCCAGGGGCTCAGGGTCAACTCAGCCTTGCATCTTTCCAAGTACCCAGCTTGATGAGGGCAATTAGCTTACAGCTGTAAACTACTTAGAGACTGCTTTGAGTGGTATGAAGCAGTATATAAATGAAGCTGCTATTGCTATAAGGTGATCAGATCAGAATACATCAATTAACTATGCTTGTATAGCATTTAAGAAACTTGGATCACTAAAGCTGGTACTAGGAGGAGATTCTCAGAGCCAGTGATAAATGACTGAATGTGCAATGGTGACATTTAACAGAATGCATAATGGCTATACATTAACCATTCATTAATCCTTCACTGTTAGTCACCCTAGAGGTAACCAAAGACTTGGTGTTGGCAAAAAGAATAAATATTTGAGTATATGTAGGTGAAAGGGTCTCAGAAGAAAGTACAGTTAACCCTCCGTTCCCACAGGGGATCTGTTCTGGACACACATGCCTGTGTGCGAGAATGGAAGGTCGCATATATTCATGCCCCATAGGCTTGAATGGAGGCTTGCACCCCATTTTGTCCCCTCCATTTGCCGTCCGGGGATAAGACAAGGAATGCAGATCCCAAATCTGTGAGAACAGAGAGGCAACTGTACATTTCTTTGGGTACATTTGGAAGAAAGGTTTAATAAAGGGTAGCAAGCTTTCATATACAGTCAGCCTTTCATATCCACCGGGGGGGTGTCGTTACAGACTCCACCCCCACAGATGCCAAATAACATGGGACCTCAAGTCCTGTTCTTCTCAACGGTGGCACAATGTGAACTTGACTGCATGCACACACTGCCGTTAGGGAGAATAGGGCACGGCTATTTGTGGATGCACTTGTCCACGAATGGCAAGCCTGCAGATAGAAAGGGCCAACTATATTAATATAATAATAAATTTTATTTCTTACCCACCCCTTCCCAAGGCTCAAGCCAGCATACAACATAGATTAAAACACAGAGAACAATTTCAACACACTGGTTAAAACACACACATAGGTCACATTAAAATATGTCATCCAAACATGAAATTAAAAATATACCAATTTAAAATTTATAGTTTAAAATCAACTAGGTAGACCTGCTAGAGGGGATAGGTTTTAATACCCTTTTAAATTCAGACAGCATGTTTAGATGTCAAATCTCTCCCAGCAAGTCATTCCATAGTCTAGAGTTGGCTTACAAAAAGGTCCCCTGGGTGCCAGTTGCCAGTGTAGTCCTAGCTGGTTGCAATAAATGTCCTCCAGAGGACCTGATTGTATGGGGTGTATTATATGGGAGGTGGTGATCCCATAGGTAACCTGGACCCAAACCATGTAAGGCTTTATAAGTAATACCCAACACTTGTACTTTGTCCAGATATTAACTGGCAGCCAGGCATGATTTTAATATTGGTGTGATATGCTCACTCCTAGACCAATCTGGCTGCTGTCTTTTGAACCAATTAAAATTTTTGACCTTGTTACAAAGGTAGTTCAATGTACAGCATATTGCAAAACTGTGCTTGGGATGCCCATAATCAAAGATCCCAAATGAAGACACAGAATTTGTGTTCTCCAGGCCATTTCTGCTGTGAGCCAATAGTATGCGAAGTGTGAAGTAGTGACACCCTGACAAGACTTGGGCATTGCAAATGACTTTGGTACAGCAGTAGGATATCTACAAAGGAGGCAAATTAAACAAATCAACTTGAAATGTCTGAACATCTGCAAGTCAGATCTTTGTTTAATGAACCACAGTTAACTATGATTTAGTACTGTGTCCAAAACAGGTTAGTCTTTTGTCCTATTAATTTGTTATTGGGGTACTAGGTTATAGATTTCTTAATACATTTCACAGATTTTGGAGAAGATGTGAGACAGAAGTGTACATAGCTTTTAGGAGAACCACTGCCTGTGTACATCCTTCCTATTTCACCTTCCACGTAATTTCTTCCCTATCTTAATGTTTAAGTAGCAGCAGGTGGAGGGCAATGAATATTTAATAAGATAAGGCCTTTGTAACTCATTCATTAGTCACAAGCAGAGACAAGTAGCATTTTTAACCAGCTTAACATGAAACAAAATGTGCTGGATTACATACAAATCAAATAGCTGAAAACAAAATTATTTCTTTTAAATCACTGCCAAAACCAATAACAAAAGCTAAAGCACAGTAATGAAAATAAAGACATTTGGGAAAATGATCATCAGTACTTTGAAAGCTTAAACATGTTAATGCTCTCTCTCTCTGGCGTATAAGACTACTTTTTAACCTGCAAAATCTGGGGTTAAAGTGGGGGGGTCGTCTTATACGCCAGGTGTAAGGAGGTTCATGGTAGGTTTGCCTTGGTGTCATCATCAGTTGGAAATGACTTGAAGGTGCACAGCAACAACAACAACAACAGTTTTGGAAGTCATACTCTTCCCAAACTCTATATTTTAACTGGAAAAGTGGGGGGTCGTCTTATACGCCCAGTCGTCTTATATGCCGGAAAATACGGTGTGTATGAATATATATCTCACAAAGTGGAACATTAAATATCACTAACTTCAAATAGTGTGAGCCCATAATCCTGATCAGTACACAATGAGGTGAAGGCACACTGTTAATAGGCCATTAAATATGGTTAAAGATCAGATGACAGCCACAGGATCATGAACTCATTTCCACAGCCTCTAACACCCACAGAAATTTTCTCCTACTACCCTCAGCTGTTTGCACCAGCGTTAAATAAGTTTAACATAAATCAGAGTGTATGCCTACTTTAAGATTTGAAATTGGTTTCAAACTAACTACAAACATGTCTGCTGAACATATTTTAACTAAGTTGTTATGCATTACTTTTTTCCATTAAGATATTTGAGTTAGGCTTCTCTTCATTATGTATCAGATGATGAAAAACAGAACTAGACTTGGAAGGCATCATGCATGATACCTATTTCAGATTTGTAACTGAGCTTCCATTCCTAATTTTACTCCCATCCTTTAGCAATTCTACCTTTCAGTAATTCAACAGCCACTGTCAGGCTTCAACTAACCCCCTTTGCCAGTGCCATTATAACAATAAACTCTTCTAGATCTGACAGGTGAACAGTGTGATAACAAGGCTTATATATTATTTTTAATATTAAATCAAACTCAAAGGCTTGTGATTTCATACAAAGATTTGGCTAAATCTGTAAAATCCTTCAGTACAAAAATTAAACAGAAGTAGCAGTTAGAAACTCAAGCAAGGAACATATCAACAGAAGCTCAATACTTATGTTTTCTTTGCAATAGGATTCTACTTAGATTATCAGTTTAAACAGTAAAACTCTGCGAAACTGCCTGCATTTCTAATTAACGGTGAAAAGTATAGCCACAAACTCCAATCCATCAACAGTGAGTTGAACAGAGACAATGGCTTCCTGGATCACTACACATATTATAGCATTGATTAACACCCCAGCCTCACAAGGTCACCCTTGGCCAATTTATCATATCTCCATTCTGGTTCCCAGCCTGCACACATCACATTCCAAAACTCCCTCCATCATTCATATGGTCATCCACTAACCCTGGCCTTAGGCAAGATCTGTCCTCCTCCTTTCCTTTGCCCCCTAAAGACCATAGTTAAAACTGAACATATCAACTCATCACCATACCCACAGGTTTTTGTATTTCTATGGTTATTCATACATTTTGATTATAAAGGTCCTTCCTGGACACCAGTTCATTCCATGATCTGAGGAAGTACACCGTCTACAAAAGCTTATGCTACAACATCTTTCACCTGGTTAGTCTCAACAGTGCTACAAGATCCTTTTGTAAACCATTAACAAAAGAGGTAATGAAAATGTAGTCAGCAACTGAGAAAAGGCAATGCATAGGGCTGAACTGATTTCAGACAAACGAAGAGTGGGAAGGGCTTCTGAAAAGGATAAAAACAGAATTACAGAATTCAACTAAGTTTACTAATTATATGGAAGGCAAGGTCAACAGGACAGAGAAGATTTATATGTAACATGGGAAGAGAAGAAAGTGTGGGAAAGTGAAAATTTGGAAACATCTCTTAATTTTCTCACATAATGCCAAACTGAAGCAGCTCAGGGAATATTCGGTATCTACAGAGAAAAAAGAATGCAGTGTTTCAAGTTAAAGCAAGCTGTAGAATAAACATTCAACTATATTATATCATGACCTATTTTAGCAACAGTATATATCCAAGGCAAAGTCAAACATTAACAACTGAGCAATTATTTTATCATTATATATTTTAACTTGTTCTAGTTAAAGAAGACAGGACCCAGCAGTGGGATTCCACTGGGAGAATGCAGGAATCCAGAGAACCTCAAAGGAGATCCCTCCTTGCCATTCCAAACCCACCAATTTATTCCTCCAAATACCTCTGGTTTTGGAGTAGCATAAAGAGCTACAGGCAAAATAGTAGAAAGAAAGAAAGTTCCATTGTGACCTACAAAATTTGAATTTAATTAAGAATTTATTTCATATAGCAGCCTTTACACAGGTGGACTCCTTCCATCCAAATGTTTGTTGGGAAGCCACAATCTTTACTATGCGTCACATAAACCATCTGGAAATTTAATTTTTTTAACACAATATTTAAAAAAAATAGAAATGATACCTTAAAAAACATAAAACAGCTACTTGCTTGATGGACTTCATAGGTTATCTATAATGTTCTATCATCTGTATGATATCCATCCTGTAAACTCACAGAAGTCTTTCCCAAATAAATGGGCACAAGCTCAAACAGATTTTCATGCTTCTCACAAACAGATAAGTATTATTAATGTTCTATTTTACACCTCAAAGTATATAATTTATAGAGCTCTTTTGCAATCATATATTAGTATTTACTAGAAATACTGCTATTTAGTGTCAGTTATAAAGTTAATGTTTGTGGAAAAACAGAAAACAAAAAACTGGTTTGTCCTTACAAAGAGAATTTTTAAAAATAGAAAACACACAACAAACCTTTCTTCCCCTCCCTGCTCCAGCCCGCTGTGCCACCTAATAACTTCTATTTTGGAATTAAATTTTGGAATCAGTCCCTTCTACTTTCATCAACAGAAGGAGATCCTTCAGCAGAAAAAGCCCTTTCCATTTTGGCCATAATAGCAAAAGAATTACAAAATTGTACACTGTAGCAACACAAAACCATCCAAAATGTTGGATGCAATATACTCAATAATTTATACAGGTTTTTAAAAACAATAGGCTTTTCTAACTCATCTTCAAGTTTTCTATGCTTCTAGGATACCATAGGCAGGAATGTCACCAGTGCTATGGAATATTAATGGGATGCCTACATTTATGGTGGCCCTTTCTCTCCAAAAGAAAAAGAAAAGCCTAAAAAACACATCCCTAAAGGTGCTGGATCATATTCCTCCAACAAAAAGTAAAAACACTCCACAAGATTTAGCAATATAGGAGCAAGTAATGAAAACCTGTTATAAGAACTGTTCTGGAGAATTATACTGCATAAACAGATAATATACTAGTACTGTTTAAATGAAAGAGGAAACTGAAACATTTGCCTGTCTTGGGAAGAGTAGGTGAAAACAATACACAATACACATTCAATACAGATATTTATGCAAATTTGTAAAAATTAAAATTTGAGTTAAAAGCCTTGAATTATGCAATACAGTATTAGCTATTAAATAATATGATATGTTTCTTTATCAATAGGTTAGGACCAACATATTTTTTCCCAATACTTTCCAACAATGACTAACTGGAAATGCTGTTAAGAATGTTGCTCTGTATTTTTCAGCTCTCTAAAATTCAAATGAGATAAACAGATGTGCTAAATGCTACAGTTCTGCATTTATTTAATAAATATCCCCACAGGATTAAAACTTGAACGATATAATTAATTTACAGCACAAGTGATAAAACCTTAAAATCAGATGTAGAGAAGTTCCAGAATTTTGACACCATGGCTGGGGGAATCCCATTTTTCAGGAAGGATATACATTTTTAGAAAAAATTGGGGGAAAAAACATAATATTAGCATCCTTTACAGATTGAGAATCATTTTATTACTTCAGGATCATAAAATCTATTCTGTACATAATGATACAATTATATGATGTTGTTTTGGATAAATTTATGTTTGGTATATTAAAATACAATTCAGTCAGACAATTGTTACAAAATTGAATGTCCTTTTTAATGTTTTGTTTTGTTTTAGGGTAGCTGGTTTTTCTTCCCCTTGGTTACAAATGGAGCTACAAAGTCCTCAGGTTTAAAGAATCGCTTTGGTTCTACCACTTTATTAAGATCAGATAAAATGATTTTAAAAACAGAAGAAACCATTAATATTAGTAAAACAGAAAATTAAAATTAATTTTTCTTCCTCTATCCCTTCACAGTGTCAAACATACATAAAACATTCATTCCAATAAGGAGGACAGAAATGATACCAAGACTAGCAATTGCAGTGATTAGATAGTGTACAAGTCTTCCCATTATGTTATTCATAATTCTGAAAGAAAATATTCCAAAATAATTTTTCTCAACAAAATATTAATTTTTCCTCCTGAGGGCTTGGGGGGAGGAAAACCCCAGGAAAAAAAACTGTTTTCTTCCAAATTCGTGTGGACCTTAATTTCTCCATTTTAAAATATTAAAAGAAACAAAAAATGTCCACACTGCAATCCTATATGTGTCTACTCAAAAGTAATCCCTTGAGTTTACTTCCACAACTGAAAGTCACTTAGGGCCTTTGCAGACTGCTAGAAATAATGCAAATTGAGTCCAATTTAACTGCTCTGGCTCAGTGCTAGGGAATCATGGGAATTGTATTTTTTTTTTCTGAGACATTGAGCCTTCTCTGTCAGAGAGCTCTGGTGCCACAATAAAATACAGTTCCCATGATTCCCTAACCCTAACCCTTAAAGTGGATCCAACTTCCACTATTTCTGGCATTCTGCAAAGGCCCTAAGACCTAAGTGCACAGGACTACAACCAAAGGGCATAATCCTATTGCACCCTTCTGTGGACCCAGCTGATTCTGTGCCTATTGTGGCCAGGGTTTTGGTATCTTGGAGGGCTACAGGATGGGAATAATCCCACTGGCATCCGATATCAATGTATACCATTGGATCCTGGCCCAAAAATTTATGATAATGTTTTTAAATGGCTCCTTTTTGAAACAACATGACGGCCACCAATTTTATGACAGAAGGATCCCTCACACATACACACAAATAATAATAATAATAAAATTTATATAAATTACGTAGAAATTAATTTACTTGTTGAAGTGCCTGTCAATCAGAGAAGAGTAGCAGCTTTTTTTTTTTTTTAAAGGTTTTACAATATGGCAAGGACAAGAGGCAAGAAGCTGGCTGAAAATGCAGTTGAAAATGCAAATATTTTCTTTAGTGCTCTAGTATCTGCTTTTGATGTGATCCCCTCAATACAAGCAGTTGTGTCTCTGAAGAGTTGCAGGCTACTCAATTTTACAATGTGACTCATTATTCATATGATCTTTAGGTTCACCAAAATAGTTTTGAAAGCAGCTCTCTGAGGGACAGCCAAACCAATGAGTATTGAAAGAACTCCCACAGGCATCTCATGGCAGCATTTCAGTCAACTGTATATGCAACACCATAAAGCTCAATTCTATCACTGAGAGTTGCCAGAAGTATAACGGTTTCATTGGCAGATCCCAAATTCAAAAGGCAGTAACAAAACTTAAATTATTCTCCCACACAAGTCACTGCCGTCACCATTTGAAAATTATCGACTTCCTTTACATTAAAAAAAAAAATCTGTATTTATTTATGTTCAACTTCTTAATGAACTATATACTTCATGGCTGTTCAAGGGATATGTTTTAAAATATAGTTAGAAACAGGGAGTTGCCTTTCATGTCGGCAAAGACATCTGACAGGACATATTGTATGGAAGCTAGCATGCATTATATTTCCTTATAAGATATGTCATCCTTGTTCTCAAATGAGTTTAATACTGAAGCTTTGTCTGCACCGAAGTTACCTGTTTTGGTACAGATTTCCAACAAATTGCTACACTTACATCATGAAGCCCGCATCCCATTAAGAAAGTAACATAAACCATGGTCAGATAAACAACTCTCCATTAGAAAAACAGAATCTTCTCAGGGTCCTGGACAGATTATGAGCCTAAGCAGGCAACAGATCAATCTAGAGGGTTTCCAATTTGAACATGGCGGCAGTCCAAAATTGTAAATAAGTTTCTGCTAACAGATTCTAAGCTTGGAGCTAATTACGCACTGTGTGTGTGTGTGTGTGTATACATGTGTCTTGTCTGTCTGTCTTTCTGTTGCCTGTTGACTTGTGAAGATCACATGAATTTCACAGGGTTTTCTTAGGTAAGGAATATTCAGAGGTGGTTTTGCCAGTTCCTTCCTCTGAAATATCGCCTACAGCACCTGGCGTTAATGGGTGGTCTGCCATTCAAGTATGAACCAGGGCTGACCTGACTGCTTCCAAGATCAGACAGGATCTGGTGCCTTTATAGTATTTAGGGCAGTGATCGCAAACCTTTTAGAGATCGAACACCCAAACCTAAAGGTGTTCCGGCATCAGACATACCTGGTGCTAGGGGGTGAGACTTCTGTGGGGTGGGACTTCCAGGGGATAGAACTTCTGCCTTCCAGGGTTGGGACTTCCGCCTTTGGCAGGCAGAACCTCCCTTTCCGCACACTCGGGCCCTCAGCTGCCTTTCCAGAGACAGCTGAAGGCCTGGGACGGCAGGCAAGAGGAGGAACAGGCATGCACCTGTTCTTCCTCTTCCCGACTATCCTGGGCCTTAAGCTATCTCCAGAGAGGCAGCAGAAGGCCCGGGAGGGTGGAGGGAAGAGGAGAAACAGGTGTGTGCCTGTTCCTCCTCTTCTCCCCACTCTCCCGGGCCTTCAGATGTCTCCAGGGAGGCAGTTGAAGCACAAGACGGTGAGGGGAAGAGGAGGAACAGGTATGTGCCTGTTCCTCCTCTTCCCCGCCCTTCCATGCCTTTAACTGTCTCTGGAGAGCCAGCTGAAGTGATGGAAAGGTGGAAGAAGAGGAGCAAGTGCATGCCTGTTCCTCCTATTCCCCCACCCTCCTATCTCTTCATGTACCTGCCAAAATGGCTTTGCGTGCCAGAGATGGCACGTGTGCCACAGGTTAAAGTGCAGTTAGATTCTTTGTCTGAAAAGTCTAAGATGGCTCTTTCAGGTTTGAAATTTGGCAAGTGGTGTTCCTTCCACTCAGAAGGAGTTCCCATCAAATTCTTTTAAGATTCTAGGCCAAAGAGTTGGAAGGCTGTCAACAAGACAAGTACCCCAGACAGTAACTTTCACATGTGTCTCCTCCACTAGATAGATGAAAGGAAGTTGCTCTAACTGAACTATAGAAACCACAGATGCTTAACTGACTGGCCAATTATCATCAAGCCAGCTGACCCACAAGGCTGTACACTAGCCAGTTCAGAGTATTGGAAAAGACTATTTTTCAATCCTGTAGCATTCCCACCTACCAGACAGGTCAGAATTATTATGATATCACCTAGGCACCTCATGTTTAGTTTTACACACTAGTACATGTTTTCCATACTATGGCTCTTACAGAGTGCAGCCAATTAGACTTTACTCCATCAAGTGACCCAAGATCTCCATGGCATTTCTTTTCATTTTCTAGAGTTGAACAACTGTTCCTTTCTTTTTCTTTTTCTTTTCCTTTTCTCTTTCTTTTTTGGTGCATCATGATGCCAGCCTCAGAGGCACTGAGTCTTCTCTACTGTTTGTTCTGAAACACGTAATGCATTTCAGATTGGTTAACAACTGCTGGTTTCTCTTTCTTTTTTGCTTGGACACTCCTGATATTCACTGTGTTTAGCTTAACTCTAAATTTAATCAATGATGATGATGATGATGATGACTTATTTATATAGTGCCATTGACATTCAAGCCCTGTACAAAAAGGGGGGAATGTACATCCCTTCCAAATGCATACAATATGTTTTTTAATGGGACAGAGCATACAAGATTCACTAGATCTCCAACATTAGTCCTTGTGATCATATCCCAGCACTATCAGCTTTCTGCTGTAAATGTCTAATACATGTTTCTAGGACCAGATTTATGTTACTTTTGTCAAACCACCTTGCTGTCTTAACTGCCTAGAGAGATCTATGTTGCCCTGGACAACCAGAGACAAAGTTTTGACCGCTGGCAAAGGGCCCAGTGATTCTGGTTCCCAAGGGGAAGTGCTCTAGAAGTTGGAACAATATAACCTGTAAATTCTTTACTTCAGGGTTGCTTATAACTTCTGTATGAATTATAGAGTGTATTACAAGTGCTGTACAAGCTGCTGTTTTTAATACAATTGTCTGAATTAAGAAGTTGTTTGTTAAAATTAAGCAGACAATTTAAAGTGTTACTCAAGTCCTTCTGCTGAGCCATGCCAACCACTTAGCCATATGTTTGGTAATTCTTAGTCGTCATCCACCTCGCCCTTGCATCCTTTCCCAATTCATTTTGCCTCTCTTACTGTTGGTTAGCTTCTTTGGCAGGATCTAAGGAGATGCTCTCTTCTCCATTTTAATTCTATTGTTGAACCAATTATACTGACTCCGTAGTCCTATAAAAATTCCATACAGTCTCTCTCTGTTCTTCACAAAAACTGAGTAAAAACTACCTTTATAATGCTGTTCTCTCTCCTGTCCCCACAACCCGCACTTGTGATGGGGGTGGGACTGAGAAAAGGGCCTCTCCTGATGATCTGAGCCCAGACCGACTCACACAGGGAGATACAGTCTGCTGAATAACCTGAGCCTGAGTCATATAGGGCTTTATAGGTCATAACCAGCACTTTGACTTGTGTACAGAAACAAACTGACAGCCACTGCAGTTGTTTCAACAGGGCATTGTGTGGTCTCTGTATCTTGCCTCAGATAACAGTCTGGCTGCATCTCTTTGGACCAGCTGAAGTTTCAAGTCAGCCCCAAGTAGAGCGTGTTACAGTAGTCCAAACGGGATGTAATCAAAGCATGTACCCCCAAGGCCAGATCCAGCATCTCAAGGAATGGGCACAGTTGGCGCACAAGTTTTAAATGTGCAGAAGTACTTCTGGTCACTGCATAGAACTGGGTATCTAGTTTCAAAGCTGAGTCCAGGAGCACCCCCAAACTGTGAACAGGGGGAGTGTAACCCCATCTAACACAAGCTGGATCCCTATTCCCTGATTCCTCTTTCTTGTCTAGATTAAGTTTCAATTTGTTTGCCCTCATCTGTCCATTATGGATAACAGTCACTGGTTTAGGATCAGGACAGTGTCCTTGGATTGAGGTGGAAAGGAGTAGTAGAGTTGGATGTCATCTCCATATTGATGGCACCTCACCCCAAAACTCCAGATGACCTCTCCCAGCCATTTCATGTATATGTTGAATAGCATAGGGCACAAAGTAGAACCCCAAGGGACCCCACAGCCAATGGTCAGGGCATCGAGCAAGAGTTCCCTAGTACCACCTTCTGGGTGAGCCCCTCCAGGAAGGAATAGAGCCACTGTAAAACAGTATCTCCAGTCCCATGCAAGTGAGCTAGCACAGCAGGATACCATGGTTGATAGTACTGAAAGCCACTGAGCGGTCCAGCAGAACAGGGACACACTTCCACTGTCCAGTTCCCTGTATAGGTCATCCACCAAGGTAAACAAGGCTGTCTCTATTCCACAGCCAGCCCTGACACGAGACTGAAATGGATCTAGATCAGCGGTCGGCAAACTACGGCCCACGGGCTGAACCCTGCCCATCAAGGCCTTGGAACCGGCCCCTGGCCAGTCTTGCTGCCACCACCGCTGCTACGCGGGGCGCCATTTTGGAATGTAAAACTGTGGCAGCGTCATGCGCATGCACTCGCAGCACACGCTGCCGTTTTTTATTCCAAAATGGCGCCTGCAGTCATGCACATGCGCGCACCATTTTGGAAAGCAAAATGGCGCCCACGCTCATGCACGCATGCACACGATGGCAGGCGCCATTTTGGAACGCAAAACGGCACCGTGCATCACGACGGCGGTGGCGCCATTTTGCATTCCAAAATGGCACCCGCTGTTGTGTGCATGCGGCGCGAGCACAGGCGCCATTTTGCTTTCCAAAATGGCACCCGCACTTATGCGTGCATGCACACGATGGCGGGAGTTGTGCAAATGCATACGCGCGTGCCTCTAACACCATTTCCCCTCCCCTTTGGCCCGCCGACTCACAGGGGACAGCGGAACCAGCCCCAAGACAAAAAGGTATACTAACCCCTGATCTGGATAATCTGTTTTGTCTACAAACCCCTGGAGTTGGGAAGCCACCACATATTCCAATACCTCACCCCAATTATAGTAAGTTGGACACTGGCTGATATCCATTATACAGTAGTAGGATTCAGGGAAAGGCCATCCCTGAATCCTACTACTGTATAATGGATATCAGCCAGTGTCCAACTTACTATAATTGGGGTGAGGTATTGGAATACAACTGCCTTGTTGTAGGGAGGCACTGACTACCCCTTTCACTTGAAGACACACACACACACAAGACAACCCTATCATGGGGATTCTTGGCAAGACTTGTTCAGAGAGGGTTTGTCTTTGCCATCCTCTGAGGCTGAGAGAGTATGACTTGCTCAAGGTTATCCAGGGGATTTACATCATCCCAAACAACAGGGTACTCTAGCGTGCCTAAGCAGTTTTAGGGCATTCTGATTTGGAATCAAAAGCAGAAGGTAAGTAGCCTCTGCTCACAGTATTATTGCAACTATCTGTCATCCAACAGTAAGTGAATTTCTTTGGGTTGCCCTTACTCCAAAACCAAGTAATTATTACTATTTACATTCTATTTCTTTTCCTGTCCTCTTCCAAATCGGTAACACAGCATTTGAAAGATTGCCATTTTAAAGTACCTTTTTATGCTCCTTATTTGGCAAACAGTAAGTCTGCCGATTTGCAACTATCTCTTAAATTAGACCTTTACAGCTAGTAGACTGATAACACTACACTGTGCTATGGAGTCTGTAGACTAACCAAGTGATTGCCCTCATTTATAACATATGAGTATGTGTGTATTATAAGTACAGTCCGCAACTTTGAATTGAATGGATGCTCAAGCTATTTCCCCACCCTACTCTCAGGTAACTTTTCATGTTGAAGCAAAGCACATAGATTTGCTATGTGTAAACCACACTTTTGAAAAAGGTGCTCTTGTCTACATGTCTAATATTACACACATATTACTACAAACACATGAATGTTAATGAAAACTGGGCAGTAGCAGACCTGATGTTCTTAGGTGCAAGTTAGTCTATTTTATCTGCCTCAACCATTACTTTTCCCTTCACCCAAAAAATGCATAAAAGCAAAGCAAATGAAACCTCTGTTTAATGTAAAAGTACCAAAGGGGGAAAAGGGGGTAGTAATGCTTTAAAAATCACATGGTTCTACAAACACCACAGGGCCTGCTGCTGCCATGTATTAATTGAATCCTGACACTACTGGTGGGAAAGAGTTCATTTTCTAACATAGTGAATCATGAAGTCATTTCTTTTACTGTCCCCAGAATAGTTCACTTAGCACATACTGATCTCTCTTTCTCTCTCAAAATTTGGTTTCAATTATATCATTAGAATGTTATGCACGGTGATGTGGGTCTCTGTTAGCTACCACAGCCTCAAAAAAGAATTTAAGGTTGGGGGGAAGGGTTCTTTTTGATTTATTGAGGACAAAGCAGTGGTTACAATAATTTCTGTGTGGCGAATAAAACTAGATTTATTAGCCTTATGAAAAGTCAATCCCATAATGTTTAAACAGCACAGAAAACACTACTAAGTTTGCTGGAATATTTTCCAAAGAAGTAGTACCCAATATTTTACTTAACCTCATATGGAAAATTCTATTTTCTCTATTGTTTGTCTAGATAGCTAACATTTACCTGCATTCATTCTTAAATTTATTGGCAAAAATGAATTACAGAGAAGAAAATTCCAAATCATGTGTTGCTGCTGTTTTATATCACGAGCTACACTATTGGAAGCTCTGTAGCTAGGAGCAGCACTTAGCTACCACCAAAGCGCTCAGATTTCACCACAGGAATATAGGATAATATGGTATTTTCTCAGGAAATATGTTCTCACCCACTGGGGATGAAAACTTAAATCGCTCTAATTGAAACTGGTGGTATAAAGCTTCTAATGTGAAAAATACCATGACAGGAGTGAATGGAAGCCACAATGATCCACCATCAGTATGCAGATGACACCCAACTCTATCACTCCTTTCCACCCCAATCCAAGGAGGCTGTCTTGCTTCTAAACCAGTCTGTCATCAGTAATGGATTGGATGACAGCAAACAAACTGAAACATAATCCAGACAAGACAGAGGTGCTCTTGGTCATGCAGAAGTCAGATCATGGAATAAGGATTAAGTCTGTGTTAGATGGTGTTACACTCCCCCTGAAGACCCAAGTTCACAGTTTGTGTGTACTCCTGGACTCAGCTTTGAACCTGGCAAGGTTTCTTTGAACTTGGTCAGGTTTCTGCACTGGCCAGGAGTGCTTTTTCACATTTACAGCCTGTGTGCCAACTGTGCCAGCTCCTCGAGATGTCAGAACTGGCCACAGTGGTACATATCTCAATTATATCTCATTTGGACTACCCAAATGTGCTCTACTTAGGCTGTCTTTGAAAAGCATTTGGAAGCTTCAGCTGGTCCAAAGAGCTGCAGCCAGAATGTTAACTGGGGCAGGGAGACCATCCAGTGCCCCTGTTTAAACAGCTTCACTGGTTGCCAGTTTGTTTCCAGGCACAATTCAAAGTTCTGGTTATGATATGGTTCAGGCCCAAGCTATATGGTTCAGGTCTCAAAGGTGCTACAAGATCCCTTTGCATACTGATTAATCCCATGGAAAAATGAGTGGGCTCTTTAGCAATCTTTTAAGCTATTCATTATTTAAAATCTCAGCCTCAGAGGGTGGCAATGGCAAACCTCCTCTGAAGAAACATGCCAAGAAACCTCGATAGATTTGCCTTAGGGTCACCATAAGTAAGTAACAACTTGAAGACACACAACAGCAGCAATTTGGTGGTGGTGGTGGTGTGCCTTCTAGTCATTTGAACCCTAAGCAACCCTAAGGCAAACCTATGGCAGAGGTTTCTTGGCAAGATTTATTCAGAGTGAGTTTCCTTTTGCCTTCCTCTGAAGCTGAAAGAGAGTGACTTGCCCAAGATCACCCAGGGGGTTTCCATGGCTGAACAGGGATTCTGGTTTTCATAGTCGCAATCCAACACTGAAACCACTACACCATGCTGGCTCTCATTATATGCAGTCATAGATATATCCAACATATACATTCTGTTTAGAGAGAAACAGATATGTCAATGTCTGGGTGCTTTGCTTTCATCACAGTATATTACTTTGCATGTAAAGCATCACACATTCATTACGTGACAAGATATGGTGCATAAGTTGTTACACCTTCACAGGGACTGAACCTCTCTCTCTGCATCTCCTTAAGAGACTTTAATACAGGCAGCTAACACAGAGAGGAAAATTACCAACTTGAACTATTAATCCATTAAGAGTACCATCTCATCTGTTGAGAAACTATATATTTCTAAACAAGCATCTATTAACACACAGGCATCCAAGAACAAATCTGCTTGAGCACTGTTAAATCTAATAGCATGCATTGCATTCATAAGCATCTCTACATACATCCATTATAATCACAGAGATATATAGAGACTGGCAGAGCAGTCTGATTTCAGCCTCCTCTTGGCTTCTTTTATTCTCTCCCTAGCCTCTGCTCAGCTATCAGCTGTTCCAACAAAACAAAGATGCTCACAATGCCTCCTCTATGTTGTCTAACCAAAACAGATCTTAGATATGACATCACTCCAGGTCTTGCTGGAGATAGTATAAACAAACCATGCAGAGCTGGATCTTGGCTTTTGGCTGCCTTCTATCAGATTACATCAGCCACTGCACCTGCTATGGTTTCTTTTAGCAGTCAGATCTACTCAGATATCAATGCTGGCAGAAATGCAAACATCATGATCTCTTTGTTCACATTTGAGTAGGTGTTCCACCTGACATTAGCCTGTCTCCTTGTCCCCAAGTACACACACATAAACTCTAATACACCTAGTGTCCAGCGTTTATCTTTGGTTCTACATTATATTCTATAGATTATACCAGGGGTAGGCAACCTTTTTGAGCCGGGGGCCGGGTTGCTGTCCCTCAGACAACTGGGGGGCCGAAGAACCAAAAATAAATAAATAAATAAATAAATATTTAAAAAATAAAAAATTTAAAAAATTAAAAAAATATTCATGCACACTCTCTCAGCCCCAGAAAAGCCATGGCAAAACCCCTGTGGAGATTTTGCCAAGAAAACCCCAAGAACAAGTAATAGCAATAATAATCAATATCATCATGGCAGGCAGCAGGGGGCAGTGGCGGCGGTGGCGGCAGGACTGGCCTGGGGCCGGTCCAAAGGCCTTGAGGGGCCGCATCCGGCCCCCGGGCCTTAGGTTGCCTACTCCTGGATTATACTCTGTATATATGTTTCCAGGCATGACCTGTATACAGGGGATTGGGGAAACCTGTCACATGGCACAGAGGCCCACAAAAACCTGGAGCTGGTGATAGTTCTATAGAAAATAGAAAGTCATTGCTCTGTACATTAAGATATTCTGCTACCTTTGAGTTCTCTTCCTCTTCTGAGATCCACCAAAATAATCCTCCCGTTTCCCTATGCCACACCTGTTTGTTCTAGAGCCTGGATGCAGCCACTGAGAAAGCCTTACAAATATGTTATTCTGCCCTCTCCATACCACTGGGCTTACCATTTTAATATGTAACAGCTAGACAGAAAATTTAATATCAATACGCACTTGTGTTCACGAGCTACATCAGTAAAAAGAACCATACAAAATACTCAGTGTTCAATGGTGTTTAATTTCCTTGTAAATGCATTTAGGAGTGCAGCTTTAAATCCTACTGAAAGTCAGTGAGATTTCAATAGAGGTTGTTTTAGCAAGGACAACTAAATTTTAAAACCTTATTTAACCCTTAGGTCCAAAAGTCACTGCATAAATAATCCAGTCTGAGATCACTTTAACTGCCCTGGCTCACTGCTAAGCAATCTTAGGAATTGTAGTTTATTATGTCTCCAGAGCTCTCTGACACTGACAGCACTCTAGAAATAAACTTTAATAAAAAAAATAAACTTTAATAAATAATAATAATAATAATAATAATAATAATAATAATAATAATAATAATAATAATAAAAAATGTCTTACAAAACTACAGTTCCCAGAATTCCCCAGCATTGAGCCACGCAGTTAAAGTGATCTCAAACTGAATTATTTCTGTAGTGTATTTTGGAGCTTAGACACATGAAAAATATTTGCATCAAGTCCTTACATCCCTAACTCTAACCTCCTCCATGGAGAGGATCAACACAGCATGAATTTGTTATCCTCTCACCTGGACCTCTTATTTAAGCACTCATATCAGCTTCTCTGCTATATGTTTTGCCCACAAAATGACATGGGACATGTTACACTGAGCAGAACAAAAAAGTTCCCCAATGGCAAAATATAATAGGTTTGTTGAGACAATTGTAGTCCTACTCTCATTTCTTGTTCAAAAATGTATAGTATGGGTAGTTGCAACATGATGGCAGTGTCACCTGAAGAATTTAAAATGTCTAGATTTTAGATGTACTGTAGCTCTGAATTCTGCAACAAAGCATGGCTCTAGAATACTACAATATCTAGGAAGATTGATATCTTCCTTATGAAAATTCTTGTTATCCTGTTATTTAAACAGTGAACTAATACATCTTCAAATAAAATGTATTGCAGGTGAAAGTGTTTCAGCCTTAAAAGTGGCTTAAAATATTTAAATAAAATCTAACCAACAGTTTAAAAGCAGGAAAGTTAAAACAGTAAGCACATTCCTTTATTGAAATTATATATGAATAGATCAAGCCCTCATGAACAGATTGCAATGTACTGAATTTTAAGATTTCAGATTACTACACAAAGTAACACACACTAATTAAAGCTCCAGTACATCTGCAACTACATCCCCATGACCCACCAAGACAGCTGCACTCTTATGGGACAATGACATTTACAAATTCCTGACAAATGCATGAGATCCGGAGCTAAAGCATTATCGGTTGAGGGGATCTAACTACAGAATGCACTCCCCTAGGAACTCAAGACACTTGGAATTCAAATAACTTAAGGACATATGGCAAACCCTTCTTTGATATAATTTTTCCGACAAGAGAAATAAATTTAAATTTTAGGAAGATTCTATACATTCTTTCCCAAGAGTTGCTTCCTACAAAGGAATACATAGAAGATTTGGTATGACCTACATGCAAGCAACTATTTGAAAGTAAATTGCTTAAGTAAATTGCAGGAAATGGTAGAATGATATAATGGTCTTGCATAGAACAACTGCATAAAGTTATGACTAAACAAGTGACAACAAAATTAAGTGATCAAACCAAGAAAAAATTATTCAGAACTTTTTAAAATAACATTTTAAACTTTACAACTACATGTCAGGCTAAAAACTGGACTTTAAATAAGCAAGTAATTTCTAATTTTAGCAAAGGTAGCATAATTCTTGGATGACTGGCTATCAAATCCTACAAATTAATCAACCTCACCAACTAAGGATTTTCTGATAGTCTAAAAAACTACACTGTGCCAGGACAGTCAGTGGATTTCAACCTATTAACTCCACAAAAGCCTTCAATAGAAAGGATGATGCTAATGGCATAAAGTTTACCAATAAGAAAAAATAAAACATGATTAAGCAGTGGACCTAGGGGCTCATTCTCACTATGATTTAAAGTGATTCACTGGTCGCTTTATATGTGCCTCATTCACATTGTGACCTGACCGCTATAGGTTGGAGATGCCTTGAAGCAAGGCAAATGCAAAAAAAATTACTCTTTTCAGACATTAGTTTTTTGGTGGTTCTTTTGGAAAAAACCCAACAATTCGGTAGCTTGTCAACAAGTGTGAATGAAGGACCTAATTCGCATTGTGCTGGAATTGAGGGACTAAAGGCAGAAGGTTAGGGCTTCCTCTGGCAAAGGAGAACAAGGGCATTCCTCAAAAGGGAGACCATTCCAGAAGAAAACAAAAGAAAGGGAGGACATGGCATCAAAGAAAAGCTAAAAGCACTCATATAGAAATGTAAGTGCAGGCTTCTTAGTCATGCTCAAAATGGAGGACTTTTAAGAAAGAGAGAGGACATGACCCAAGAAAGGACTTTCCACCACCACCACCGCTTTCCCGGCTCCAGGGACCGGAGAGATCTCCGGAGGAGCAGGCAAGGCCAAGCAGCTGAGCTCTCCCAGCCCAGCGGCTGCCTCAAAGAAATCGAGGCCGCTCGGTTGCTTGGCCCTTGAAAAGGAGGACACCTGCTGTTCACCCTGTCTCCCCTGGGGAAAGAGAGTGAGACGAGAGTGCCTTTCCTCCACCTTTGGCCCTGGGCATGGATGTTTGCCACCTAAACCCTCAAGGAGCCCTCCCTGACCCCAGTGGCACTGGCTTTCTGGAGGGCTGAGCCTGCCTTGTCCCAGCCATTTTTCCCTTGCCTCCTTGGATTTTTCTCCTCCTTCCTCCGCATCCTCCCCTTTTGTAGCCACAGCCTCAGGCAAAGGGGTTCCTTCCCTTCCAGTCGCTCTGGTGCCTTCAGGTACAGCTAGGGAGGGCAGACAGCAGGGGATGATGGGGGTGGTGGTGGAGTAGGAGGAAGGGTTGCTCTCTCAGCCTCTTGGAAGAGCCAGGACCAGGTTTCTCTCCCCTGCAGCAGAGCTA
>CM034706.1:29998329-30014228 GCA_020142125.1 Phrynosoma platyrhinos
CCAAGTGTGGTTAACAATGTTGCCTAAATAGTGGCAAACTATCATTAGGGGGGGGTATTTTAAAGGAACAAATGCAGCAAGCCACAAGAACCTACAGATCTTCTCACTGCTTGTCTATGGATTAAAAAAAATTCTGTAGCACTATGTCTGCACTGGCCAAAAAAACCCAGGAAACATCACCTAATCCTCTTAAGGTGAACTTGATTACAAGCCTGCAGTAAAGGTGACTTGTTAGCTTACTATATTTACACACAAATAATATAACTCTAGAAAGGAAAAATGAAATTCTATGCAGATTTTGCACTTTCCCCATAAACAGGGTAATTAAAGTGAAAAAAATATACAAACATGAGTAAAATATTATCAGGATAGTAATGTTCGATTTTGTTTAATGTCTACATGTACAGCTGAAGTCAAACAGTAAGCCTGTATATGCCAAACTGTTCATGCTTTAGACTTGTTGAGAAACAAAAGTGTTTTGTGGATTTTCCATAATATTGTATTTTTTATATGGCCAACAAAGCTACCCCTGGATATATTTTAAAGACTTCCCCTTCCATTCCTTTCACAATGCTTTTTAAAAGAGGCAATTCCTGCACTTCTTCAAACTAAATCATATTCTTGCAAAATTCATTTTTCAGATTTTGCTTCTAAAGACTGAATTCATAATTATGCTTTGATAAATATTTCCTACTTCTTGCTTAATGTTGCTCAGTGTCTCTTGCTAACTTGAAGAGACAGTTAAGTTCCTTGAAGTCACAGGATTCTAAACCTAATGTTCTATAAACAGTTTTGCAGGTTCTGCAAAACTTACATCATAAACTACATGAACTTTCTATCTTCTTTAAATGGACTTACAACTAAATTATGTATATTACCTTATCCATTTCTGATGTTTCCTAGTTTTGATTTTTTTTAAGTTTTAGAGATAGGATACCTCATATTATGGTTACTTTTCAATATTTTTGCTGTATGGTAATTTTCTAGATGGTTTATATATAATTTCATTATTCCATTGGAAGTTTAAATTGTATTCTAGTTAACACATGCAATTTATGAGTTTAATAAGTTTTCTGCATCATTGTTAAATAAGCATTCACAAGTACCAGACTTTCCTGGATAGTTTGTGTGTGTGTGTGTCACTCAGTTTAGAGACCTTCTGTGTGTAAGGGTACACTACTTTATGTTTCCCTTTTAGCCTGTTTCAGGTGACCATTTCACCATGTAATAAACTATGAATAATTTAATCTATGCACAAAACTCCTCCCTTCATGTCATGTATCAACTAAATCAAGAAATTAACTAAACTCAACTACTGTCAAACAGAAAATCACAGTGACCATGTTAAGACCACGAACCTAAACTTGAACCTAAACTGGTTTGGAACAGGTGTAAGGTCCTGCCTTGTCCTCACCCTGGAAACAAGTTTCTCCATTTGGAAAAAAATTGAAAGTTATGGTTCTATGGGATTAACAGGTTTAATTGCCATACACTAAGAAAGGAGAATGCCACAGGTTAAATGCAGCCGGGTGATAAGAAATTGATTAAGAACATAATGGATAATTGCAGATCTACGTCTACGATATCCATGTCTACAATCTCCCATAAGTAATTTCTCTTTCAATTCAATGTAATCCATAGTGAAGTTAACTTGATCAAAATGGCAAAGCACTGTATAAAGTGACAGAGGACTGTGCTAAATAATAATACACTGGTTACCCTAATTACTGATGCCTTGTCTCACATCTGCTTTGGCCTTAATACTTTACTCTAGGGTACTGGTGGTGAACCTATGGCACAGGTGCCAGAGGGGGCACTCAGAACCCTCTCTGTGGGCACACATGCCATCATCCCAGCACTGAATTCACCAGAGTTTGTTACTAGAAAGCCACAGGGACACGGCACTTTGCGATAAATAAATGGATTTTGGGTTGCAGTTTGGGCACTCAGTCTGTAAAGGGTTTGCCAGCACTGCTCTAGGGACAAGAGGAACTGAAACAATGTTAGTGAGAATAAGTCCAAGGCATCAAAGAAAGTAAGAGCACGCAGAAACTAGGACAAGAGTGGGAATCCTATGGTCTCCAGATGTTGGGTTTGCAATTGGATAAGCTACCTCAAGCTGCTGGGAATTGCAATCCAGCAACATCTGGAGGGTGACATAATTCCCACTTTTAAAACAAAAGAAAGTCCAATGTCAAAACATCAAGTGCATGCAATCATTTCATAAATTCAGTTTTCTCTTTCAGAATAACAGCCAAAGGGAGCAACTAATTGTATGTGACTGCTTTAAAGGGAATCTGTGGTACACAGGCAACTGCATTCATTCCCACTGTCATCTTCCAGCAGCTTCAGCTAACTAGCTCAAGACAGAGTGGCTCTAGGGTTGTACCACACAGAGATTGGTTTTGTTGTCTCAACAGTAACCACAACCAATGCTTCTGCTTGGAGATAGTAAATCTGTTTTGTAAGCGGCAGGACCTTTCCCTACCATGAGATCTGTGTTGTTGCACATTGATGCCTGCTGGTTCAATCTTCTACCAGTGGTTCTGCCTGTTCCCAAAACTTTTGGAAAAGAAGTGACTCCTTTATCTGTTTTTTAAAAATGTCTACATTATTGCCCAGATATCATAGTCACACACTATATGCTAAAAAAAAATTTTTTTAAAAAAAAAAAGGTCAGAGAACTGGGGATTCCCAAAATCTCACATGGTCTTCTGCAATCAAGTACATATAGCAAGTCATAATAGGCTTGTTGGAATTCATGAAGTTCCTATCAGTCACCTCATTTTGGGAGCAGTAGGAACCTCCACTCTTTCCTTTCCTGTCTCTACTGGACAGTCAAAGTCCTTAAGCCCTGTTCAACATTCCAGTAGGGAGGCCTGTAATAAGTCTGGTGAAAGTGGCTATCAGATCTTAGGAACACAGTCTGCAGCAAGGATAAAAATATAGAAACCAGATATATAAGAAACGGTTGGCCAAAAGCCTAGGTCTTTCCATTTTACCTGTCAGACTCACATCTCAACCACTGCCCCTCTTCTTGGTCCTGCTCTCCATTAGCCCCCATTCACTATTTGAAGTTGAAAGTTTTGTACAACCATTTGTAAGTTCTTGAAGCAGTGCCTCCTTCATCAAATCCCTGTTAAGTCTAAATTAGTAGTTCTCAAACAGCTACTAGCTCCATCAGGCCTAGCCAGAGTAAAAGGAGAGCTCTCCCTCCAGTCCATCTGCCATGGTCCAGGCCTCAGAGAATGAAGAACTGCTGAACCTGATCCCCTTTCCCCATTGCCATGCCCTTCTCCTTTTGTGTCATGTCTTTTTAGATTGTAAGCCTGAGGGCAGGGAACCATCTAATTAACCATTTGTAAGCCACTCTGAGAGCCTTTGTGGCTGAAGAGCGGAGTATAAATACTCCAAATAAATAAATACTTGGTGGCAGCGGCAATAGTGAAAGGTAACACTGGCAATTACCCCTCAGAGACTGTTAGTTATGTGCAGAGGGAGGCATTGGTAAACCTTCCTTTTCAAGACCTTTTCCCATGAAAACCATATGATGAGACAATCCAAAATGAAACAACAGATAATGCCAGAAGATGAAACTCAGGCTTAATGGCATACTGGGACACAGCAGAGGACAATTATGAGTAACACTGTGGCTAAGGACGCAACTGGACTCAAGCCAAAACGATGTTCAGCTGCTGATGTAGAAGCAAAAGTCTGACACTTCACAACACATATTATAGAAACATGGAACATGGGAAGCATGAATTAGGGGAAGTTAGACATAGCAAAACAAGAAATGGAATGTATAAACATTGCAGTATTTGGGTAAACAAGCTAAAATGGACCAGAATGGATCATTTTGAGTCAAATAACTGCACAGTATTTTACTCAGCAAATGAAATAAGGAATGAGGTGGCATTAACAGTGAGGAAAGATGTAGCAAAAGCCCCTCAAGAGATATAATGCAAAGTCTGATCAAATCACGTCAATAATCCTTTAGGGAAAACACATCACTATAACCTTAATTCAAAACTATGCTCCATCTACAGAGGCAGAAGAAGAAGAAATTGAAAGTTTATGCTGGAGTCCAGGAGGAAACTGATCAGGACTTCTTGTCATAGGTGGCTGGAATGTAAAAATAGAAAACACAGTACTATCAAAGACTATAAAAAAATTGTCTACGATCAAGAAATGAAGCAGGAACCAATGACTGAATTTTACAAGGCCAAAAGTTTGTTCATCGCAGATACTTTCTTCAAGCAACCAAAGAAGCAAGTGTGTACATGGACATCACCTGATGGCCAATACAGAAATCAAACAGATACATAATTGGAAGCAGAAGATGAAGCTTCAACTTTCTGCAAAAGCAAGACCAGGAGGAGACTATGGCACAGACAATAAACTGCTATTTTCAAAAACTAGGGTAAAGCTAAAGAACACTAAACCAACCATTGTGCCAAACTACAACCTGAAGAACACCCCTGTAGATAATGTAAAGCTAATGTTAAAAACAAATTGCACTATTAAGCCTAACTGACGGAACCAGAAGAACTCTGGACTAAAACCAGGGACAGCGTCAGAGAGGAATGCAAAAAGATAGTATTTGCAGCCAAAGCAAAGAGGATGCCAGATGAAAACTCTTCAAGAAGTTAAGAACAGATAAGAAGAAAAAGTAAACAGTGACAAAAATAGGTTCAGACCCTGAATGCAACTGCTCAACAACAGGGAAAAAAAAGAACAAGAGACGTCTTCCACAAGATCTGAGAAATCAAATGGAAATTTAAATTAGAATGGGGATGTTCTATGATTGGCAGGGGAACACACTAATGACCAAAGACAAATAAAAATAAAATAAAAAGACAAAGGAAACAATACCCTGAAGAACTATATGAAAGAGATGAAAAGAAGACAGATTCAAAGACTTATTTGAAGATGAACCTACAATTTTTGAAAGGGAAGTGGAAGTTTCAGAGAACTTGGGAGAACTAAATCACTAGGAACAGATGGCATACCAATAGAGCTGCTTCAGTCTACACAGACAGAATCTGCTCCAGTTCTAATTAAAACCTGTCAACAAATATGGAAACAAAACAATGGCCCACAGACTGAAAATGCTCAATATGCATTCCAATCCTCAAGAACAGGGGCACCAGGGATTGCAGTAACCACAGGACCATTGCGTTAATTTTCCATGCAAGCAAAGTGCTGCTGCTGATCACTTGTGCACCTGTGTGATTGATTCAGGCAACACCAAAAAATAGGGTAAGCAAAGGTGCCGGTGGCTGCCTTGCCCCTTCCCCTGTCTCTGCACTGACATACAGTCCGCACACCAATGCATTGTTCACTCTCTCTGGCTTGAACAGGCACAGTCAGGATTTTTGTTTTGTTCCAGTGTTAAGGACTAGAAAGACTTGGGGTCGTTTTCTTGTCATTTCAGCCATGCATGTCATCTCTACAGATGAGTTCCATGCATCTGAGGTTGTAGACCAAGTCTACAAAAAATTATGCTACAACTTCTTTCACTCAGTCTCAAGGATGCTACAAGATGCCAACAATAAATAACATGAAAGTACAATTTGTGATACTATACATCCTACCAACACAGAGAGTGACATACAGATAACATTCATAAATCAGCTTTAATGAAAACTATTTAAGAGTGTAAGATATATTTTAAAATAAAAGACAAAGATGATGCTGAACCAGATATCTGAAGCTCTTAAGGGCAGATGAGGAAAGGGGGAACTTGGAAACTAGTAATATAGGAAGAATTATTTTTCATGAAATAAGCTGAATTTATAATTTCCTAAATATATGCTTAGAAAAGGGAAAAGATTGCTTTCATTTACATTCTTATTATTACAAAGATAAATCCTATCACTGGCATGAATCCAAGAGTTACTCTCCAAGGGTGAACATACCATGGAATAATTTGTTCAAATGTCAGTTGTAATTTTCAAAACTCCTTTCTTGCTATAGATTCTTAAACATCTGTAACAAATACTTGTTTTGGGAGTGCTTTACATTTGTGACATTTGACCTTTTGCTGTATGTGCCACAAAATTCAAGTTTCAAATACCAGGCAAGCAGGAAATCTGATCATTCCAGCAGTAGCCATCTGCATGGTCCAATATCAAATATTAGTTCTGGGTTGCACAAAGTCATGTGTTACAAATCTGTTTCTGCAGCTTCTATAATTAGTCGTAATTTGCTGCATTTAAAATGTGTTTCTTATGGGACATCTGGCCTCAAAAACTTTTACCTTAGCAAGGAAAAAAATACTTCAGTTCTGGGAATCTTTTTAAATACATAAAGCACTGCACGGTGGGCATAACTAGGACCAGACTTCTTAAAACATGCACCAATTCTTATTATATTTAAATATTAACTGAGATGAAACTATTCCCCAAAAATGAGTTCTGAGTAACTAGACTTGAGAAATCTAATTATTAACCTTGATGTTATTAAAAAGATTAATACATTCTGTATCATAGCTTGGGTTGTTGTTTGTTGTTGTGTGCCTTTGTTTCCAACTCATGACTATGGAAAAGCTATCATGTTTTTTTCTTGGCACGTTTCTTCAGATGAGGTTTGCCACTGCCTTCTCCTGAGGCTAAGAGAGTGCAACTTGCCCAAGTTCACCCAGTGGGTTTGAATGGCCAAGTTGGGAATCAAACCCTGGTCTTCAGAGTCATAGCCCAACATTCAAATCACTTTGCCACGCTGGCTTTCCATTGCTTGGGAGTCCTGTATGTTTCACATGAGAATCAATCAAATGTAACATCAATAACAACTGAAAGAAAAACAAATTAAGCAGACCCATAATTTAAGTTGGTAAGTGACAAGAACCAGTTTTATTACCAGTACAGGTACAAGAAGGGGACTTAATCAGCATGGCAACTCACTCTGATATGTGATATGGGCCTCACTCTGGCTCTCTTCACTAAAAGTTCACATGGAAGAGATACTTTATTTTAAAGGAACCCCGACATGGCAAGCCAATATAATACAGACAAAAATGTACAGTAAAAAATGGTTGTGCACAAGCATCTTGGGATCTGATTAAAACTGTTTAAGGATCCAGCCAATTATCACAGATCTGTGCAGATATACAAATGGGGTGTGTCAGGTTCATTCCAGCTTCCCTTTTAAACAAAAATGATGTACAGCCACAATGTCTTTCCTAGAGAGGAGGTAGAAATGGAATCAGCCTAACTGAATACTGGCAGCAATTATCATGCATCTACCTATTGCAGTTTTAAATTTTAGGGAGCAACTTCTGGCTACTGTAGAATACACATTTTTATAGAAATAATTTTAGAAGCCAAAACCCATTGAAGCAGTAAGTTAGTTGCACAGGAGTTGTGATTTCTCAGAGGTTTTGTAAATGTGTTTTTTAGTGCTGTCATGGTAAAGTAGGAAGACAGCAATTGCCAGTGGCAGAATTTTATTCAGTTTGATTATCAACAAAAAAATCACACTTCCCAGTTCAACATGAGAATTTGAATACAGAAGTTCTTTAGTAATTTAACTTCTCTGGATTGTATGATGCAGTTCTGACCTCTGACAAGCTGTGTACACAAACACACTGGGCAAAAACTGCACACAAAAATTCATCTAACTTTCCACATGGACTTTTATTTTTTAAAATAATGTGATCAGGAAAAGGGGCAGAATAAAGCGAACACTGGAAATGGAGAAACCAAGAAAAAACAAAATTGCTAGATCTGTCCATGTCTAGGTAATCATATACACTATTGCCCACCCCTCAGACACTGGATAATTTCTCATGTACTATCATACCTATTATATCCATATAGGAAGTAAAGGGATCTTGTAGCACCTTTGTGACTAACTGAAAGAAGCTTGTAGCATGAGCTTTCATAGACTTGAGCCTATTTCCTCAGATGCATGAGGTGGAGTGGAGAGTCCAGAGACAGAATGATATGAGCTGGTTGTGTGCGAGAATGTCAATTGGAATTCAAAACCTTGTGGGTATGGAGAGTCCAAAACACACTGCAGTTTGAAACTGTTTTAACTGTCCTGGCTCAATGCTAGAGAATTCTGGGAACTATAGTTTTGTGAGACATCTCACCTTCTCTGTCAGAGAGCTCTGGTGCCACAATAAACTACAATATCCAGGATTCCCTAGCACTGAGCTAGGGCAGTCAAAGCAGTTTCAAACTGATTATTTCTGCAGTGTGTTTTGGACCAAGGTGACAAGTTCCATTTTAACTATAGTCACTGGAGGTCTAAGGCAGGAGAAAAGATGTTGTCTAAAGCCAAGGCAAGTAGATAACCATATGAACGAGTATTGGAATGTAGTGCAGAAACCACAGTGGAAATCCATACAGGAAGAGTTTGCTTGGGTGGAGAAGGAAGCAGCACAGTAATCAGTGGAGAATCTAAAGGAAGTGCGGTAGGAGTGGCTTGAGGAGGAAAGGAAGACTTACTATTCTTATTTTATTCATTTATATTCTGCCTTTCTCATAATAATGGGATTCAAGCCCCAATCTTTAGTTCCATTAAAGAAATACAGTTTTGTACATGAATGCCTAAGCCAAATTCAGATGTTACTCCATAGTCCAGACTTTCGTCCTTCACAACCTGTTTTCTTTAATACACACAGACACACACATCATTTTGCAAATGTATATATGTAGCTTGTTCATTTTGGCTACTTAGCAGAAGCTAGAACCTGAGACAATTCACAATTCTAGCAACCTGTTATTTGACAACTCCATCTCAACATTCCACCCATCCCTTGGGCACATACAACCCTGTACTGACATAAAAGTTAAGCACTTGGGTTTACAATTACAGAACAAAGATTGTACAATTGTATACAGGGTGTACAATTACAGGAAAAAACCACACATATCACAATTAGTTCGGGGACAACAAGAAAGGAAAGTTAAGTCAGCTTAAATGCAATTAAATGCACTGGTATGAACAAATGCATTGCAAAATTAGAAATGAAAATTCAGTCCTACATCACTTTCTGATATTGCAAGTATGTCAGTGCTCAGCTACAATAAAATTATCAATTCTCAGCTGGTAGAAAATAGAAAGAATTTAGCCTGTCATTATTCTCAAGATGAATTGAGTGCCTCATCAGAAGAAAAGTCCAGGAAAAATACATTAAGATGCCTTAGAGGAAAAGTGATGTAAAGGAAAAAACCTGAACTGGCATCCAAACTGGCAATACAAAAATATTCTCAGAAAATGTAAAACAACAACAACAACAGGAAAAGCAGACACAAGTAGCCTTTGATAAAACATATAGCCAAATCAATATTTTCTGCAAAAATCTTTTTTTAATTCACACCTCCTCTCTTATTCAGATTTACAAGTTCTATTTTACCTGGACTCCATCCTTTAGCTTCAAGATGCATTCCATCGTATTGATTGTGATTACAACTGGTTCCGAACCAAGCTTTGTCCATGGTACATGGATACGCAATTCATGAATATGTCCACTTAAAAATGTAAATGGTAATTTCAGCTCCTTGAAAACAAAAGTTATAGGAAATGACTGAGTTAGTTATGAAATAAAATGAATTGCTGGAACACCCACCTATAACGACCAATATGTAATTTAACTTGTTTGCCTGTTAAAAACTTTCTGGTTAAAAAGTAATTACTGTACCATGACACATAGTTTCCCATGCAGTTAATACTCCCCTTCATATTAAATAACTGGATCCTGCAAGGTCCATGATCTACAGAATATATGAATTGGGTAGTCAAAGTTCTCTGCTGTTTTTTTTTTTTTTTAAACAACTGGCTCTTGGGCTAGAAAGAAAAATTAGGGGCCACAAATATCATCTCATGCTGTTGCTGTGTACTAACTTGTGTTACAATATGTTGGTTCTGTACGCATTTCAATTGCCACTACCAGGGCATGACTAGATATTTGAAAACATAACTGGCTGCTTAAGAAATTAGAAAGAAGAAGAGATGCAAGTCAATGAAACATAAACCATAACTACCTCTTGCACAGTAATTTCTATGGTCAATATGAAATAGCACACAGTAACCCCTTATATACAAGAGCAAATTATTGCAATCTTCAGGTGTATTATCAACATGCATTGATAAAGTTGCATTTCATACACACTCTACAGTTATGTGCTAGAAAATTTTTTGCTTGAAGCTCAAGGAGGAAGAAAGTACAGGTGACAAAATACAGAATACATTATATGTATTCAGTACTTCTAACTCATCAGTCATTAGTAAAATCCTGTTTTACTGAATAAAGTATTAATAGGGCTTTCAGAAAATCATTAGGCTGAAAGGTTTAATGTAAACCTTCAGAAGAATTCTAGAGCCAGAAAACTGATCCAGAAAGTACCTCCAAATACACAACTGTATTTACCAAGGGCAACCTGAACAGGTAATTTACAAAAGACATTCCATCTGCAGTCTTAACATAAACACACACACACCTTTTTTGTTGATGAAATGAATTAGGGAGACAGGGAAGTATCATATATGTTCTAGAGAAATCTGCACAAGAAGTTGGGATCCAGCAAGTACATTATTATACATAAGCTAGCAAAACAGGTAAGTGTGCAAGTATATGTGTACATATATGTACACATATACACAAGCTTCCCCCTAACTATAACACCATGAGGCAGGGACAATATTAGCATCCATATGTACATAAAGATTCATAGTATTTCTCTAGCTATGGTCTAATTCAGGGGTCGGCAACCTACGGCCTGCGGACTCCCACCGGCGGCACAAATGAGCATGCGCAAATGAGTCGCAGCTGCCATTTTGGAAAACAAAATGGCGGCCACGCTGCGCACGGTGATGGCAGGGGGCTCACGAGCGCATGCACCGCCATTCCCCCCCGCCCCGGTGGAAGACCTGGGGACCAGCAACCGGCCCAGGTAGGAGAATGTTGCCGACTCTTGGTCTAATTCGTTTATAAGCCAATATTTAAGACATGTAGGGTTTAAAGGACTATCATTCTTGTGAAAATCAATGTCATATGAGAGCTTCTAAAACAGAATAGAAGAAAAATCTAGTCCCATAGTTATACCTTAATTCTTCCTCACAAGGGAAAATAAAAGAACTCACCTTCCTTCAAGGTCAAGAATGGCAACGACAAAACCACAGCAATGGATAACAAAGGGCCAAATCTAACGTTAGTCTTAAGACTAGGCCAATTAAAATGAATGAGTGTTTGGTCACAACAGACTTAAAACCCCACTGATGTCAATGGGCTTACTCTACGTAGAATTAATATTTTATTTAGTCCTAAACATTAGTTTTTTTTAATTGCGCTTTATGACAGATACTTCACTTTGTTTTGATAATATAGCATCTGTTTCTTTTTAAGCAATGTTAATACAGTTATACCTCAGTTAATGAAGCAAATCTATTCCTAGACATCACTCCTTTAACATAAATTTTGGTACCAGAGGTAGAAATACATTGAAACAAAAGGGATAGATTTATACATCACAAAAAAGACTGCTGTTGAACATATTTCAGCAATCTTTTTATTCAAAACTAACAAGATGCACAAGTAAAATTAAGCAAACAGGTCAAGAAAACCTAAGTAAACCAAAACATTTGAACCTTCTAATTCTGAACCTTCTATGGACCACCTGAAGACTTCTTCCAAAATGTATCCAGAGATAATTCTTACTTTCAGCTGCTTTTGTCATGATTTCCATTTTTGCATCCAAACTTACAGTTCTATGTTTTTTTAACGTGTTGTAGGTACCATGTGAAGCAAGCTAAATCACTTTTCCCCATTCTTTCTGTCCCTTGCACGCTTAGTAAGGGACTCTAGAGGCAGCTTCTGTTACTTTGCCTGTTGTAGGTAGACACACACAACAAGAGAAAATTGGCTGAAAAGTATCCCTTTCCTTCCCTCCTCAAGCTTTATTGCACTATTAGTTCAGACACACTGCTGCAACCCAGTAACTGAAAGTCTGTGTTTCTCCAAGCCTTCACCACCCAGCCAATGCTATTTTAAAAAATCTTCCAGGTAGACAGAAAACAAGAAGGAAAAGAGATGGAACTGGGTGGGCAGAAAAAGGATTTGTAAATAGTAGCTTCTGTACCCTAAGAACTATGTAATTAGCCCAGATCCCTACCAAACTCTCCAGTGTCTACACCCTCCCCTACCCAAATGGATGAAAAACTGGTTCACAGCAACACCTGAAGCCCTCTAGGAGTAGTGAACACCTTCAAAATACTCCATGTATTTTGTGTAAAATACAAATGCTTTGACTTATGATGAGCTTAAGGTAAACCTATCATGGGCTTTTCTTGGAAAGATTTGTTCAGACAGGATTTGCCATTGCCTTCCTCTGAGACTAGGAAAGTGTGACTTGCCAAAGGCTTCCCAAGGGGGGGTTCCATGCCCAAGCAGGGATTTGAACCCTGGTCTCCCAGAGTCACGGTCCAACACTCAAAACACTACTTCACGCTAGCTCCTACACATATTCCCACCCTCCAGAAAACAAACAAAACTGACCATAAACAGAAATTGAAGCTACTTTTAGTTTTACGTAGTTTCAGCCACTCATCAGCCAGTTTGGGGTTGATGCAGCAAAACTGCCCCCTGCACTCTCCCTATAGTGCCTATTTTTGTTTTTTACTAAATCTAGAATAAATACTCCATTGGTGCTAAAAGCTACATCAAAGATTCACATTTCACACTGACCTGCACAATGATGAATGCCAAATTTATTTTGTATATCATAATGAAGTAATTGCTAAGTCTACTCAGGGCACTGTTAACCACACATACAGAAACTGATTTCTTTTCAAAGCTTAGCAGATAAATAAAGGCACATTTATTAGTCAAGTGATAGACAGAAATGTCATCCAATATCATAAAATAAGCTCTACCTTTATAAATTGTGTGTTTTTAACTGAGTTTTGTTATGTTTTAAATTAGTTTTAATGTTATTAATAGTTTAATTCCCTTTCAGTGTTAATCTTTTATATGCTTTGCATGTATGTTTTTGTATATTTCGTGTGTTTGTTTTAATTTGTAAGCCACCTTAAGTCTTGTTTCTGGGAAAATGGTAGATGCAATAATGATGATGATAACAAACATGAAGGATAATGCACAGAAAAATGCATTTTTTCTTTAAAGACAAGCAAGTTACAATACACTGGATTTGTTTATTAAAAAATCTCAAATGCATTCAATTCAGCAAAGCATTTTAGAAACACTGGCATTCATTCTGCTCGTCATTTCAAAGGATTTATGCTAGAATGCAGAACACGTTCTTTGCAAAGCTGTTTCCTACTCACCCCCTACACATCATATCGCAAAGCCACTTCTGAAACTGAGCAGAGATTCAAAGTCATACTAAATGACATAGCTCAGCTAGAACTCTTTGGAACCTGACTTAGGCACAGTTGTAATGACTATGAAATTTAATCAACAAAATAAGACACAGATTTTCAGCTATTAACCCCTTTATTTCCATTTCAAATAAAAAATCTTCAGATTTTAATCCCATGGAATATGGTGTAAATATATATACAGAATCCTAGTAATTGGATATAAATGCAAGGAAAGTATTCCCATGCATGTTTTGTGTTTTAAAGTAGTGCTTCTTAAGCTATTTGATATCAGGGCCAGCAGAGTTCCTCCTCATGTACCAGGGATTGACACTATGGACCTTATCCCACGGGGCCAAAAGCAGCAAGAATCCACTAAGAATCAGGCGCTATAGCGCTATACATTCCCGGGTGATCACACGACGTCGCTCAGAATCGGCTAAGAATCAGGCGCTATAGCGCTATAGTTTTCCGGGTGATCACACGACGTCGCTCAGAATCCGCTAAGAATCAGGCGCTATAGTGCTATAGTTTTCCGAGTGATTACACGACGTCGCTCAGAATCCAACAAGAAACCGCTCGGAATGCAGCATCATTCGGGTTCTTTTGAATGTCGGTTTCGGCGGGCATTGCAATAGCGCTAGCTTATCCATAGCGCTATTGTAGCGCTAGCGCCATATTTATACTAGCGCTATAGTACTGCAATGATGCTCATATCGCTTTCTTGCCACTTTTGAGAGCAGCGTGGGATAAGGTCCATAGTATGTGCCCACTGGCTGATATCTTCTTTCCCGGAAACTCACCAGGGATTGACAGCCAATGTCTCCACAAATCATCACTTTGAGTAACACTGTTTTGAAGGACAAAAGACATTTTCTTACAGCCTGAACTTACACACAGTTACTTAGAAATAATTTTCGCTGTTCCATGGGGCTTAAGTACACACCGAATTACAGTGTCAGACTGGATCTGCACAGCAAAATTAATGCAGTATGACACTGCTTTAACTGTCATGACTCCATGCTCTAGAATCCTGGAATATGTGGTTTGCTGTGGCCCCAGAGCTTTCTGAAAGAGAAAGCTAATTATCTCCAAGATAATTACAGCACTGAAGTATGGCAGTTAAAGCAATATCAAACTGCATTATTTCTGCAGTACAGATGCAGCCTCAGTGGAAAAGGAAACAAAAACAAAGGGGGAAAACAGGGAAAGGGGGAAAAAACACTCCAGAAAACACTGAGGAGAGAATAATCTGGGGAACACTTGCTCCCTTACAAAATTCATTATTATTATTATTATTATTATTATTATTATTATTATTTCTACCTTGCCCTTTTCCCAGTTCAGAACAGAAAGCACCTTACAAGTTAAAAACACATTTTAAAAATTCACAAAATACAAAAAGGTAAAGCAAGATTAAACAATTAAAAGTATTAAAACCAGATTAAAACATATTACACACATATACACCAGCACAATAGGATCTAGCATATCTGGGGTTTGAAGTTGACCATGTTCTTCACTTTGTTGGTCCACCTTCTTTACTGATTACTCTTGACAGCAGCAAAAAGAAATACAGCACACATGTCTGCTAGGTTTTTAAAATACATGCCCTTTCCTTGGATTACAACCTGATAACTTTGCCGCTCAGAAACCATCAAAGCATCAAGTGATTGGCTGAATTAGTTCAGTCATATGTGTACAGCAATCTTAAAACAAGGCTGCATTGTTTACATGCTAGAGACTTCAGAAATGTATGCTACATGGTCACTTCTATGGAAAAGCAGGTTTGCAGGGAGAAATCTGGAGCTATTAAGTGCTCAACCCATTCCACTGCATGATGCAATTTAATAACTCATTGTGATTCCCCCTCCCATAGGGTTCCAAATGTATATTTTTCCTTGTGCCACAGGGACTTGTGACATCAAAGGTGGATGGAACAGCTAAAGGGGAAGAAAATTGAGCTATAGGGAGAAACTTGCAGGACTGGAGAAGTTTTTGACTGTTCTTAATAATGAATGCCCAAGTCTGAAATGTGTTGCATGTAATTCCCCATGATTCCTGCTTTACTACTTTATTTTATTCTTCTGCAGGTTAGTCTGTAGATGTAGAAATATTATATATATTCTCCTCAAGAAAAACCAACAAGACAAAGAAATAAATAATTGCATCTTGTGGGCATGGGACATATTTTCTAGAGAAATTCTGAGAATGTACAATGGAAATTCAATAAACTGCCTTCCAAAATAGTCTCCATCTAATAACACTTACAGACAGCTCTACTGCGAGGCATAACCAACACAAAACTTTCTTCATCTGAACAAATTACCACAGTAAAAGCTACATTTTGTTTTAGAGGATGAAACATTCCTAATATTGTTGTTTATACAAATCATTTATGTATCTATATACAAGAAAGATATTCCACCTCAACATTATGAGGAACTTCCGACAGTAAGGGCTGTTTGACAGTGGAAGACGTTCCCTTGGAGCAGGGGTAGGCAACCCAAGGCCCGGGGGCCGAATGTGGCCCCCCGAGGCCTCTGGACTGGCCCTAGGCCTGTCCTGCCGCCTCC
>CM034706.1:30025768-30037908 GCA_020142125.1 Phrynosoma platyrhinos
GTCCTATTTTTGTCTTTGTATAAATTACAAATTAGGATTTGTCTGTAGCTATCGGTATGTTTTCACAAGAAGCTATTTATACAATTAAGAAGTGTTGTATTGTAACTTGTGCTGGTCGAATGGCCGTAATAAAGAAATTGAATTGAACAACCATGTTCATGATTCAGCTGATAGTCTGTTGGCTGTGATCACATAATCTTTCTACTTTTCTGAGGCCTGTGACATTGAATAAGTCTGCATAATTGGCAAGAAAGGAAAGACGCAATGGATTCTATCCATAGTTATATCAGCAGTCTTCCCACACACACACACACACACACACACACATATAAAACCCTAAACTCAAAATTAACTAGTCACAAATAATGTGCTATGGGAAATTGATTCCATTTCAATAACTGAAGTATTCACTACTCTGCAGTGTAACTAATTGGGTTAGTCACTTTTATAGTAACCAAGCATAGTAAGTGTGTTTTGTATCACAGGCCAGCACTTTATAGCATTCTGACTTTTATAAAAAGTCATTACAAGTGACTAGTTATTTTTGGATGACAAGGACTGATATAGTTACAAGATATATAACTTGTAACTATCATAGTAATTAAAAACATTTTGGTTGCCTTAGAGTGTAATTCTAACTAATTAATTTTTAAAGTAACTTTATAGTGTTTAAAAAAAAACCTTCTCTACACTGAATAATTATTGGATAGTATTCCTCAGTTCTCAAAGATAATCCGCTTTGCAAAGAAGAATAAAAATATGCAATTGCATCACAATATAAAGAATTTTGGAGAGGCGTGGATTCTGAAGCTTGATCAAGATCTCCAACAAATTTTCTGCACAATGACCTTCGCAAGGACCTGAACAAACGGGAGCCAATTTAACAGTGTGTTTATGTTTCTCTTACGTTACACCTGATATTGCTCTATTTTGTATATAATGTCACTCTTTAACAAGTATTCAAATATAATCAAATTAAAAAATCCCCATACTGATCCCCACCTAGTCCTTTTGGTTGGAAAGAAAACATTATTATCTGAAAAATTTACAGCCCCTCCACTTGTATAGACATTTAAGCAAATTAGCATGCTAGACATTGGGTGGTCTTGGCAGTTGGAATTTTTTTTTATCTAAAATGAACTTTAAAGCAATATTGAAGTCTCATCATCATGCCTTTTAGATGGTATCTGGAATGGAGGGAAGACACAGGAGAGGGGACATGGACTGATAAACACATAACGCCAGACTATTTGTACTTGCTCTTTCTTTGGAAGTCTCTTGAAGTGGTTCTTCAGCGAATAGGTAAAGATGTAGCATGGGTGTGTACACTGGCACTCCAGATGTTGTGGACTACAATTCCCATAATCCCTTTCCATTGTCCATGATGGCAAGGCTTCTGGAAATTGGAATCCAGAAGTTCTGAGCAGTTAAATGTCCCCCTATCCTGCTCTAGATCAGTGGTTCCCAAACTTTGATCTTCCAGATGTTGTTGGACTTCAGCTCCCAGAATTCCTGCTGGCCAAGCTGGCTGGGGCTTCTGGGAGTTGAAGTCCAAAACACCTAGAGGGTCAAAGTTTGGGAATCACTGTTCTAGATTGTTAAGCATGATCCCTAATGGCAGAATGATGTTTAGTATAAAAAGGATGTATCCTATTGGCCAAGATCTAATTATCCTGCCATTTTCAAAATCCAGGCAGTTGTATTTGCCAGCATGTTGTAGTGGTTTGAGCTCTGGACTATGATTCTGGAGACTAGGGTTCAAATCCTCATTCATGCATGGAAACCCACTGGGTACCTGGGCAAAAATCACACTTATTCAGCCTCAGAGGAAGGCAAATGCAAACCCTTTCTGAACAAGTCTGAGCAAGCTCCGATTGATCTCAGAGGGGCAGGATAAAAATAAATTTTATTATTATTATTATAAGAAAATCCTGTGATATGTTCACCTCAGAATTTCCATAAGTCATAAATGACTTGAAAGCACACAACAACAGGAAATGCTTTGGAAAGAACAAGTGAGGAGAAAATTGTCAGGTAGGACTTTATCATATGAGGAAAATTGGGGGGGTTAAAGAGCCATTATCCCATTAAAATTGTACAATTGCGATAAAGATTTCACACGACTTGCAATTAAAGAGCCATTATCCCACAAATAACCAGGCAATAAACAACAACAAATAATTCATGGGGAAATCCTATGAATGATTTGTTGCTGTCTACTGCCTGGTTATTCCCGGGATAATGGCTCTTTAATTGCAACGTTGTGTGAAAATCTTTATCGCAATTCTGTGATTTTAATGGGATAATGGCTCTTTAAACCCCCAGTTTTCCCCTTGATTTTCCCCCATGTGATAAAGTCCATAGTTTCAGCAATTATAATTTCTACAGATGGCTCTTTCTCCAAGCTATATTTATGGAATCTAATTAATCTTCGTCAACTATGTATCATCTGAAACAGAAGGCAAAAGACAATCCAAGCTCTAAAAGACCAATGTGATTGGAGACTGTGCATGCACATTGAAGCTCTTTCTTTGGTACCCTCACAATTTCCCACCCCAGATAAGTGGAAGTTGGGCCCTTTACCTCACTGTAGCCCAGGGGTAGGCAACCTTTCCCCTTTAAGGGCCGAGGGACTTCAGCTCCCAGAAGCCTCAGCCATGTTGGCCAATAGTCCCATGTTGGCCAATAGCTCCTGGGATTCTGGGAGCTGAAGTCCCTCGGCCCTTAAAGGGGAAAGGTTGCCTACCCCTGCGTAGCCCATAGCATGTATTACTGGAACAAGAGTTGCTTCTGTCTGTTCCACAACTTGGTCCATCAACCAAAGTCAGTATCTACCAAAACATCCTGTCAATAGCCTTGGAGAGTTCCTTTTCAGGAGCACAGATGACTACTCATAACATTCCAAGGAAAAATGATTAAAATCTAAACATGAAGCAGAGGAAGTCAGGAACAAGTGGGCAATGATTCATGAACCGTCACATGGGATGAGAATTTAAAGAACATCTTTATACAAAGTAATAACCGCATGTGAACCAACAAGGGGGAGCTAAATTCCTTTCTGCGGAACTCAGGAGTCATCTTTATAGTGGATTCAAGAGTCACACATAAATTGCAACAAAATGTATTGAAGCAAAATGAACTCTGTAAAGCAGAAGGCAGATAGAAATTGGGACTGAAACCAAAACATTCTAGAGATAATCTTCAGAGAATAGTCATACACTCAAATTGACCTCCCTGTGGCCAGCTGCAATGAGAAATTAGATCTCTGTGTTTCCAGACATCGGGAGAAAGGAGAATAGAGAACAGATGTGTCTTTTTCTTCTTCAATGGACTTGACATCCCAATGGTCTGCTCTCCTCCTACTCCTTTTTAATCAGGGCAGGAACCTCCTCCTAGCATACTATAACACAAATAACTGGAAAGAGTGTTTTTAATGTCATGAGCCACAATATGTCTAATTTTGTTGCTTTCCAGGAGGCAAATATGTATCATATATTTTTGCAGAAATGATACCACCCACATTTCTCCAAATCTCTTGAAAGAAAGCTTGGTGGTTGTGTGGGGTTTGTTTGTTTATTTGCTTGTGTTTGGAGAAACATGGGTGCCATCAGTTATTTTACAAAAATATGAGATTTGTAAGCTTGCATGTATCTCATACATTGTAGTCTCAGTAGATATTATAGTCTAGCTGAGATCCTCACTACTGAGAATTAGATTGAGATCAAATCACAATAAGATGCTGGTGTCTCAAGAAGTTAGGTTCTGGAGCCCTGAATAGCTGAGAGCCCCAATTCAAGGCACAGAAAGTGAAAGCAATATACCACCTAACCCAGTTCTAAATAATGGATGTATTTATCCATAGCAGGTATAGAATCAAGATTTAAGCATGCCACAACAAATGAGTAAAGAAAATTTCAAAATGATATACAGACAACTCATTTGAGAATCCCACCCTAATCTCACCCCATCACTCTGTCTAACTGAAGATCAAATACAGATTTCTAAGCATTCAAATTGTTCATCCTGTCTGAGGGGTAAATTTCTTTCCACCTCTTCTCCAGCTGGGGTCCAAATTGTCTCTCAAGTTCAAGGTTTGATTTTTGCCCACTTCTGGCCTACATCATTTTTAAAAAAAATAGTTTTCAGAGTTTAGAAAGGAGGCAGTGACTGTTTTAGTGATATGGACAGTATTTGTCCAGAAATAGTTAATAAGTAATAGTAGTATCCAGGTGACACAGGCTAAGAAAATGCATCATCTGAAATCTTGAGGAGAAGAAGAGAACACTATTCATAAAACTGTAAGAATAGGAAGGTATTCTGGTCCAATCTGCTGCCCAGGTCCTGAAATCTAGAAAATACCTAACAAATGGATGCCTAGTCATTGCTTTGCTAAGAACCCAAGACAAAGACATGCAAAGATTCAGGATAATCAGAAACATACAAAGGTTAAGGATTGTCTGATGCCTGGGCACAGATCCTAAGTTGTTGTGATTTATCCTATGCTTCAACCATGTGTTGCTACCACAGTGGTATGGCCTATCTTATTCACTGCTTCTGAAGATGAGAAGTGTAAATAGTACATGAAACAAAACGATGAAATGACCCAGCTGTGCTGTATGCCTGTGTCCTCTTTTGTCAGCCTCATGACTAATATATCTCATAAAAACTAACAGCCATGAAACACTTATGGAGTGTCAGAAGAAAAACACTGTAGTGTTATTTTAAAAATCAGTGCATGTGCAAGACAAACTTTTAAGTACTTGCTACTTACTTTTGCTCTTCTGCTGCAGAGATAGATGCCAACCAGGAGATGGAGCACAAGTCAGCTAAAAATCCTATTCAGATTTTGTTGCTGACAGATGCAGCCATTTTGGCAAAACAAGAAACTGGTCTATTTTTAAATGTAAAAGAAAGACATAGGAAGAGTATCCATGTTTATAAGATACACTGTAAAAGAAATGATATTCACCTAGCAAGGACAAACCTGAAACCACAGTTCTGGTGTTTTGAAACTTTTTGTCCTGTGAGACCTTTCTAATTCACTCAACCTGCCATCTTCCTTAAATTTAATGGCAGAGAGGAGGAGAGGTCACTGTCTTCCTTCTGTGTTCTTGTAAATCTTCCATGTCTATTTATGTAACATTTATTATATTTATATCCTTTCTACTAAGAGAGAGAGAAAGACTACTCTGTAGAAATGGCTAACCGTTAAAAGCTAAATAAACAGCAATAGGTCATTAAAAACAAATTAAGCAGAATATATTTAAGATCATCACAAGACAATTGAAAAAACCAAGTTTAAGACATTCAGCTCACTCACTTCTCAACACTAGTGACACTAGAAGCTGAGCAAAACTCTTTAGAGGAGTGCATTCAACAACGGGAAAACAACTTAAGAGAAAGTCCTCGCCTGCATGTCCATCAAGAAAACCTCCACACATGATGATAAAGTGAAGAATGTCTCTCCTGATATCCCTAATATCAAGGCAGGTGAACATACTCTCCAACAGTTCACAGATGCAAACTGGGATGCATGCAGCCAAACAACATCAGAATGTCATCAAGATAGCAAAAGTTATTTATGAGGAAGAGCGCACAATCTAGGAGAGGCTTCAGAAAATTCCTTTTGCTTGAGCCTACTTGGAAGAGGAAGATTCAGCCCCTTCCTCTACCGCCACTAAATTAACTGATTACTAACTACTTTTGCACTTTTAACTCATTTTGCCGCAATTCAAGTGAGCTGAGGCTGTAGGGAGGAAGTCAGAGGAGAAGAGAGAGAAACTGGGGCATTTTAAAAGCAACTTGAAAAAGCAAGGCAAAAGAAGATTAATTAAGCCTGTCCCTGCCAAATCATGACTTTTGGAGGGTGTGGGTTCATAATGAGGTGCATAGTCTCTTAGTTTTCCTACCACTTCTTCCTTCCTTCCATCTTCCTTTCTGACTTTTTGCAATGTCAACAACAAAAACCCATTAAGGAGGAAAATAATAATAATAATAATAATAATAATAATTTCTTAGCCCAAGATTCAAGGCAGATTAAAATACATTATCTAATTAAAGACATGAAACCATTTAAACACATAGGATGGAACTCATAAACATAGCATTAAGACAACCATTGCACTTTAATATCATCCAGGCATAAAACTTTCAAATATACCAATTTAAAATTCATAGTTCAAAACTGACTGGGTAGGTCTGTCAGAAGAGATAGGTCTTTAATACTGTTTTAAATTCAGACGGTATATTTAGCTGTCAAATTTATCCCAGCAGGTCATTCCACAGTCTAGGGGCGGCGGATGAAAAGGTTTTCTGGGTGACAGTTGCCTGTCTAGTCCTGCATAATGTATTTTAATTGGTAGTATTTAGGAGCTCTCTGACTGAAAACATGCTTTGTCAAATGCAACTGCCACTGTGAGCTTTCGAAAACAATGAATTCTAATTCTGAATCACAATTCTGAGTGTCTTTATACCTGGGATTTAGATTTTGCTCATCATGCAAAAAATAATCTGATGTCAAGTATATTTGCCATGCTCATAGAGTTCTTATATGGCCTGTGCATCCTTCGGAGGACCCACCTTAGGTTGCCAATCTACCTGTCAGCTACCAATGGTTCTAACATCATATTACAGAAATTTTTAATTTCTTTCATACACTCATTGATAGCCAACATTCTGCAGTGATGTGTGCCTCGAATTATCAGTGTTTCCCCAAATGGAAAAACCACCCATCCCCAAATCCTGGCGATTTTAGGTTCCAGTTTTATTTTGTGAATAAGAACAGAATGACAGACAAAGAATGAAGAACTGTATGATTGCTGTTGGGAGGGGGGGGGAGGTTAGTTCTGTATCTATTGGACAAAATTTGTCAAGTGTGCAAAATGTCTATATATCTATTTTGATCACTTTTTCATCCTTTTCTGCAGTTAGTGAGTTCAGTTGATTTTAACACTGCCAGTTCTTTTAGCAACAAACTTACCTTGCTTTTCCTTGGAATTCTCTTTCCAAGAAGAGAGTTCTTAATGTGAAGATCTGGATGTGACATCTTATTTAATAGTTCCTAGTACAGATATTGATCTAGTGTGGTGAGATGGTTTTAACCAATGACTGTAACTCTGGATACCTGGATTTGAATCCTCACTTGGCCATGGAAACCCACTGGGTGATCTTGAGCAAGCCGCACTTTCTTAGCTCTAGAGAAAGGCAAAGGCAAACCCCCTCTGAACGATTCTTGCCAAGAAACTACTAATAGGTTTGCCTTAGGATCATCAGAAATTGAAATGAATTGTATGCACAGAACAAGAACTACAAGTATTATATTGTTATGCTAACATACAAATATTATACAGTATTATATTGCTATTATATTGGTTAGTCCAGTAAAGACACTGTGGCTAAAGCTAGTGTGCCACATATTTTTGGAAGGATGTATTAACATATATATTCCCAAATTCACTTAAAAATGGAAATGGGAGTCAGATCTTTTCCTGGTCACCACTATCCACCATTTGCAGATAACCATGTTTTTCAATTGTAACTAAACATACACGCACTTTACACTTGGATATCTGTACATTGGAGACATCCTAATTAAAAACAAAGAAACCTTTGTATAGAATGCCCTACATGAAGAACTAACAACATATTTAAAAAGTTAATTTCCAATGATTGTTACATAATTTGACACATCAGCATTTATGAAAGCCCTTTGTCTAAATCCCCACATTTGTGTACTAAAGTAATTTAAATATGATAACACAGACACATAAATATTTTTCTAGTAAAGTTGTATAAAAAACAAACAAACAAACCAGGAATAGTTCTGTACATGTATGTAGGAAGCTGATTAAATTGTTGGATGATAAATAAATGTAACCTTTCTTTTCACCTCAGTGTATCTCTCTTCCCTTTTATACGCACATGCACAATTGAACATCAAATCTGGGTTTTTTAAAAGGCTTTAAAGAAAGGCTTTTAAAAAAAATGCTAACTCAAACAAGCAATCTAGAGAATTGTTTGTGTAGAGAGAAAGCAGAGAAGCTTGCCTGACACCCCGACACTCTTCAGACGTACTTTGTACCTTATTGGTTTAGTGTCTGTTATTGACAGATGTAGTTGGGAAAAATTCTAGTCATATCAGCACTAACAGCAATTCAATTTTATATAGCACCTTTCACATCAAAAACACATTGTAAAGTGCAATACCATCAGCTTGTTGATAAAAGAAGAGGTCATGCATGGAGATGAGAAGCAGGGCGTGTATTTGAAACTAGTGAGTATATATATATATATATATATTTAAAAAGTTCCCCTGAAGAAATATAGTTTAATGCCAACAGATATTAAATCCTTCAGTAACTTTTTCTCCCAGAATGTTTTATTGTTATAACACTTCCTTTCAGCTACTCAGTTTTTTTTCTAAAATACCAAAATCCATAGCTGACTTTGGTTCTAATTGCAAACATAGTGAAAGTTTGTCCAGCTATCTAATGTGTGGTTGTCATATTAAAATTGAGGCTAAAGTTTCCCCACTTACCACACAAGTGGTAAACAACGGTTACAAATGCATTCTCCCCAGCGAGAAGGATACAAAAAAATGTATTCATTAGTGTGAGATATAAAAATGTACGCTCACACTTCTGAAATGTATGGCTGCTCCGTTCACACTTTGCGCCAAAGGCAAACAAACATAATTCTAACTGGCAGCTGGACGACATTCCAAACAGCCACCACATTAATTCACTCACCTCAATCAAATTTCACATGCAACCTGCACAGCATGTTGCCAGGAAATCTGGCTATAAATCCTGGGTCCGCATACAAAACAAACTCCAAAAATATCCCTATACAATGCAGTGTGGCAGCTGGGGAATTGCTCTCATTTAACACTGGTAGCAAGTAAGATTTGTCTGCTTGGTTTCACTGCTTCTGTTTTGGATCTGACATTACATTTCTGGTCATTAAAAAGTACGGTATATGTTTTCACAATATTTTCACAAATTATTTTCACTTCATTATATGGCAGAGTGGAATGCCTTGAGATGGCACAGCTCTTTATTTTGTTGCAATTATGGGAATATTGGGATGTAGCCAACAGTAGAGAGTAATGGTGGCATAATCTCTGCCTTCCACATCCCTTCCACCCGATTTTACCACCAAGAGCCTGTCAAGTTGATCTGAATTGTGGCAATATACTTCAAAGAGCACCAAGGTTTGAAAAGAGTAGCAGGTGATGGTTCAAAAAGGGATTTAAAAGCATTTTCTTCCTCCCTAAGAACCAGTCACAGCACCATGGGCCACTTAGACCATCTTACGATGGCACCAAGATCATATAAAGGAACAAGGGGAGGAAGATCTAGAGGAGACCCAATTCCAGAAATGCAAGTAAAGGTGATTGTTAGCCAGAAACAGAAACAAGCTTCAAGACAACTGGCCAGCAGCTTTAGATCAAATTGATCAGAAATTATTGACAAATAAAATCTACAAATTGGGGGACTCTATGAATGAGGCATTACAATGATATAAAAATTCAAGAACTGCAAATGGCAACCTTAGATCTCCAAAATGAAGGATTTGGAAAATCAAAGTTGGAAGAATAATTTAAGAATGAAAGGGGTCCCAGACAGGATAAGGAGTAGGTATTTGCCAAAATAATTGTTACTTGGCTGAATGACTTATTTCTGATTTTAAAGGAATCCACTGAATTGCTGGCCCTAGATTTAAAAAACCTAGTACTTGCTTGGATGTATTGTTATTGTTCCTAAGTTTCTCGAAAAAAGCGCAAACAATGTGAATTATGAATGGTTTTTCTAAATTAGATTTTTTTTGGTGCAAAAGTTTTGATTTTCCAAGATGTAACCCAATGTACATTGGAAAAAGAGAGAGAGTTTAAACTGATCACTACAAGCCTGAGAGATAAAGGTATCAAGTATGCCTGGAGATACCCAATGAAGCTTCTGATTCGACACAAAGGAAGAACCTTGGTGGCAATAAACAAATCACAACTAGTTGAAATACGCAAAGCAATAAACATACCGATTCTGAGAGATTTTGAAGATAATACATTGAGACTGAGGAAGAATAAACGAAAGCAATATTTGAGGAAACCAGATGGAAGAATAAATGAGGGAATTGTACATTAATAGCTTAGTGGTGAAGAGGAGAAAGATTTTAGAATGACCACCATTTTGAATAATTTTTAGTGAAACAGAGGAAGAAACTGCCATCTTGTTTGCTCTCTACTGCTGAGATTAAATTGATTTAGGCGGTCTCACTTTAGTTAGATTCAGGCTCTGAATTTACATACTTATTTGCCTTGTTTAATCGGGTAGAAAGGGGAAGGATTAAGTCTATAGGATTTATTTTCCCATGAGATGAGGTTAGGTGCTCAAAGTCTAATGGAATAACAGAGCTAATATGCATGACAGTAATTATTTATCAATTAGAGATTTATTTAATGGCTCATAAGTTAAAACAACAGTGTTACTGTAAAGGACATTATCCAATGCAAAACCTCTTGATTGGATTTGATAAGATTGAAATATATAGTGACTGACTGGGTAAAAACTGCAGGGGACTCCAAAGCAATTATCAGAATTTGAGTTGATTTGTGCTATCCCCCAACTAGCAACGAGGGCTTTGGTTTCCAAATTTTATAATTTATTGGTTAAAGAAGGTTTAAAAAGGTATGAATCCAGCTAAGACGCACTGGGAAACAGATATAAATTAATTATTCCAGATGAGATTTGGATAAAATAGTGAACTAATCCACCATTTTGCTCCATTTCTGCTAATATGAGGGAAAGTGCTTATAAAATTATATAGAGGTGTCATTACTATCCCTCAAAACCTTTCCTATTATGAAAAGATGTTCTACTTACTTGCTGGAGGAGGTGTGGGAAACAAGGCACACTAATTCACATGTGGATAGATTGCCCAAGAGTGAAGGCATTTGGGGATAATATACTTAAACTTATTTATAATATCACAAAAGAAAACATAATACGGGGTGAATTTTATTTCCTTTTTTTCTGGATAATACTACATTGCTGCATACCAAATACATAATTTCACAACTTTTGTTTGTCACACATAAACAAATCACCCAAAAATGGAAATATACAGAAGATTGGCACATTTAAACATAGTTCCAAACAGTTTTAGATCTGGCATTGTATGAGAAATTGACCATGAACACAAGGTATATCAAAGGAGAAACCAGAGAAAAAATGTTTGTCGAAAAATGATTTTGATTGATTGACTATTTCACAAAAAAGGTGGACTTTGGGCAATCTTGTTACATCAACAGAAATTTTGGAAGGACCTGCTAAGAACATAACTACACTTGTCTTCTTATTAGAGCCTTTAATGACATTCCTAACTGACTAGACTTCAGCAGAATCTTAAAAATACACTTGTGATATTCATGTGTTAGTCGTTTTCTATGTTTGTTCACAGGCTGTCATTCTTGATGTTTTTGTTCTAAGATGTTTTCAATAAAAATGTGTTTTTTTTAATGCTGGGAATATTTATGCTAATTGTTTGCTGACCTCATTATCTGATGACATGATTACATCAGACCTGTGGTACAATGAGAAGCAAAAACTATATAGCATGCAAAGATCAACAGATGCCTATCTTAAGCCAAATGTGAACCTTATTATACCTTCAGTGCCAGTGGAAAATGATAAGGCATGTTATTAATGGCAGCAGAACCTCTTATTATCTAAGGACAGGTTCACTGAGAAATTTCATCCTATAGTTCAGCCTGTTTCATATCTACATGGGAGCATGTTTTGTCTTGGGACAGTATATTCTGCATGAATGTGGTCAATTTAATTTCCTCTAAACACAGCAGATCAAAAGAAGTCTTGCCACCATTGTGAATTTAGCTACTGGATGCATCCCGCTTTTTCCCATTGCATATTTACATTTCCTCCCTCTGGCCACATGCATGGGGTTTTTGCATTAGGAAAATCCTACACAGAGCAGGTGGTTGGACTCAATAGATCAGGAGACCCCTTCCAACTGCCTGATTTTATGATCCTACTATCTTCTAAACTATCTCCAGTTCAATTTTGTTGTGCCATTGACTGCTAAGCAACATTTCCGGGTGTGCCTGGTGGAAGGGTCTTTTCAAT
>CM034706.1:30056871-30068230 GCA_020142125.1 Phrynosoma platyrhinos
GGGGGGGGGAGAAACATGACCAATAGACTGCAAATGCTTAATGTACATTCAAGTCCCCCAAAATGGGAGTTTCAGGTATTGTCATAGCCATCAGACCATTATGTTCATCTTCCATGCAAGCAAAGTGAGATGCAAAATTTTACAACAAAGGCTGTTACCATAAATGGAATCAGAAATGCCAAAGGTCCAAATTGGATTCAGAAAAGGAAGATGCACTAGAGATCATATTGCAAACATACATCAGCTAATGGAGCACACCAAACAATTTCCAAAAACCCCACACCATTCTGTGCTTTATAGATTATAGCACAGTCTTTGACTAACTAGATCATGAAAAACTATCCATTCAGAAATAGGTATGCCAGAACATTTGACTAATATGTTATCTGTGCTCTGGACAATAAATCACTGTTATGATGGAATATGGAGAAACAGAATGGTTTCCAATTGGCAAGGGGCTCCCATAAGGAAGCAGTTAATCACTTTGTCTGTTTAATTTATATACAGAACATATTTTATAGAGAGCAGGACTGGACTTCAATGAAGGAGATATGAAAACTGAAGGAAGAAATTTAAGCTTTGAAGTAAATACCATATTACTAACAGAACACAGAAAGATTTTGAAGGAACTACTGCCAAAATTTAAGAAAGAAAGTACAAATGCAGACTTGCAGCTGAATATTAAGAAGACAATAATAAGGACCACAGAAGATTTACTGTATGTACGCATGTATAATTCTAGAAATTTAGGTAAAATATTTGACCCAAAAAAACTGAGTTGACTTAGCCACAGGTCAATGTCAGTACTGAACTTTAACTCTTATTTAAAAAGGAACCATCCCCTTATGAAAGACAAGAGTGTAATCTGTCCTGGAAACACTAACTTCCCCCTCTATTATCTCATCCCTCCAGCCTTTAGGGTGAGCACAAACAGTTGTACTTGCTGGACTTTTGTAAGTTCTTTGGCATTGTTTCCCTTCGCTTCATCCTTTAGCACCTTTGTTACATGCCCTTTAATTTTACCCTCAACTTATCCACGGGTCATATCAAAATTCATAATTTTGTCCCTAAAATCTGCCTTTGACTTATACATGAGGTCAACTTATAGTCAAGTATATAATATATCGGGTGTATGTTGGGTACATAACTTTTAAGTGGATGGTGTAGATATCGAAATTGTTAAAGATTTTCTATACCTTGTCTCAGGTATCAGTTAAAATGGAGACTGCAATCAAGAAATCAGAAAAATCCAAAGAATGATGACTTGGAAATGCAGCTATGAAGGAGCTAGATAGGAGCCTCAGGTGTAAATATATATTATTAAATAAAATCAGAAACATCCATACAATGATAATTTTGTTTTCTGGGTATCATTATGAAAACTGGAAAGTGAAGAAAGCTGATAGGGGAAAAAAATCTCATTTCAAATGTGATGCTGGAGGAAAAGTTCTACGGATACCATAGATGCCAAAAAGACAAATAAATAAGTTTGAGAGCAAATCAAACCAGAACTCTCCCTAGTAGACAAAAGCACTAAACTCATGCTTTGAGCATATTATAAGGAAGGGAAATGATGAACTGGTAAGAGCTATAATGCTGGGAAAATTGAAAGGTAATAACATTTGGCATAAACAAAAAGGAACGCCACATTACATAGAGACAATTTGCAGGATCTATTGAAGTCTCTCATTCATAGAGCAACAATTGGCCTTATGATATATAAACCCAACAATGTTAAATGTACCTGTATTTCAGAATATACTATTTACATCTTTGCAGAAAAAATAATAATACATACTTAACAAAAGTTTACATATGAATTGCACCATCCCCCCCAAAAAAACCCACCCATGTTAGTATTAAGTTTCTGAAATATATCATTAATTATGGGCCCTTGATAGACAATTTTGGCTTTTAAAATCTTTTTTGCTAATATGAATGCCATTCACTTTCACATGTTAACACAAGCCACTGGAATTAGATTGTTTATGAAAATTTCCAGAATGTGTGCTAGCCTGTTATAGCAAAAACAACAGAGAATATTGTGGCATCTTACAGATTATTTGGCACCAACTTGAACAGAAAACCTTTGTGGACTGCAGCTCACTCTGTCAGATATATGGAGTGCTAACTGATCAGGCAGATATTTATACAAATATTACAATGGAAGGAGAATAATGGGGAAAGAAATGCTACTTGTGAACATTCATTACTGAATATTACACTATTATAATGTAAGATTATAGAGCAAGTGTGGTATAGTGGTTTCAGTGTTGGACTATGACTCTGGAGACCAGGGTTCAGCTAGGCCATGTAAACTTGCTGGGTGACCTTGGGGAGGTCACATTCGCTCAGCCTCAGAGGATTGCAATGGCAAAGCCTCTCTGAAAAAACCTGCCAAGAAAACCCCATGATAGGTTCACCTTAGGGGTGCCATAAGTTGGAATTGACTTGAAGACACACAACAAGTGTAAGATGGCTGATGATCCTCAAATTGATGCTCAGAACGTGAATCATCCATGATGCATAAACATTCTAGATAAACATTTCCTCTGTAAGTGCATTCACACCCACATGCTCCAACCATAGTATTTTATACTGTAATAATAAATTGAGCAGTAAAGTATTAATGTAGTAGATGTATGGGGATACCAGGATTAACACTGGTTGGTTACTTCCCAATGTTTGCCATACAAAGTAAAGAAAGGAGTTTACTGTTCAAGTTGGCGCTGAAGTTTATACTACTGCTCCTTGAGAGGTAGATGGGAACACATGCTGAAGTTGAGTCTCCTATTGTTAAGGAAGCATAGCCTGTAGTACTTAGATCACACCTTTTACCTTACTTGGGCAATCCGTTGCAAATCCTTGAACACAATAGTAATTAATGGAGACCCTCTTACTTAAACCAGAATGAAAGAGCTTGTAGAAGTTTGAACAGGAAGAGAACAGAAGCTGGTCAAATAACCACCTCTGTACTGGTAAGGCACCTTATATATAAACAGTGCCAATAGAAGAACTTTTTCTTACCTGATGCCCTCCAGATGTTACAGATTTCAGCTCCTAGCATTCCTGATTATTGGCTATGCTGGCTGGGACTGATGGGTGTCCAAAACATCTGGAGGACATTACATTGGAAAATAATCAGACTGAAAAAGCAATGTTCTCCCCTGCCTCTTGCCAAGCTCTTCTGAAGTCTGCATAATAGGAAGAAATACAGGTTGAGCTTTCCCAAGCACAAACCTAGTCCTGGAACCAAAGAACTACATTAGAGTTCCAGATGTTCAAAAGGGTTTTGTACTTCTGTTTGCCTGTATGCCAAATCTCTTTAGAAATTGTGAGAAATTTCCAGAAAACTCTATGATAGAATATGAGAGTCTACAATTCCAAAGGAGTGGGGAACCAGAATCCCATTAGGCACAGCAAAGTAAGCCCTTGGACACACATGTAATAGCTCTTTGTCTCCTGGTTGTAGATTGCAATCTTAATACCACCGTCTATTCAGTCCATTTCATTTTCCTTCTTATCTTACTTTTAGCTCATAATTGCTTTTGCCTCTTATTTTATCTGTTTTCTTTCATATTCTTTTCCTTTCTCTACCTGATTGGGACAGTGCAGAAAGAACAGGTGATCTGTTCTTTTAAACAGTATGTTCTCTTTTGTAACAAAAAATTGTATGAGCTGGCCATGTGGTATATGTCTTTGTTGTATCCCATTTGGTCTACTGTGACATGGGCTAGTCTACACATAAGTGTATTATGTGAATTGCTGTGGATTTTCACACATTTGCATTGAAGCTCAATTGTCTTTGCTTTCCTGCACAAATTCATATCTATTCACTATCTTTCTGCCAAAAATGTGCACCCATGTGAATTCATGTGAAATGGGAGGATGGCCACATGTTTGATAATGTACATCCTCACGGACACTCACAGATACTCTGGTAAAAACCGTGATTCTTTTTTCTGCAGAGTTTGAAGAGTGTCTCAAAAGCCTGAATTCATTTGAATCACATGTGGATCACATGCTACTCAAATAGAATGAGTATTTAAATCATGTAGCTAAAACCATGACCTGTGTGGTTTGGCTTTCAAAAGTACTGTATTTGGAAACTTTGGCTGATTCTGAATAAATGGGAGAGTATGCATCTCCCCTGTTATGGCAGCTTCATTGACTACCAGTCTACTACCTTTTTATTTTCAGGCACAATTCAAGCTGTTGGTTATGGTCTATAAGGCTATATATGACTTGGGTCCAGGCTATGCTATATGAAACACTATTCTCCCATATAAGTTTGCTCAGGCTTTCAGTGAAAAGCTCCGATGCCACCTGCAAAGGAATGTTTTGTGGAAATGGAAGACAATGTTTCCTAGTGTTCTTTCTTTTATTTATCTGTTTTTACTTTATTTTATGTTTGGATTATATTTTATTTCTTTGCTTTTATCCAGGGGTAGGCAACCTTTACCCTTAAGGCCCGAGGGACTTCAGCTCCCAGAATCCCAGGAGCTATTGGCCAACATGGGACTATTGGCCAACATGGCTGAGGCTTCTGGGAGCTGAAGTCCCTCAGCCCTTAAAGGGGAAAGGTTGCCTACCCTGGCTTTTATCCTTGTTCTGTCATCTCTAAGAAATTCAGTTCAGTGTGCGTTTGTGTGTGTGCTGTAGCACTATACTGAGTTCCTATACAGAATGGCACAATCATCTCACCTTCAAGTGGCCTGAAAAGAAGTTCACATTGTCTGGATTGCTTCAAATACACTTGCCCCAAGTCCAATATGTTGTGTCAATTAGCCATGAAAGTATATGTCATGTACTCAAAGATTCATGTTAATGTACCTTGAGAAAAATTGAAGCTAAGTTGCTGATTGTAACTGTGCATTTCCCATTAATTGCAATTACTGATGATAGATTTCCAGCCCTTTCTTCTTACTTATTTCGTCCCATCCAAGGGAGTTTACCTGGCACATAACGTGCATGCACATTAGCAGTCCAGCCCATAAACATTCTGGGTGTATCTCTTTACCTTCTTTAAGTCAAACAGATGAGATTGAATAATTGCTCCAGTGGCAAAGGAATCTCTTTTCTAAAGGTGCTGTGAACTTGTCCATGATAGGTTGCAGATGTTAATAAAACTTGGAAATGTTACTTTTTTGAAGTCCCCCAAAAAAGTCCAGAATGGCCACTCTGGGAACTTTAGTCTAAAACTAACATTCCAAAGCTTTACATTTTACAAATAAGATTAACCACAGAGTGGCAATCAAGCTGAGAGGACAGCAAGAGGTTAGTAGCAAAACAATGACTGTGGGTTAAGTCAATCTTTTGGAGAATAAGAAATATAAAATGCAAGTATAACCTATAGAGAGGGAAGGAAACTTGCTTCTTAAATTAGGAGTGGACAGACCTCAAGTATCCAAGAGTTACTGCTTTGTTTTATTGTGTTTTTAAAACCTTGAAGTGCACCAGTCAGTGCACTGTGCAAAACAGTGACTTGGGTGAAAGGATACCTGATAAGAATTAAAGAACAAAATGACAGTACTCAGCACATAATTTGCAGCTAGGGTTAGAAGCAATAAACCTCTTCACCCATGGATCCACTTCAGGTCTGTTTTCCAACATTCTTTTTCATCGATCTAATTTTGGGGTAGTGCCATTTTAGTTGTTATGGTTGTTAGGCTACTGGGAGCCAGAAACCCTTAGCAATCTACTGAAGATCACCTGGAGTAGATCTCAATCTTCCTTCTCCCCACCCCAGACTTAAAGGAACCACACAACAGTAATTATCAATGAAAGCCAAACGAAAAAAAGTAATGATTTCATTGTGTGACCCACTAAAAAAATATGTTGGGACACATGGCTTGAAAAACCACTATTCTAAAAGCAGTTGAAGACCTATCTTAGTTTTAAGAGTTATAAATGTGAGTAAAGAATGATCGAGAAGAAACCTCCTAAATTTCTGTCCTAGTAATGTTCAAAATATGTATGCATTATGTATATGAAGTACTATACCCCTGTCTTTGAAAGCCAGTGTGGTGTAGTGGTTTGAATGTTGGACTATGGCTCTGGAGATCAGGGTTTGATTCCTTGCTTAGCCATGGAAACCCACTGGGTGACCTTGGGAGTGTCACACTCTCAGCCCCAGAAAACCTTAGGGTTGCCATAAGCCAATTCACCTGAAGGCACAAAACAACAATAATACCCCAGTCTTCCATGTTCAGTCAGCATAGTAAGCCATAAGCTCTCACAGATACTTTAGATAGATTTTAGTGGGTCTTCTTAAGGACGATTCAGTCTGGTGCAATTCACAATTAGTATCAGCCACCAACCATTTGGTTTCCTAGTGGGATTAATGGTATGTCCATTTCCCCGATAATGTATTGGCCCTCAAGGGAACCACCAATTTCAGAGGCTAACAGAATAATGCTCAGTCTTGTCTTTTTTTACTTGAAGTCTGTGAAACTACATCAGGCTTGAGCATCATGATAGATCCCCTAAAACTGGCCCATAAAAAAGTAAAAAGTTGCTTTCTGTGGAACTGAAAAGGAAAGCCTCCTACACCAAAATGAATAAAATAAAACTCACTGTAGACTTAATGTTTATCACCTGTGCTCCTCTCACTGGTTCTGAAAAAGAACAGATTTACATGTTTTGTTTTGTTTTTAAAGAAAAGGATCTGGAGCAGTTGTGTGCTGCAAGCAGTCATTTTTCTTGCAGGAGAGTTTATTTTGGAATGTGGTTGACAGGGTTTTCTCTCTCCCTCTCTCTCTCTCTCTTTTAGACCCTGAAGGAGGCATCTACATTCATTCAAAATAAAGAATCCCAGATCCTGGACTCCACAGAGAAGAAGATGTCAGAAAACACAGTGTAAAAAGTGCAATTATGATGATTGAATTGCCTGAGGACAGTCCCTGTATGAACTGGATACATTCCACTGTTGCTAAACATTGTATAGTCTGTTCATGTTTTAAAGTGTTTGTTTTGCCGTGGGTATTGATAGTTTCTTACATATGGGACAAACACCCCTAAGATGCCATCAATGCATCTGATAAGGCTTTGAGGCAACATATAGAAAATCATACCTCTGTAATAGGTATTAGTACCAGGGTTTATGAGCCTCAGGCTATCCTTACACCTATCCGTAAAGTGTCTTGTAGCATATACACACATGGGGGTGAGTGGGTTGATCGCTTTCAGGTACCTTCTACACTATAGTACACAAAAAAGGAAAGAGCAGTGCTGGCACGTGAAACTGAACATTTATCTCTACCTGCTTTTCTCAGGCATTCATTTCCATATTTCAGTCATTGCATGAAATTACTCAACTAGTCGTGTGGGAAGCTCTCTCATTGAGGCATGTCTTGAGAATCTGCAGTTCATAAAATATGATTTCAAAATAATTCCAGAAGAATTCAGGTTTCATTTGTTTTTGAGAGCAAGTTTCTAGTCCAGATTATTCGAGGTGATAATTGAATCATTACCAGTGTGTTCAAAAGACTTAGGGGGGTTGCAGACTGCCAGAAATAGTGCAAATTGAGTCCACCTTTAGGGTTAGGATTAGGGTTAGGGAATCATGGGAACTGTATTTTATTGTGGCACCAGAGCTCTCTGACAGAGAAGGCTTGCTGTCTCAGAAAAAACCAACAACAATTCCCATGATTCCCTAGCACTAACCCTAACCCTAACCCTTAAAGCTGACTCAATTTGCACTATTTCTGGCAGTCTGCAACCCCCCCCCCCCTTAGAAATGAGAAGAGGATAGACGTGTTGAGGAGCTTTCTCCATGGCTGCACTTGAAAGTATATAGGAAGGTTTTTTTTATAGTTTCATACAAGAAAATAATGCTTGGTTAGCATGAATAAGGCACACATGGAGCTGCCTCTTTGCACTCATGAGTCTGACCAACATGCGATGATTTCCTCAGGGTGCTCACAGAATCTTCCTTGTTTGTGAAACCTTAGTAGAATCTACATGACGGCATTCATTCGTTGATTCATTCATTCATTCGTTGATTCATTCATTCATTCAGTTTTTACCTCACCTTTCTCCTGCCAAGGGATCAAAACTTAATTACAAAATTTAAAATAAAAAGCTTAAAAATGTACTATACAAAAAGTTTAAAAGCAAGCATCGGTTCTGTTGAAAACACAAAGTTAAAGACAGTTTTAAAATACACTTACAACACAATTAAAAACTTAGAGCATGCCATTTTAAACAATATTCAGCCATATGATTAAAATCAATCAAATGCCTGGTGAAAAAAGATCAGGGAAGGAGCTAACCAGACCTCCATTGACTAGGAGCAGCCACTGAGAAGGCGCTCTCTCATGTCCTCACAAACTGTTGCCTATGAAGCATGTTCTGAGCTTCTCTTGAATCTGCTTCAGATTATTTTTGTCAGGATCAGATCCTGGTATGCCACACCAGTATTTTCAGTCCCACTCTTAACTGATCTTGTGTACCACCCACGCGTGTAAAATCAAAACAAAGGGGCATGCCAGTAGCATGAAATCCAGTATTGTCTTGGTTGCAAGAAACAAGATGAGCTCCAGGATTTTTTTTTAACTCTCCCATGTGAGCTCATGTTCCCTTTACCAGGAAATATTTATATTTGTCTATGTTGCATATTTGCAAATTCAAATACCCTGTCAAATTGTTCATTTGTAATGCCTTAACTCCGTGTTGTTTATGCATGCTGCTCTGCATTATCCCTGTTTTACACAGTTCACACAATACTGGTCTTCTTAGAAATAAGTCCTATTCAGAATAAACTACAGTGGCCTTAGTTTTCATTGTCTTTGTATCTGCTTGTGGGTTTGAGGCTTTACACACAGCAGAATGAAATGGTAGGCTCCTGAAGCAGTAAAGTGGGTTATAGCAATTTGTAATGCAACTATGAGAGACCATTTTGGTTATTCTTTTTAAAAAGAGCCATTAGAGAAATTCTAGGGGGGGTTGCAGACTGCCAGAAATAGTGTGAATTGAGTCCACTTTTAGGGTTAGGGTTAGTGCTAGGGAATCATGGGAATTGTTATTTTTCTAAGACATTGACCCTTCTCTGTCAGAGAGCTCTGGTGCCACAATAAAATACAGTTCCCATGATTCCCTAACCCTAACCCTAAAAGTGGACTCAATTTGCACTATTTCTGGCAGTCTGCAACCCCCCTAGGTGAACCTGTGGTGCTTGGTCTCTATTTGTGTCTATCTGTTGCCATTCCCATCTCTACCCCCACAGATGGTTATTTTTCCAAAATACAATTCCCCATCTGTAGTCTGAAGACAGTAGTGTGAGCAAATGTGGTGTAGTGGTTTGAGCACTGGACTGTGACTATGGAGACCATGGTTCGAATCCTAGCTCACTCATGTAAACCCACTGGGTGACCTTGGGCAAGTCACACTCTCCTGGCCTCAGAGGATGGCAATGGCAAAGTTCCTTTGAAGAAACTTGTCAAGAACACCACACAATAGGGTCTCTATAAGTCGAAAATGACTTGAAGACACACAACAAATGTAAGATTGCTCATGATCCTCAAATCAAATCTTGTGATAGGGTCACCATAAGTTGGAAATGAATGCATACAGCAGCAACAAAAGTCTGAAGACAGGACTCATCCATTTTATTTGAGCCTCATGCCAAAACAGAACTTTCTCGCCAGCTTCTCCAAGGCTACAGACCTCCCTACCAAAAGAGACTAGACCAGTGCTACTCAGGCTATCTGATATGGAGTTGGGAAACACTTGTTTTTCCCTAATTTCCAAAGAAGTGGTACCATATTTCTTCCCATTGTCTACATTTCTGTCTTTTTTTTTCCTGGGGAAACTTTCTGTGAACCAGCTGCTGATCGCTCATGGATGGGCACTGGTCCAGAGACTGCCATTTTGAGTACCACTGGACTAGATTATCCCCTCCTGTGGTCCTTCTCTTTTTTTATTCTGGCAGGCCTTTTGTAGCCAATTGGTTTATGAGGAAAATGCATTTCACTTATATTTTTTCATGCTTCCTGATTTTTATTTAATTTTAGTAATATCTGGACTTGGTTTGTGTTTCTGTTAGATTTTTTATTCAGTCTTATTGTGAACTATCATCAGTCCTGTTTTGGAGCAAAAGGCAGGATATAAAACCAACCAATACTAAATAAATAAACCCTATAAAGCAGTCAGTATTATTGTTGCCATATTGTGGATGGAAAGTGAAAGAGAGCAGTTTGCCTAAGGCTACCAAGTGTTGGAAGCATTACATTTATTTTATTTTTTACTAAAACTCCCTCAGAGAGATTCTAGCAGTCCAAAAAAGTAGTGTTTGCACATTCTGAAGCCACTTAATGAGATCCTGACAGGAACACTGTTTTAAGAAATGGCTTCCTGTTCTGAAGTTTTGTCTTTTACCTACACTACTTTGAGGATCTGTTGTTCTTCCTATTTCAAGAATAAACTATGGGACAGAAAATGTAGATTTTACACAGAACCAGAGATGAGAAGGGCCTAAATATCCTAAAGGTACCAGATCCCACCTGATATTGGAAGCTCAGGAGGGTCAGCCCTGGTTAGCACTTGGATGGCAGACCACCAATGAATACCATGTGCTGTAGGGAATATTTCAGAGGAACTGGCAAAACCACCTCTGTGTATTCCTTGCCTAAGAAAACCCTATGAAATTCATGGGGTTGGCGAAGTTGACAGGCAATCTGATGGTGTATGCACACACACACAAAGACAGTGCTGAGATGGAAGTCAGACACTCTCAAAAACTCAGTGCCATGGTGCCAGTAAGGCAGATCTGTCAGCAGGAGATTGTAAGTGTCATGATTCACTGCCTAGAAGAGCTCTGAGGAGGCAAAATGAAGGCATCATTTACAAGTAAGAATTTTCTGCTCTACAAAATTTTCCTTCAGACCCCAAATTTCTCACATTGTAGCAACTGAAAACTTTAATTGAGCATTCAGAATTATAGTTTAGGTATCCAAAAGAAAAGGGGCACGCAGAGTTACCAAGAGAATGCAAACACAGCAAAGAGTTCAAAGTATTTATGATTATCAATACGGTCTCTCATTTAGCAATACTAAAAAGTTGGAAACTGAAGGAAAATGTTGTTGGGAGTGCAGAATTCTTATTAGGAGTGGCAAAGTGTTTATTTTGCTTTTTAAAAAAACCCAAAAAAACCTCCCCCGTAGCAACACCAGAGGTTCCACATGATGGTTTGTGCCTGCTGGCTTGAAAGGGCTGCATCTCCATACTTTACTGACTGGTCTGATGCATCATGTAAGAAGCTGGTATTCTTATCTTCTCATTTAAGTTCTGCCATATCTGACAGAGAGAAAGCTATTCATAGAATCATAGAGTTGGAAGAGACCACAAGGGCCACCCAGTC
>CM034706.1:30093221-30105210 GCA_020142125.1 Phrynosoma platyrhinos
AAAAAATATATTTGCAGTTTTTCCACATTCACAGGGGTCTTCCATTTTTTCCCCACTCAATGGCAGGGTTTAGTTCTGGAGCATCACAATAAAGAGAAATTCAAAGACATACTGTGTTAGTCTGGAAAATCAGTATGCAAAAGCTTCTTGTAGCACCTTTGAGACTAAAAATGAAGACATCTGGACACAGGTGGATAGCTCTTCCTTCATTACTGAACAACACCATTTTGATTCCCAGCCATCATGACCAGTGGCCATGCTGACTGAACAATGCTGGGAGTTGTAGTCCAAGGAAGTAACATTTCCAGGCTCTGGAGGACTTCTTTGCCCTCACACATATTTGGAGGGAGGCCATTGAAGGAGGAAAAAAGAGGTTCTTATGTGCAAGAATGCTTTCAATCCTTACTTATTAGGAATGCCTCAGACAATGGAATAGATGTCCTAACCGCAAAGGAGGACGAGTCTCCACAATAGCATTGAAAGGAAATGTAGGACATTACAAAATAAAAGCTGCAAACACTAATAAATTAAATCCTTCCAGGGCAGAAGGTTGAAATGTCAGGCGTGTCTTCAGAGGACCATAGTGCTCCTCCTCACCCCAAAATTTTGGGTTGTCTCCCCACTTTCTCCCACCGGTTATTGTTGTTTTGTGCCCTCAAGATGTTTCCAACTTATGGTGACCCTAAAGTGAACCTATCACAGGGGTTTCTTGGCAAGTATCTTCAGAGGGAGGTTGTCAGGGCCAACGTCTGAGGCTGAGAGAGTGTGACCTGAGCAGGGTTACCTCCCCCCCCATACCAAGCATGGAAGGGCTTCTTAACCCTCACCTGCTTCCGGATTAAAACAAGCGGGAAGCTAGCCAGGGAGTGCTTGTTGTTGTTGTGTGCCTTCAAGTCCTTTCTGATTTATGGTGACCCTAAGGTGAACTTATCATGGCATTTTCTTGGCAAGATTTGTTCAGAGGAGGTTGGCCATTGCCTTCCCCTGAGGCAGAGAGAGAGAGAGTGTGACTTGCCCAAGGTGGTAGTCCACAAAAAAAGTAACTTCCCCCAGCTCCCAGTGTCAAGAAGTGGTTCTGAAGTCTCCTAGGAGTTGGTTGTTGTGTGCCTTCAAGTCCTTTCTGACTTATGACAACCCTAAGGCAACACTGTCATGAGGTTTTCCTGGCAAGATTTGTTCAGAGGAGGTTGGCCATTGCCTTCCCCTGAGGCTGAGAGAGTGTGACTTGGCCAAGGTGGTGGTGCACACAAAAAAGAAGTAATTTTCCCCTGCTCTGCCTCACATTTCCTGGCCCCTATCGAGCATGACTGAAGGCCACCCAGATGTCTTACCTGCCAAGGAGGACAAGGCACTGCAAAATTTAGGACATTCAAGACTATTCTAGGACATTACTAAATAAAAGCTAAAAACGCTCATATAAATGTAAATTCATGCTCCTTGATGTTGCTTAAAATGGAGGACGTTTTGAAATTCCTCCTGGACAGAAGGTTGAAATGTAGGGCAGGTCGTCGTGGAGAAGGAGGACATCTGGTCACCCGTAGCCCACCACCATCACCAGGAGTTGTGGGTCAGTAAGGCTTGGTGGTCTGAGGGCTTTGGCATAGTTGCTTGACAGAAAAGGAGGGTTTTTGACTCTGTATCCACACTGCAGAAATAACTCAGGTTGACACCACTTTAACTTATTTAAATTATTATTGATTTAATACTGTTTTAAGGGGGGAGGGGGTTTGTTAATAATAATAATAATAATAATTTTTATTTATATCCCGCCCCTCTGCCAGGCAATCGGGGCGGCGTACAACATTATAAAATTTCAAAACAATAAGTCAATAAGTTTGTTGTATTGTATATGTTTTTATGGGTATTGTATATGTTTTTATGGTTGTAAGCCGCCCTGACTGAATTTCCATAGGGCAGGATATAAATAAATTTTATTATATTATTATTATTATTATTATTATTATTATTATTATTATTATTATTATTATTATTATCTGCCTTGGCTCCATGATATGGAATTCTGGGAACTGTAGTTTATTGTGGCATTCCACAGCATAGAGCCACAGCAGTTGAAGCAGTGTCAAACTGCATTCAGGTCTCATCCCCACTGCAGAACGTTTGACATCACTTGAGCTGCCGTGGTTCAATGCTATGGAATTCTGGGAACTGCAGTTTGTTGTGGCACCAGAGCTTTCTGACAGAGAAGGCCAAATGTCTCCCAAAATGACCATTCCCAGAATCCCATAGCATTGAGCCAGGGCAGTTCAAGCAGTGCCAAACTGGATTATTTCTGCAGTGCGGAGGCAGCCAGTGGGCAAAATGTGGCTTCGGCCACTGAAAGGGCGCCTAAGGTTGACCCTTCTGGCCCAACCAGGAGCGCCAGGCCTGCTGCCGCCTCGGTGTTTGTTTGTGAGCCTCCCAAGGAGGGCAGTGCCGTCTTGGGCTGTATAAAGTCCCTGTCTCCTGACCTCTTGAACTGCCGCCCCTGTTCAAAGTCTAAGGAAGGAGCAGGAGGAGGAGGCTATCTCAGGCAATCTTTAGGGAAGAGCTGATATTGCTCCTGGTGCCTGATTGCCAATAAGTTACTAATAAATGGCATGAGGGTTTAGGGAGGATTTTGAGCCATATCCAAGCCCCCTTCCTCGTTTGCTTTTCTTTTAAGTCATTGTATGCCGTAATCCTGGGCAGGGTGAGGTGGGAAAGGTGAAGGCATCCATAAAGATGCCAAAAATTTAAGCAGAGGGGAATTATCTTCCTCTTCAGCATCAGTCCCCTGCGTGGCTGAAAACTGATCCCTACTTTCCACACAGTTGTCTACTCCTAACCTAGGAGTAAATCCTGTTAAATCCGAGGGGGCTTGCTTTGAGGAGACAGACTTTTCACCTACAACGGCAAGTGTATGTTGTGTGCCTTCCAGTCTTTTCTGACTTACGGCAACCCTAATGTGCTCTCTCAGGTTAAAAAAAGTTTTTTTTTTATTTGCAGTTTTCCCACTTACACACGTCTTCCATCCCTAAACCCAGTGAATGTTGAGGGCCCACTGTAATATCAATGCATACGAATGTTGTTGTTTGCCTTCAGGTCATTTTTTGACTTACGGCAGCCCTACCATAGCGTTTTCTTGGCAAGATTTGTTCAGAGGAGGTTTGCCATTGCCTTCCCCTGAGGCTGAGAGCATGTGACGTCTCCACGGTCATCCAGTGGGTTTCATGGCGGAGCTGGGAATCAAACCCTGGTCTCCAGAGTCCAGGATCTCCAACACTCAAAAACCATTTTGCCACCATGCTGGCTCTCCCAGGCATGGATAGGATTGGATTAATGCTAAATGCACTTGCCAGTTACTTGGTAGTTCAAAATGTCACTGTGCAATGACTTTTATGGACATTATGGACATTATCTTCTTTTTCTACCTCCCCATGTGCTCCCTAGCTTTTTGCTTTTTTAAAAAAAAGAAAAGAAAAGCCCATAAAGGAAGGCAAAAGGTAATAGTTGCACAATGTATTTCTGAAGGGTCGAGCTATGAATCTTTAGAAGCACTAAGGTCCAACTGATCTTAGCGGGACTTAACATCTGAGTAAATATGCCAAGGATTTCACCATTAAACGCTAGCAAATATAGATTCTTTTTACAAACATACAGATAATTTTTAAAAATTAGAAAGAAAAATAAAAACATACCAATACAATTAGCCTGAATAAACTAGGCTTCAATTCTCTTGACCACTCCTTTACAGAAAAGGGGAAAGAATGAAATAAATTAAAGAAAGAAAGAATTGCATAAGCCGAGCGTGAGAGATTTTTGGTGGGGGAGAATGTTTATTTTGAAATACATTTTGAAAAACAATACTTTCACTCCCAGATTGGCTGGTTTTACCAATGTGCATTTGGTAAGACGATAGGAAGCAAAGACATGATACCACAGTTTCTTCTGTACAAAGCTCGAAAATGAGCTGCGCTCTTATTATTATCTACAAGGAATCGGCCTGTGCTCTCGGTGTGGGGAGAAGGCTTGGGGCCGATGTTCCTCTGCCCACCTCAGTCTCACAGAGGATTTGGCTGCAGTCAGGGGGACAGAAGAGAGAATTGGGCCCCTGCATATATTTGCCTGCCTGTGTGCTGGCATCAAGATTTTTCCTACAATTCAAGTCCTTGAGCCAGAGTTAGCTCCTTGTGGAGGTTCTCGGCTGTTCTAGAAGTCCTGCCGCGGGGTGTGAGTTAGACTGTGCCTCCGCAGATCACAGTTTCGCCTGAACACTTTGCCGCACTGCTCACAGTTGTAGGGCTTGATGTCTGTATGGGTGAGAAGGTGAGTTTTCAGGTTACTTCTTTGATTAAAGGTTCTTCCACATGTGGGGCATTTGTGTGGAGATTCCTGTTCAGATTTGAAGCAAGCAAAGGATTAAACCCTGTTACAAACTACCTGGATTACTGACTTTTCAACGTTTACTCATTATCCCTCCCTCCCCACTTTTTTTGGCCTCATTACATTGCACAAGAAGAACAACACCACAACAGCGGAGGGGAGAATAAAGAACTGCAACCCTAAGAATGTACTGAGAAGCAACTTCTGTGTAAATCAATGGAAATCTTCTTCCCTGAAAACCAATGTTTCTGCATGAAGTTGCAGTTCTGTGTACATGAAGATTGGCAGTAAACACTAGACAGCAATAGATTTTACTTCATCTACAATAGATTTTAGACAGCAATAGATTTTACTTTGTCTACAACAGATTTTAGACAGCAACAGATTTTACTTTTATAAATGTATGTGCATTTATAGCTTGATCCTATGAAAGCTGACCCTGAAGTAAGTCCTATGGACTTTAGTGGGGTTTACTCTCAGGTAAATATGCACAGAATTGCAGATCCAGAATCCTGAATAGGTATCCTCAGATATTTGCTCTCCAGTCAGCTATCTGCTGTCCTCAGATATTTGCTGTCCATGCATATTTACTTGGAAGTAAGTGCTATCCAGATATGATAATCATGAATCGTAACTGAAACATGATGACCTGGATTCAAATCCTTTCTCATTCAGATTGTTTGCTAGGCATCCTTCTGCTGGTCACTTATCTCTTTAGCTAACCATAGAATTGCAGCCTTAGTTGAAGGCAAGTTTTACTGAGCTCAGCAAATGCATTTGAGATCCAGGTGCAGATCACTGTTATCTGCAGTAGGATACTTTACAGGCTGATTGTATGAATGTTTAGTCGGATGTCAGTCCAACTGAATTCTCTGGGATATACTCCCTAGTAAGTGTGCTTAAGATTACAGACTTAACTACATGGATATATCTTCCTGCCTGTCAAGGTCAGTTCTTCTCACTACATCACATTTCCCCATCTCTAGGATCTACAGAAAAATGTCTCTTGCTAATCTGCCTGGCTTCCCAGGGACACTTGCTTCATCTCTATCAGCAAAAAGCTTTCCATAAAGCAAGTCTTTTTAACCTAAGCTTTTCAAACAGAGTGTACATCTCATGTAGCCATTTGTAGGCTACTTCGGAAGTGCCATGCAAGTCTTATAAAGGCACCAATACAAGCGTATTTACTTAGAAGTAAGTTATACTGCATTCAAGCAGATTTGCTCACAAGTAACTGTGCACAAGACTGTAGGTTTAGGCAGTCTGTTTAAACTTATTCACTGATTTATATGCCGGGGAAAAAATGCAATGAAGTGGCTCTGAACAATGGAAAGAAAAGTCTTTCTCCTTGTTGTTTTCCAAATATTGAAATGTGAAACAATCACACATTGAACACACGTTGCCATTCTTTACTTATCCAACAAGAACTGGAAAGAAATTAATATCAAAATAAATGGTTGAATGTGATATAATCTAACCTTACCTGCATGTGTAAAGTTTTATGAACTGCTAGAGTCCTGGACTGGCAAAATCCTTTCCCACATTCCTGACATTTGAATGGTTTTTCTTTGGAATGGATATACCTGGAAGCCAATAGAGGCAGTTTGGAATCAGTATCTGTAGACACAGCAAAAAGCCACAACCAGCTGCCTCTAGGTAGTTCAAGTCTCAGAAAACAATATTACTCTAAGCCAACTCTTCCTTTTTTCTTCCTGCAGTTTTGAGACACATGACAGTAATACTTCTCAGTGTTTCATTGCCCTTCTCAGATAGCAAATGAAGGAGACTATCCTAATCACACATTTATAGGAAATAAGCTTCACTGCACAGGTTAGAACTTACTTCACAGTTAAAATACATAACCTTGATCTACAAATGTATAATCCTATGGGTTATCCTAACCAAATAGAGTGAAACTTACTTCTAGGTGAACATACACATAACATGAGCCCTCCTCTAGTTAACATCAATAAGACTTTTGCCATTATTTGTGTCAATCCAACAGGATTGGGTGCAACTATTAATTCTTGTTTTCGTGGAGACAGAAAAGACCAAATAACATTTAAAGTGAGCAAGAGGGAGAAGTGGTTATATGTACACATTTGTAAACAAAAACACTGCAAAGAACTAAAATCCACAAGCAGGACCAACTCCAAAACACTGTAAATATCTGTCTCTGGTGCATATGTGAGAGAAATGAACAACCATCTTATTAGCGGAGGAAATACTCCTTTCTTTATTTTCCTGCTTCCACTTTTTTTCCATTTTGATCCACATTTGCCAAGTAATAAATCTACTGAAGTTATCTGCTGTTTCCTAACTGGATTTTAACAAGCAGATTTCCAGAGACAGATAAGTAACATGTAGATAAGGAGAGCTAGCTTAGTGTAGTGGTTTGACTGTTTGGACTAAGACTTTGGGAGGCCAGGGTTCATATCCCAGTTCAACTATGGAAACGCACTGGGGGACTTTGGGCAGGCCACATTGCTCTATGCCTGAAAGGAAAACAGTAGCAAACCTCCTCTGAATAAATCTTGGCCAAGGAAACCCTGAGGTTGCCATAGGTTGAATGGACCTGAAAGGCACAGGACAACAGATTTCCAGTACAGAGTAAAGAAAAGCTTTGCTGCCATCACCAAGCTTTTAAGGGTACTTAGAAAGTTACACACCCAAGCTAAAAAAAAGTACAGCAAACTTTTTAAGAATGGACCCAAGAAGCACCTGTAAAGATCTTGGAAATCTGGGCTGCAGATTCTAAGTTCAGAAATAAGATATATACAAGTCAAGGGGGTTCAAGTACCGGTAAGTCCAAAAAAGGCACATCCCACAGAGCCCAGAGACAAGGCCCTCCTTGTCCTCATTTGGACCTACTGTAATGGAAGGGAAGCAGTGTCAAAGCCAGACAGTAGGCTTTTAGATCACTGGCTCTTCTACGCAAATCAAACTATGACCGTCACCAATTTAAATTTCCTACTCTTTTAGAAATAAACTCAAATAGGATCCATCAACTGTTGTTGCTGTTATTATGTGCCTTAAAGTCGTTTTGGAGACCCTATCATGGTTTTTTCCCCATTGCCTTCCTCTGAGGTTCAGATCCATCAACAGTGAGGATAATAACACTGCCTCCTAACCTAACATTGGGGTATCAAGTGCTTTCCTCTCTCCCCCACAGCCTTACAGCAACCTTGCAAAGTAGGCCAACATTATTATCCTTTACTGCCCATAAGACAAGGCTGGGGAAGAGAAATGGGTCAAATGGAGGAAACTGCAGGGTGCCCACTCAGCCTCAGAGCCACTACAACAGTCCCCAAACAAGTTATTTGGGACTACACCAACATTCCCCATAAGTCTGAGTGTTGGACTCTAGGTTTGAGGGTTGGACTACGACTCTGGAGACCAGGAACTGAGGAAACTGCAAGGTGACAACTCAGCCTCAGAGCCACCACAACATTCCCTATCTAACCAAGTTATTTGGGACTACATCACCCAAACTCCCCCAACCAGCATGCTAGTCATATGCTAGCTGGGAGATTTGGGGAAGCATAGAGAGCCAGTGTGGTTGCTCTCAACACTAGCTTTGAGTGTTGGACTGCCACTCTGGAGACCAGGGATCAGTTCCCAGCTTGGCCATGGAAACTCACTGGGTGACCTTGGTCAAGTCACACTCTCTCAACCTCAGGGGAAGGCAATGCCCAACCTTCTCTGAACAAATCTTGCCAAGAAAAAACTCATGATATCAGGTTGCCTTTAGGTCAACATAAGACAGAAACAGCATGAAGGTACACAGCAGCAGCAGCAGCAGCAGCAGCAGCAGCAGCAGCAGCAACACACTCCTTGAACCATTTGGAATCCCTTCTTGATACTGAGAACCGAGTAAAATTACTTTTTTGTGGACCACTACCTTAGTCAAGTTATGTGCTCTTAGTATATAAGGCAATAACCAACCTCCTCTGGACAAACCTTGCCGAGAAAACCCTGTGATAGGGTCAGATCAAGGTTTAATTTCCATCTCGGCCATAAAACCCACTGGGTGACCTTGGACAAGTCACACACTCTCAGCTGCAGGGAAAGGCCATGGCCAACTTCCTCTGGACAAGCCTTGCCAAGAAAACCCCATTACAGGTTCACTGTAAGTCGGGAAGGACTTGAAGGCACACAACAACAATAGCAACAAATTCCTAGAACCATTTGGAACCCCTTCTTGACAACAGGAGCTGGGGAAAGTTACTTTTCTTGGACCACCACAACTGACAGAATTGAGAGCCCTCCTGGCCATCCTCACCAAAAATCAATTTCCTCAAAAATCAATTCAGGATCTTAACCAGAGTTTGGAAGAGTCACTTTTAAAGACTTTGTTGCTGCTGTTGTGTGCCTTCAAGTCATTTCCGACTCATGGCAACCCTACATCATGGGGTTTTCTTGGCAAGATTTGTTCAGGGGGAGGTTGCTATTGCCTTCCCCAGAGGTTGAGAGCATGAGACTTGCCCAAGGTTACCCAGCGGGGATCATGGCCAAGCTGGGACTCAAACTCGAGTTTCCAGAGTCCTAATCCAACACTCAAACCTAGTGCTGAGTTTTGAGAACCACCACGCTGGCTCTCTCTGCCTCCCCAAATCTCACAGCTAGCAAGCTGGTCGGGGGAGTCTGGGTGGTGTAGTCCCAAATAATTTGTTTGGAGGATGTTGTGCTGGCTCTGAGGCTGAGTTGTCACCCTCCAGTTAGCTCAGTTCCTGGTTTCCAGAGTCGCAATCCAACCCTCAAACGTAAAAGTCCAACACTCAAACTTATGGCGACCCTATCACAGGGTTTTCTTGGCAAGATCTGTCCCAGAGGAGGTTTGCCATTGCTTTTCCCTGAGGCTGAGAGAGTGTAACTTAATTTGAGACATGTAACTTGACTAGAGCTCAAAGCATGTAGCTTAACCTGAGAACATGTAACTTGACTGGGGCTGAGAGTATGCAACTTTACTTGAGAGCATGTAACTTGGCTGACAGTGAGAACTTAACTTGGCTAAGGTTATAGTGCACAAAAGAAAGCCCCTTTCCCTGAGGCTGAGAGCATGCAACTTTACCTGAGAGCATGTAACTTGGGCTGAAAGTGAGAGCATGTAACTTAAATTGGCTGAGGGGGTGGTCCACAAAAGAAACCCCCTTCTGCTGAGGCTGAGAGAATGTAACTTAACTTGAGAGCATGTAACCTGACTGAGCTGAGAGCATGCAACTTAACCTGAGAGCATGTAACCTGGATGAGGCTGAGAGCATGTAACTTAACTTGACTAAGATGGTGGTGCACAAAAGAAAACCCCTTTCCCTGAGGCTGAGAGCATATAACTTAATGGAGGCTGAGAACTTAACTTGGCTGAGTCCACAAAAGAAAGCCTCTTTCCCTGGGACCGAGAGCATGTAACTTGATTGGGGCTGAGAGCATGTAACTTGACTTGAGAGCATGTAACTTGACAAAGGCTGAGAGCATGCAACTTGGCTGAGGGTGAGAGCATGTCACTTAACTTGGCTAAAGTGGCAATGCACAAAAGAAAGCCCCTTTCCCTGAGTTTCCCTGAGGCTGACAGCATGCAACTTGATGGAGGAGGCTGAGATCATGCAACTTAACCTGAGAGCATGTCACCTGGGCTGAGAGAGTGAGAGCATGTCACTTAACTTAAATTCTAGGTTAATAATAATAATAATAATAAAATTTATTTCTATACCGCCCAATGGTTGCCCAATCCGGGCGGTTTACAGCATAAAAATCAGTACAATAAGAAATATATCCCTCCCCCCCTTAAAACATTAAGGTTGGCTTAACACGTAAATAAGAACTGCAGCCACATTCTGGATTTGTTTTTAATCTTGTTGCCTATTTTTATACTATGTTTTAACTCATTATCTGATTTAATAACTTTTTAAGGGGTGGGTAGGAATTTGATTTTATTGCTGTATGTGTATTTTATTGTTGTTAGCCGCCCCGATTGATCCCAAAGGGGCGAGATATAAATAAATGTTGTTATTATTATTATTATTATTATTATTATTATTATTGTCTGGTGCACAAAAGAAAGCCCCTTCATGCCACTTAACCTGTCTCTTGACTGGGGCTGAGGACATACAGCAGGGGTAGGCAACCTTTCTTTCCCCTTTAAGGGCCGAGGGACTTCAGCTCCCAGAAGCCTCAGCCATGTTGGTCAATAGTCCCATGTTGGCCAATAGCTCCTGGGATTCTGGGAGCTGAAGTCTCTCTTCCCTTAAAGGGGACAGGTTGCCTACCCCTGACATACAGCTTGCCTAAGGTGGTGCTGGTGGGGTCCACTAAAGCAGAGCTAGGCAACCTTTCCCCTTTATGGGAAGAGGGACTTCAGCTCCCAGAATCCCAGGAGCTATTGGCTTACATGAGACTATTGGCCAACATGGCTGAGGCTTCTGGGAGCTGAAGTCCCTCGGCCCTTAAAGGGGAAAGAAAGGTTGCCTACCCCTGCACTAAAGAAAGACAGCCCCTTCCTCTGAGGCTGAGAGTGTGTCACTTAACTTGAGAGCATGCCGCTTGACTAATGGCCTTTGCAGACTGCCAGAAATAGTGCACATTAAATGGAGGCACTGCCCTGGCTCAGTGCTAGGGAATCATGGGAACTGTATTTTTTTCTGGGACATTGAGCCTTCTCTGTGAGAGAGCTCTGGTGCCACAATAAATTACAGTTCCCATGATTCCCTAGCCCTGAGCCAGGGCAGTGCCTCCATTTAATGCGCACTATTCCTGGCAGTCTGCAAAGGCCCTAAAAAGGTGGGGGCGCAGCCCCAAAGATGACAGCCAGACAGCCCCCGATCCCTGACCCCAGAGGGGCCCCATCCTTAGGGTCCCGATCCTGATCCCGATCCCGGACGGACCTGTGGTCTCGGAGGTGGTCCTGCCTCCGGAAGGCCTTGTGGCAGATGTCGCAGGTGTAGGGCCGCTCGTCGGTGTGGGTCCTCTCGTGGATGAGGAGGTTGTAGGACTTGGTGAAGTGCCTCCCGCAGAACTTGCAGATGAACTCCTTCTTGGTCTTGGAGGGGAGCCTCCCGCGGGAGGAGGAGGGCTTGCGCTCGGGGCTCAGCTTGCCCCTCTCCCCCGCGGGTCCTCCTGCTCCTGCTCCGACGGCTCCCAGCATCCCTCCTCCTCCTGCGGGGAGCATCTTGCCCAGGTGCTGGCCCTGGGCGGCGAGGGCGAGGGCGGCCTTAGGCGGATCCTCCTGGGTGGCGGCCAGGGCCAGGTGGGCAAAGTCAAAGCGCGGGGGGGCCCTCTCCTTGCGCAGCGCCGGCAGGACGCGGTGGGCCAAGTGCTTCGGGTGGAAGAGGTGGCTGGCGGCGGCGGCGGCGGCGAAGGGCAGCGCCGCCGGGAAGGAGGACGAGGAGGAGGAGGCCGACCCGGCTCCCGTGCCGCCCGAGGCCGCGGTGGCGGCGGCGGCGTAGCAGCCCAGCGTCCAGTGGTTCATGTGCATGGTGTGGACGGCGCTGAGGCCATACAGGCCCTGCAGGGGGTCCACGGCGGCCGGGAAGGTGTTGACCGCCTGCAGGAAGGAGTAGTTGGTCAGCTGCAAGGAGGGGTGCACCGGGATCGGCGCCGGCAGGGCCTTGCTCCCCATCCTCCTCCTCCTCCT
>CM034706.1:30114430-30133920 GCA_020142125.1 Phrynosoma platyrhinos
ATCCAGTTTGAGACTGCTTTAACTGCCTTGGCTCAGTGCTATGGAATCCTGGGAATTGTAGTTTGTTCGTTTGTTGGAGAGCCAGACAGAGAAGGCTAACTGCCCGACCAAACTGCAGTTGCCAGAATGCCATAGCATTGAAGCCATTGTGGTGGTTAAAGCTGTGTCAAACCGGATTAAATCCTCAGTGCGGATGCAGCCGGGTTTCACGCTCTGTGTAGGTCTTTAGAGTAAAAGTTTGAAGCCATATTTTCTTTGTCGCCAAAGGAAGCCGATCCATGCGATTGCGATCTAATTATTTAATCCATCATGATCATCATCATCATCATCATCATCATCATTTAAATTCTTCCTTTTCTCTGAAACATGGGAAACTTTTGAAAAACTTTTTGAAGAACATTGAGGCAAATTCAATCCTTCTTTTTCTTCTTTTTGCTCTTAGTCTCACCATCTCCACACAAAAACCCCAATAAAATTGATTTCCCCCCTTATTTTTAAAGATAAAAACGATTCATTTACTTCTTATACCTGAGACAGGTGGATCTCCCAGGGAGGGAGGGATCTTTTCTGAGACCCACCAAGAAGCTCTCATTTCAAAACCCGGTTGGAAAGGTCCTCTACTGCGCCGGGGGCTCCACCCACACTGCAGAAGGGATCCGGTTTGATACCGCTTTAACTGCCGTGGCTCCATGCTATGGAAAAAGAGGGCAAGAATAAGAATAAGAACAAAATCTACCACCAAAATGACATTTTCTTCTAGTCCCCAGACTTCTAGCCTTGCAGAAAGCCTTCCCAGACTTGAGCTTACTTCCTCAGATGCATATATCCATATATCTATATCTGTATCTATATCTATCTATAGATATATAGATATATAGATATATGCATCTGAGGAAGTAAGCTCAAGTCTACATCTATATATGCATATCTATATATCCATGCATATCTATATATCTATATCTGTATCTATATCTATATCTATGCATGAATAGATATAGATGCATATCTTATATATGCATACATATCTATATATCTATATCTGTATCTATATCTATAGATAGATAGATATGCATATCTATATCTATATCTATATATCTATAGATATGCATGTATATATGCATATCTATATATAGATGCATATCTTATATATGCATAGATATCTATATATCTATATCTGTATCTATATCTATAACTATATAGATAGATAGATATGCATATATAGATATGCATCTATATCTATATCTATATATATGCATACATATCTATATATCTATATCTGTATCTACATCTATATCTATATCTAGATATCTAGATATCTATATCTATATCTAGATATCTAGATATATATGCATCCATATATGCATATCTATATATATAGATATGCATATATAGATGCATACATAGATATATAGGATAGATAGATATGTATATCTATCTATCTATATAGATATGCATCTATAGATATGCATCTCTCTCTCTCTCTCTCTCTCTCTCTCTCTCTCTCTCTCTCTCTCTATATATATATATATATATATATGTTGGCTGGGATGGCTTTCCCTTCGTTGTTATCGTTGCTGTTGCGTTCCTTGTAGTCGTTTTAGTGATCCTAAAGCGAACCTATCCTGGGGTTTTCTTGGCAAGTTTCTTCAGACGGGTTTTGCCCATGGCCCTCCCCTGAAGCTGAGAGAGTGTGACTTGCCCAAGGTCAAACTCCCCCCCCCCCAGTGGGTTTCCATGAGATTCAAACCCTGATCTCCAGGATCTCAAACCACTATGCCACTCTGTCTCTCTTTCTCTGGGTGCCTGACTTGTATTTTGAAATGTTCAAATTGACTGCAATGCTGGAAATGTGGGGAAAAATAAAAGATTGGGGAAGGAAGGGGATGCTTGATTATTCTTATTATTCTTATTCCTCTCCCCCCCAAAAAACACTTTTGGGAAAGGAGATCCAACTGCCCCTTTTGAATCTCCTTGGAATGGTCGATCCCAGATTATCGATCCTTTTCATCACCTTTTCCTCCTAATCTCCCTTCTTTGTATTTTACCTGGGCTTCCTTCCTTTTAAGAGTATTTTATTCATGGCTTACTTAGGTGATCTACAAATCCCCCTTTTTCCCAGGCTGAGGAGTGTCCGGGGTGACACTCACCAGTTGTCCTCACCGGAAAGGAGGACAAGGCACCGCAAAATGGAGGACATTCCAGGAGGAAAAGAAAAAAGAAGAAGCTCAAAACACTCCTAGAACTAAAAATTCAGGTTTCTTCCTCCTGCTCCAAATGGAGGACACTTTGCCATTCTTTCCTGGACAGGCTTCTTCCTCCTGCTCCAAATGGAGGACATTTTGCCATTCTTTCCTGGACAAGCTTCTTCCTCCTGCTCCAAATGGAGGACATTTTGCCATTCTTTCCTGGACAGGCTTCTTCCTCCTGCTCCAAATGGAGGACATTTTGCCATTCTTTCCTTGTGGCCAAATAAAAACCATAAAGCATTCCTAAAGAAATATAAACTCATGCCTCTTTGTCCTGCTTCAAATGGAGGACATTAGGGGATTGCTCCTGGACAGAAGGCGGGCACAGAGGACGCGTCCGGGAAAAGGAGGACTCTTGCTGACCCTGGGAGTGAAAAAACCCATCAGTTTCTTAAAAGAGCCGCTTTGGAGAAAGCAAGGATCCCTTTGTTTGATCAAGGGAAGAACAACCCTCTGCTTCGCTGGCTTGCCTCGTTCAGTCTCTAATCGATTTCTTTTCAAAGTTATTGACAGGTTGATTGATCTGATTGGTTTCAGTGCTATGGGATTCTGGGAATGGTCGTTTTGCGAGACATTCAGCCTTCTCTGCCAGAGAACTCTGGTGCCACACAGGGCGACCAGAGGTCCTCCTTTCCCAGGATGTGTCCTACATCTCAGCCTTTCTGTCCAGGAGGAACTTCCAAATGTCTTCCATTTTGAGCATGACTCAGAAGCATAAATTTATATTTATATTTATGTGTGGGTGTATTTTATTTGGTCATGCCCTACATTTTTCTTGAACATCCTAGCTTTCGCAGTGTGAGGACCTCTGATGCCACAACAAACTACCATTCCCAGAATTCCATAGCACTCGGCCAGGGCAGTGAAAGTGGTGTCAAACCGGATTATTCCTGCAGTGCGGATGCAAAGTCAGGCTGGATATCCCCCAAAAAGTCTGAATCGGAGGCAACTTCCATTGAAAGCAATCAACCCGGCTCCTTTGCGGCCACTGATTTAACCCGGATTAAGACCCACGGCGTGCATCGGGAGTTACTCCGAATTAAGCCTGCTTCGGCTTGGAGAACTGGACCCTTGTAGTTTTGGGAGACATTGAGCCTTCCCTGCCAGTGAGCATTTCTGCCACAACAAACTACAATTCCCAGGATCCCCTAGCACTGGGCCAGGGCAATTAAAGCGGTCTCACACTGGATTATTTCTGCAGTGTGTTTGGGACTACGGACTCCAAAACCGGTTCCTGCAAAACCGATCGCAAAAGGAAAGACAGAAAGAGAGGATCGAGGGACAGGAGTGACCAAGGCAAAGGCGGCTGGGCAAGTTTAGCCTTGGATTTGGCTACTGTGCTTTATTTTATAAAAATGCACCATGCACAAAATAGGCAGGTGATCCAGCGAGGAAATCCTCCCTCTTGCCTCCTTTGATCGACGTCGAGTGGATCCCAGGATCGCTTCGGAGTTCTTGGAGGAAGGAGGACTTCCTTTCCTTTCCTTTCCTTTCCTTTCCTTTCCTTTCCTTTCCTTTCCTTTCCTTTCCTTTCCTTCTTCTTCTTCTTCCCATAAACCTAGTAATCCTTTTTCTCGTCCTTTTCAAACTGATCACTAAAATCCAAGGAAAACCGAGACGATCACTGGGGGGGGGGGGGAATCGCCTGTGGTTCCCAAAACAGTTGCAAAATGAAAATAAAAATTCAGATTCCCAATTTTGACTCGCAATTTCCCTAATAGGAGAATCAAAACAAGACACTAAAAAAAAAAACAACTCCACTAAATAAACCCAGGATCCCACTGGATCCGATCTGTTTCCCCTGGAAAGGAAGAAATCTGCAAGCGATTACCGAGGTGCTGCTTTTGCGGGAGGCGTTTTCGTTATTCGTTTGGATCCCATACAATCGGAAGGATACTTATAGGATCGTTACTGTTAGAATTATAGGAATCCTCTCCAGGGATCATAGCTGTGTTGGCCCTATAAGCAAAGTATAATAGCACCCCAAACCCACAAAACAGGGATCCCTTTATGGGACCAACCCAAATGCACAAATTACAATATGCAGAATAATATGATCGTTTCTGTTATAACGACAGGAACCCTCTCCAGGGATTATAACTGTGTTGGCCATATAAGCAAAATACAATAATATCCAAAATCCTTATAGCCTTTTGGCTGAAGAGTGGGGTATAAATACTCCAATAAATAAATAAATAGACCTTTATGGGGCCAACCAAAATGCAAAAAATACAATATACAGGATAATGCAGCATTATCGTTACTATTATGATTACAGGAAACATCTCCAAGGACAGCAGTCTTGGCCATATAATAGAAGTGCAGTATCATCCAAAACCCCACAAAACAATATAACTTTATGGGATCAACCCAAATGCCCCAAAAACAATATACAGAATAATATGATCGTTACTGTTAGAATTATAGGAATCCTCTCTAGGGATCATAGCTGTGTTGGCCATATAAGCATAGTATAATAGCACCCAAAACCCACAAAACAGGGATCCCTTTATGGGACCAACCCAAATGCACAAATTACAATATACAGAATAATATGATCGTTACTGTTATAACGACAGGAAACCTCTCCAGGGATTATAGCTGTGTTGGCCATATAAGCAAAATACAACAGCATCCAAAATCCACAAAACAGGGATATATACTTTTATGGGGCCAACCAAAATGCCCAAATTGCAATATGAAAGATAATATTATCGTTACTATTACATATAGTTTATCGTTACTATTACATATATTACATATAGGAAGCATATCCAGGGATTATAACTATGGTGGCCATATATATAATCAAAGTACAACAGCATCCCAAATCCACAAAACAGGGATCCCTTTATGGGGCCAACCCAAATGCACCAAATACTAAGGAATCCTGGGAATTGTAGTGTTTGTGAGACATTGAGCCTTCTCTGTCGGAGAGCGACGGTAGCACGATAAACTACAATTCCCAGGATTCCTTAGCAATGATCCAGGGCACTCAAAGCGGCCTCAAACTGGATTATTTCTGCAGCTTGTCTTGGAATGATTCCGGAGACCAGGGTTCGAATCTCCGCTCAGCTGTGGAAAGAAACCCATTGGGTGACCTTGGGCGAGTCACACTCTCTCAGCCTCAGAGGCAAACACCTTCTGAGCAAATCTTGCCAAGATATTCCAATGATAGGGTCGCCTTAGGGTTCGGCCACGACTTGAAGAAGGCACACAACAACAACAACAACAACAACAACAAGAAATAGGAGTCGGGATCACTCCGAAGATGCCTTTTCTGCTACACTTGGGAAGTGTCGAAGATTTAAACCGAGAAAGTAGAGCAACCGTGGCCTTTTGAGTATTTTTGTACTGCAACTGCCATCATCCCTCATCATCAGGGATTGATGGTTTGGTTAGGGATGATGGGATTTGTGGTTGGAAAAACATCTAAAGGGTCACATGGGTATCCCACCCAATCTAAAGCAAGGGTGGGCAAGGCGCGGCCCCTCCCAATGTGGTTGCACTGCAACTCCCAGCATTCTTCAATCCATCCTCGCTTTGCCCACCCACCGCTGGCCTAAAGTCCCAGTTTTGGAAACAACTTTCCAATCCAGCTAAAAACCGGGAGAGAGCGGGCAGAGAAGGTGGTTTGGCCATTCTACTCAAGGAGGCAGGATTCGAACTCGGGACTGAGGGCCTTTGCAGACTGCCAGAAATAGTGCAAATTGAGTCCACTTTAACTGCCCTGGCTCAGTGCTAGGGAATCATGGGAACTGTAGTTTAATCTGGCACCAGAGCTCTCTGACATAGAAGGCTCAATGTCTCAGAATAAACTACAGTTCCCATGATTCCCTAGCACTGAGTCAGGGCAGTTAAAGTGGACTCAATTTGCACTATTTCTGGCAGTCGGCAAAGGCCCTCAGTCCCGAGTTCGAATCCTGCCTCCCTGAGTGGACTAAGAAGCATGCATGGACATGTCTATGAGTATTTTGAGCTTTTACTTGGTCATGCCCTACATTTTTCTCCAAATGTCCCACAATCTGTGGTGCTTTGTATTCTTTTGCAGTTATGACATAGTATCATAGAGATGGAAGAGACCCCAAGGGCCATCCACTCCAACCCCATTCTGCCATGCAGGAACTCACAGTCACAGCACCCCCAACAGATGGCCATCCAGCTTCTGTTTAAAAACCTCAAAAGAAGGAGACTCCACCAAAATCTCCGAGGGATTGTGTTCCACTGTCAAACAGCTCTCACTGTTAAGAAGTTCCTCCTACTATTGAAGTGGAATCCCTTTTCCTGTAATTTGAATCTGTTGCTCCAGGTCCTATTCTCTAGAGCAGCAGAAAATAAGCTTGCTCCCTCCTCAATACTACATCCCTTCAAATATTTAAACAAGGCTATCATATCCCCTCTTAACCTTCTCTTCTCTAGGCTGAACATACCCAGCTCCCTAAGTGGCACTATAACTTCCCTTGATCTATATTTCCATTGATTCAGCCTAGAATCGCATTGGCCTTTTTAGCTGCTGCATCACACTGTCGACTCATGTTCAACTTGTGGTCTACTAAGACTCCTAGATCCCTTTCACATGTACTATTGACATCTGGTCACCTGTCCGGATAGTCTTCATAAAGGTATCCCTGTTTTGTCAATTTTGGATGTCAGTGTACTTTGCCACATGGTCAACATGGATACCCCTGGATTTGAATACAGGACTTAGATGGATCTGTCATTGCAGGATGTCACTCAACCATGAGACAGAAATGAGAAAAAAGGAAAAGGAAAAGGTAAAAGATGCTTTTTCCTGCATCAGTTACCTGTCCTGAGACACGCTTAGATCAGGATGATCAGCAGTCCTCATTTTTCCGGACATGCCCTACATTTCAGTCTTCTGTCCAGGAGGAATACTCTGAAGTCTTCCATTTTGAGCAGGACTAAGAGGCATGGATTTACATTTCTATGAATGCTTTTGCCCTTTTATTTTTGTCATGTCCAGGAGAAATTTCAAAATGCCCTCCATTTTGAGCAGGACCAAGAGGCATGGATTGACATTTATAAGGGTGCTTTTATGTCATCATGTCCTACATTTCAGTCTTCTGTCCAGGAGGAATACCCTGAAGTCTTCCATTTTGAGCAGGACCAAGAGGCATGAATTTACATTTATATGAGTGCTTTTAGCTTTTATTTCATCATGTCCTACATTTCAGTCTTCTGTCCAGGAGGAATACCCCAATGCCCTCCATTTTGAGCAGGACTAAGAGGCATGGATTGACATGTCTGTGAGTGAGTGTCTTGAGCTTTTATTTGGTCATGACCTCCATTTTCCTCGAAAATGTCCCACACTTTGTGGTGCCTTGTACTCTTCTGCAGTTATGACACGGAACCATCTCCTCCATTTATGCTGGAACGTCCTCCATTTGGCAGTGCCTTGTCCTCCTTTGCAGTGAGGCTGAGAAATTAGCTGCAAAAGTCCCAGACTGAGTGGAAGCAGCGAAGAGCTCCGGCGCCCCCTGGAGGCCTTGGCTTGCATTGCGCACAGCTGGAGAAACTCCAGCTCTGGTCAAATGGAGAAAGTGCCAGGGCAGAAGATGCCCTGAGCAGATGTCCTCCTTTACCCGGACATGTCCTACATACCAACCTTCTATTCAAGAGGATTTCCAGAGAGGGGTCAGGCCTGATTTGCTCTAGGACCCATGTTTAGCCAGATGAAAAGGAGGTGAACAGGTGATATGTTTAAATATTTGAAAGGATGTCATATTGAGGATGGAGCAAGCTTGTTTTCTGCTACTCCAGAGAAACTTCCTGACAGTAAGAGAAGTTTGACAGTGGACTATGCTTCCTTGGAGAGTGGTGGAGTCTCCTTCTTTGGAGGTTTATAAACAAAAGCTGAATAGCTCTCTGTTATGGGTGCTTTGATTGTGAGTTCCTGCATGGCAGAATGGGGTTGGACTGGATGGCTCTTGTTGGGGTCTTTTCCAATTTCTATGTTTCTATGAGTCTGGAAGACCTGTTGAGGTGACTCAGATCCAAAACACACTGCAGAAACAATCCAGTTTGAGACTGCTTTAACTACATTAGCTCAATGCTAGGGAATTCTGGGAACTGTAGGTTCTTGAGACATTGAGACAGCTTCTCTGTCAGAGAGCTCTGGTGCCAGAATAAACTATAGTCCCCAGGATTCCCTAGCACTGAGCCAGGGCAGTTAAAGCGGTCTCAAACTGGATTGTTTCTGCAGTGTGCTTTGGACCTTGGAGGTCTCTCTTTTGGAAAGCCACTGAGTGATTTTGGGAGTCACACTCTCTCAGCCTCAGAGGAAGGCGAAGGCAACCTCACCAACTGAGCAAGTCTTGCCAAGAAAACCCTGCGAGGGTTGCCATAATAAATCGGAAACGACTCGAAGGCGCATGGCCACAAAAAAATCAGAAATCCATCTTGACTTTCTGACATTTCATTAAGTGTATTTATATATTCCATTTCGATGCCGCCTTTCTCCAAAAAAAAAAAAAGGGGACCCAAGGCGGCTTCCAAGATAAAAACATTTCAAAGACTTCCCAGTGAAAATTGAATTTTTTAAAAAAAAAAATCTTCTATTTTTATGGGAGTTTCTTGAAAAACACGGGGATCTCTCATGGTTTGTGTCCATTATAATATAATAAGACTGAACTAATGAAATCTAGTGCAACTTTCCCTCCTCTATGCATGAAATATGACTTTCTCTTGAATGAGATCCTTGCGAATGAATGAATGAATGAATGAATGGACTGCGCCAAGCAGAAATGAATCGGGTAATTGGATCGATCTGTGCTGGCCAGACAAGATCTAATTGAGCAGACTAACAAGATCTAAGGCGAGGGATCTAATTGCTTATCGAAAAGAGGTCTCCAAAGATCGAAGTCTGGGAAAAAAAAGAGGGAATCTGTAAAGGGAATCTCTTAATTCCTTGAGAAAGGGGAGAAGTCCGGAGTCCCAAGTAGTGCAGTTAAAATAATTCATTGATATTTATTTGTTTCATTTTTTATGCCGCCTTTCTCCCAGAAAGGGACCCAAGGCGGGTCACACGATTACATTTTCTTTAAAAATAAAAATAAAAACAAAAAAAACCTTATATCACAAGACTTGAGAAGTCGCTTTCGGAGAAGACGAACTTAGGGCAGGATTTATTCAGAGGGGTTTTGCCTTTGCCTTTCTTTAAGGCTGAGAGAGTGTGACTTGCCCAAGGTCAACCAAAGGGCTTCCGTGGCTGTGTGTGTAAGGGGGGGGGGTCCAAAACACACTGCAGAAATAACCCAGTTTGAGACCGCTTGAACTGCCCTGGCTCAATGCTAGGGAATTCTGGGAACTGTAGTTTTGAGGAACATTGAGTCTTCTCTGTCAGAGATCCACACAATGACTTACAACCCCCAGGATTCCCTAGCACTGAGCCAGGGCAGATCAAGCGGTCTCAAACTGGGTTATTTCTGCAGTGTGGATGCAGCCAAGGTGATCCCCAAATGAGTTAAGGTGGAATATTGGGTTTACACAGATCTCATGGTAGTTGACCCAAATAACGGAGTAGTTCGTTCCTTCCCTTACCACGTTTGCGCTTAGAGATCCCCGTTAATCCGAATTGCCTGGTTTGCAGTTGTGTTGTTCCCACATCCTGGACTTCACAATGCCAAATAACTGACCAGGCTGCAGGAATGAATGGGTGGTTAACTTTAATTTAATTTATCAAGTTTTCTAAAAAAAAAAGCCACAACATTTTTTTTTTAAAAAAGTCATCTCTGGTCCTCGTCCCAGAAGTCTGAAAATATTTTAAGTTTATTTATTCCTATTAGGAAAGGAAGAAGGAGAAAAGGGGAGGGTGGGTGGGTTGATTTATTTTGCCATGAACTATTGCAGGGGTGGCTGTGTTGGCCATTTAGCAAATTCAAACACAAATCTAGCAAACAAGTGATACCTTTATTGGCCAACCCAAATGCACAATATACTTGTTGCAAGCTTTCGAAGCTCCATGGGCTTCTTCTCCTGTTTGGTTTAAAACATCTTGCCTGATGAAGAAGAATCCAGTGGAGCTTCGAAAGCTTGCAAGAAGTATATTGTGTATTTGGGTTGGCCAATAAAGGTATCACTACTTTGGTGGGATTTTGTTTGAATTTGCCATGAACTGTTAATCTGAAGCGAATCTCACTCAGTATCCCTTTCCAGCACCAGTCCATTCCCAATCCTTGTTTTTAACTTGGAAAAAAGCTCAAAAAAAAAATCCCTGGATTTAGTTCAGATCCCCTTCATACCCCTAAATACTACCCTTAACCATTTGGGATATTTAAGAGATCCTGCCTCTTTGTCCTTTGATTCCCCCCAGAATCTGTAATAGAAAATAAATAAAATAAACTAACCAGTCAATTGGAAGTATTCATGCCATAGTATTCATGCCATAGCTCCTGAATAATTACGTTTTGATTTCAGATTTTTCTTCCAAATTTCATTGCATGTATTTTTGTGTATGGAAAAGCCATCATTCCAAGATCAGTCGTCTATACATGCTTTAATGGAGGGTCACATTATTTTTTTATTTTTGTTATAATTGGAAAGCTGGCAAAATTAGATAGTCACGTTATTGTCCATGATTGGTCCTTCCTGTTTTAATTGCACGCCCACATCCCTTAATTTAATTCCTTAATAAAGCAACTGAATGATGGACTGAAGCCTCCTTCAGTTCCAGGTAGTAGTGCTTTTTTGCTTGCTTTGTTGCTTCCAACTTATGGCGACCCTGGAGCCTGCTTGGTTAGTTTGAGTGCTGGACTAGGACTTTGGAGACCAGGGTTCGAATCCTGGCTCAGCCATATAAACTCACTAGATGACCTTGGGAAAGTCACAGTCCTTCAGTGCGACTTTTGGCTAAAATTGACCATAGAGTTGCGCTGGAGGACCTAGAGAGAACATATTAATAAAATCTGTGAATAATCAAATCCACAAAAGTCAAAGCTGCAAATGTGGAGGGAGGAGTGTATAACCAGTGGCTAACATATGTACTTGCTTTTAGCACTTGGAGTATAATGGCTGGGAAGGAAATGCATGCATGCTCTCTAGCCACTGTGAGGGATGAATGGTTGCTATTTCTAGGGAAAAGACGCTTTGAGAAAGGGGTATTGCAATAGAGGAGGTGTTTTCTCCACCCCCTTCCAAACAATTATTTAAGATCCCTCTCACCTACCAAGCATGATTTATACACAAACAAAATAAGATACTGTTTAGGGTCCCAGATTATGAGAGCCCTCTATATCTAAAAAAAGAAAAAGCACATTATTATCTTTTTTGGGTAGGATTGCTTTGGGCCTTTCCTGGTTTGACATTGCTTAAAAAGGTAAAGGTATTCTCTGTTGACATGGCTGTCAAGTCGTGTCCAATTGTAGGAGGTGGTGCTCATCTCTGTTAATAAGCCAAAAAGCCAGTGTTGTCAGAGACTACTCTGTGATCATGTGGCCAGCATGATTGCACAGAACACTGTTTACCTTCCCACCTAAGTGGTACCTATTTATCTACTTGTATTTGCATGCTTTTGAACTACTAGCTTGGCAGAAGCTGGAACTAGTGATAGGAGCTCACCCCATCCTGAAGCACATGCGCCTCGAACTGCCAGCCTGCCAACCTTACAATCAACAGAATCAGCATCTTAACTACTTGAGCCACTGCATCCTAGCGCCTCAGTGTGTCCTAATCCTGCTGTCCCCATCTTTTATTTCTGAATTTTCCTGCCTCATTTCCCCCATGCCTTATTTCAGACAAGCTGCTTACATTCGAACCCTGGTCTTCCAGAGTCCTAGTCCAGCATTCAGTCTAATGTACCACACTGGCTGTTGACATTATCAGTAATGTCATACTTAGTCACAGTGGTCATCTAGGAAAAATATATATCCAAAAGTCTCAGTAAAGTAAAATCTTAATTAGGCTAATCTATATGTCACAAAGTGGTCAGCAAGTAACAAGTTATGCTGAATTCTCGGTGGTACAGTTTGACTTTGGACTTGAGGAGGCCACCTCTTTATATGATGACGCATATTTCCTCATTTAATGCAAATTGTGGTAAAATAGCTTGGCTGTGTCTTCCTGCTCATCTTGCTAAGTTGTATTCTCCACTTCTACTCCCAAATCCTACCCCAACGGCATCACTTTGTTTTGAACTCTTCTTCAGGATACAGATCAGGTTTTACCATTAGGCAGAGTATTGGGAGGAGGCAGTATGGAACTGGAGGAGAAATATTGTGCCATCTGGCCCGTTTTCACACCTTGAAAGCTAAGGTATGGTGGAAAATGCTAGCCCATTGCCACTGATGAAGAAAGATTAACCTGCCAGTTAGATATTGTACACAAAATGGGAGAGAGGGGACAGGTTCCATCTTGTTCTTAACCTGAGTTCTGGAGAAGATGGAAGCTCACTGTGATGTTTGTGGTGGTCCTAAAAAAGATGATTCCCTATGGTGCTTCTCTTGGAATAGCTCTGGAATAGCTCTTGGAAAAGTTTCTTCTAAACTTTACAGTAGTACTGCTAGGACTGATATAAAACTGGTATAGTCCAAGAACATTGTGTGCTTTCTTAAGTGAAGCTGAGGGTTCCCATGAATGTGTTTCTTCTGAATATAAAAAGAGAACGATTTATAAATACGTATATGTTCTGGTCTATTGGTTGTTGTTGTGTGCCTTCAAATCGTTTCTGACTTATGGTGGCCCTAAGTCAAACCTATCATGGGGTTTTCTTGCCAAGATTTGTTGAAAGGAGGTTTGCCCTTGCCTTCCCAAGGCTGAGAGAGTGTGACTTGCCCAAGGTCACCCAGTGGTTTTTATGGCTGAGCTGGGAATCAATCCCTGGTCTCCAGAGCCATAGTCCAATGCTCAAACCACAATGTCACGCTGGCTCCTATACAGCTTGTTTATTCAACATGTGGCAAAATACTGTAAGAGTTGCTTGCCAAAATGATCTGAATTGTCATAACATAGCTGTGCTCAGGATTAGCCAAACCAAAAGGTAGACACAGGCTTTCACTTCAGGCAGCTGCTCTTAGATTTCATGAAAGGCCTGCAAATGTTGTTTCTTCTTCTGATATTTCTACTGCTAGCAGGAGAAGAAGAATTTCTGTCTCACTGGCCAAAATAATTTGTCTGGCTTTGTGTACTATGCATCTTGGCTTTGACTGGGTAGTAAGGTACCATTTGCTATGTTGTCTGACTCTGGGTATGGTACAAAACCTCTGTCATGTGTAATGTAGCATACTGGATTCCTTCATGTATACTCCATCTTTTCTCTAAAGATGAGGTTCAAGGCAGCTTGCAAGATTAAAACAAAATACAAGTAAAAACACAAGTAGCAAAAAACATACAAAAAGTTGTGGTTAAGTATCTATAGAATTAAAACCATTAAACTAAAATTAAAAGCAAAGGATAAAATCAGTACAGCCCATTAAGAAAATCTCTTTTCTTATAAAACGTTCAGTTCTCTAAAACCTGCTGGAATAAAAAGGCCTTCACTTGCTGACAAAAGGACAGTTTTACCCTTAAGTGTGTTAATTCATCAGAATGTCACCCCTTATCATAAAAATAACAAATGGACAGAATTATTACAGTATTGTGATGTTCTGATATCTCTCTCACTCTTTCGCTCTTGTCACCATTAGATCTAAATCTACAAGGACTTCTGAAGAACAGACCAAAATCAGCTGCAAACATGGTATAGGAATAGACACTCAGAAGAAAACAGAAATCCAATCGTATTTTGGTCACTGTCTACTCAGTTGTTTGTTTTATTAGTTATCAGTAGGCTTTACTAGCTACTAACATCAACATCAATCACAACTTGATTGTCACCAGCAGTCTTTCAAATAAGGCTCATTTTGAAGTTAGCGGTGTGTTTTCAGTCCCACTGGACTCTACACATTTGCCAGGAAATGTTATAGAAGTTTTCCTTTCATAGCAAAACTGTACATGCAGATTGTCACAGCAATTATTAACTTTATCTCATCTTCTCTTTGTTTTCCCCTGGGCCCCTTAGTTACATCTGGTGTCTCAATGGGAGTAAGATGACCAAGGCTGATAAGGGAGCAGACTGATGCTTTGCATGGTTTCCCCCCTTTTTGTCTTTGGTTTGGTACTGGAAAACCTAGCCAAGGTTATTGGCTGATTTATGTGGTGTATACTATTCAACAGAGCAAGGTTATCTAACACTAAACTTCTAATCCTCATCACCTCCAACCCAGAGTGTGTCAAATTTCCATCTCTTATTGTTGCAGCTGCAGGTTTCTGACACTAATGTTCAATGCCAGGGGGAAAATGGATGGATGAGTATCAACACTCTGATCCGGAATTCCTTAAATATAACATTTTATTTCATAAGGAGAAATGCCCCTACATACTGTCATCTTAGAGCCAGTTTAGTGGTTCGGACATTGGACTATGTCTCTAGAGACCAGGGTTCAAGTTCCTCAGCCATAGGGTGACCTTGAACAAGTCACACACTCTCAGCCTCAGAGGAAGGCAAAGGCAAGCCCCCTCTGAACAAATCTTGCCAAGAAAACCCTGTATTAGATTGCCTTAGGGTCACCATATCTCGGAAAAAAACTTGAAGGCATACAACAACAACAACAACAACAGTCCTCATCTAACTCATTTGTGCATGCGTTAAAGAAAATAACTTCCAAGAAAGACAGAGAGACATTTCAAACAAAGCATTCACAGCTAGGATGTGCTAAATATTACCAGTTAGATGTTCAGGTTGAGACCAACATCTTTGGCATTCTTTCTTCCGTACACAATGACTACAAAAATAATAACCTTTTTAATATACTAACACCATTTAATCATCTGGACACTGTTTAACACTCCCTCCTCATTATTACTAATTTTTTCTTCCTGCATTAGTTATATGGATGAACCCAGCTATTAAGAAGAGCCCTGACAGATCATTAGACCAAAGACCTAACTAGGGTTCACCCATAGTAATTCATGTTTTAATAACAGTGTGGATCATCTGCTGTGACGCTAGCAGTTCATTTTGAAGCTTGGATTAAACTATTGCAGATCACTTACAAAAGCCCTGACGATGTAATGATTTATTTAATTTTATTTATATCCCACTTTTTTCCTAGCATGAGACCCAAGGTGGCTTACTTCCAATATATCTGAAGAATGATTTATCAATATGATTTTCTGGCAATTTAACTATTGCTGTGATCTTCAGATCCTTCCTTTCAGATTAAATGAGTATAGACAATTTTCAACAGCGGTTAGGAAATGGAGAAGCAATTGTGCAATCCACTGAAGTCCTCAGCAGCTGATGCTACTATTTCACCTCTGGCGTAGCCAGATGCTTCTGCGACCCTGCAATGGGTGTGCTTCGGTTGCTGAAGAAAGAGAGAGAAAAGGAATATCATCTTCACAGGAATGTAAAATAGACATGTGCAAGTGCAAGGTTACATACATACTTGCCAACATTTCACAGATGAAAACTGGGACACATGTGACAAAGCAACATCAGAGTGTGTTGAAGATGGCGAAAGGTATTCATGAGGAAGAACAGATATTAGAAGAGGCTGCAGCAGTTTGCAGTTTGCTTTTGCCTATAGGATAAGGGCAAGACTCCATGTTTTATCTCCTCCCCTCACTGAGTTAATTTAGTGTAAACTATTTTTGTTTTTTGAGCTAAATTTGCAGCCATTGAAGTAAGCTGAAGGCAAAGGGGAAAAGTGGGAGGAGGAGAGAGAAACTGGGACCTTGTAAAAACAGCTGAGAAAGTGGGATGCCAGATTAATTGGGATTGTTGTTGCTAAACTGGGACAGTTGGAGGATGTGTAACCTCATCTGTGCATGTAACTAACAGGTTGCCAGCTCTAGTTTTCAGGTAGCCTGTATACTGCAATCCAGAGTTCTGTGAGACATGAATGCTTTTGAGCTGGATGCTGTCAAGGACAGAAACCACATTAGGAATCATGGTTGCATACCAACTGTGCAAAGCATTCTAATATATAAGAAAGCCATGTCAGATAATTGCTTTTATGCTCACTTTGAGTCTCATCCTGAGGTGCTCCAACAGTGAACTTTTATTAACTCTAGACTATTATGTTTCTGAGGAAGGAACGGGCAAAATCACCCCTGAGTATTCCTTACTAAGAAAACCCTATGGAATTTATAAGGTTGCCATAAGGCAACAGGTGACTTGAGGGCACACACACACACACTTGTGTAAATATTGGAAGACAAGATCTTCAGCATCCAGTTTATTTACAGATGTAATATTTATAACCAACAGGATTGAGGATGTGTGTTTCTGAGATGAGCTTCCAAGGTTATTTTGTGTTTGAAAGGAATGTTGGAACCCTTCCTTCCATGTTACATTTTAAATACAGAGGCAATTAAAAAAACAAAACAAAACAATTCCCTTGTTTTCCAGATAAACTATTGTGCTGTATTTATGGTTTTCTCTCTAGCTCTACTAATTTACTCTACTAACTCTTCAGCTCTAGTTTTTCAGTGATTTCTGAAAAATGCCTGCTATTTCTGAAAATTACATTATATGTTCAGAGATACGTAAGAATATCTTAAGAAAAAAGATTTTTTCTTAACAAGTCCAGCATTCCTTAAGAATCTGCAGCAGGAACTTCCTACCCAGAATACTTTGTTCATTTCCCCAATTTCAAGGCAAGCAGAAACATCTTTTTGGCTATATAGATGGAAGGCAGGCAGTGACAGTCCAGCCCTACCTTTAGGTAAAGAGAGGTGTCTGCTTTAGGGAGTAGTTCAGATGAGCAGCAATGAGGTGTTGGAAGAGAACAATGCATCCGCTAAGCTAGCCTCTGCTCTGCAGAAATGGTGGAGGACACTGTTCCTTTACCAGTGCTGAAATAAGATTCAGCTGCCAGCCTGGACAGCTTCATTATATCAAATTCCTATAAGTTATTGGCTTGGAGTAGTGGGCAGGGAAAATTTAAAAGTGGGTTCAGAGAGGTAGAAGCGAAGAAAAGGAGCAGGACTTGCCAGGGATAAGAATTACATTTGTCCCTCCACATCCACTGTGAATGTGGAAAAAGAACAAATAACAAAAACACTATTATTTTACCTGAGAGAACACCTCTCTAGGAATCTCTAAGTCCTCCAGTACAACTCTGCGGTCAACATCTGCCAGATATTGCTCATAGAATTGCCCTGGAGGAGCTACAAATACAGAGTGGAGTGTTCTCTCTAGGAATCTGTTAGTTCTTCAGTGTGACTTTTGGTTAAAGTTGACCTTAGAGTTGCGCTAGAGCAGTGGTCCCCAGCCTTTTTATTGCCGTGGACCGGTCAACGTTTGATAATTTTTCCGCAGCCCACTGGGGGGGGGGTTGCGGCGTTGCGTTGATTATTAAAGACAGAAGGCGCAGTAGCAGGGCGGCCCGGTACCATTTGTTCTGCGGCCCGGTACCAGGCTGCAGACCAGGGGTTGGGGACCACTGTGCTAGAGGACCTAGATATCCCTAGAGAGAACATATTCATAAAACCCATGAATAATGAAATCCGCAAAAGTCAAAGCCACAAATGTGGAGGGATGAGTGTAGGTGCTTTTCATGCCACCTTGAGTGTCTATATTGGGAGAAAGGTGGGATATAAGTAAATAAAATAATAATAATAATTCACTTTAAATAAGTTAGCAGGATTCAATATGCATTTAGGAAGGGACAAAAGGGAAAATTCTTTATAGTGGAATTTCTGTTATACATTTGCACCTATGCTGTATCTTAGATTTTTTTTCAAAGGTTGCTTGCTGTACTGCTGAGTAGCACATATTTACAGTGATGGTGAACTTTTTAGAAACCGAGTGCCCAAACTGCAAACCAAAAACCACTTATTTACCGCAAAGTGCCATCTCTCTCTGTCTTTCTAGTAACGAACTCTGGCAAACTTTATACTGGGGCGACAGCTTGCATGCCCACAGAGAGGGCTCTGAGTGCCACCTCTGGCACACGTATCATAGTTTCGCCACCACTGACATATAAGAACATCAGGTCTAACACTGACACTTCATTGGATGCATGGAACTTTTGGGACACTGGATAAGTGTTAAATTTAATATATAATTTGTTATATTGTTTTAGATGAGAGTCGGAGTGGCGTAGTGATTTGAGCATTGGACTATGACTCTGGAGACCAGAGTTAAATCCCTGCTCTGCCATGGAAACCCACTTTTGAACAGGTTACACTCTCTCAGCCACAGAGAAAGGAAAAGGGAAACCCGCTCTTAACAAATCTTGCCAAGAAAACCCCATGATAGGCCGTCATAAGTCAGAAACAACTTGAAGGCACACAACATTCTTTTTTGCACACACAAATATACACATAGGACTTAAATTGTGATTGTTTGGAATATTCATTTATGATTGGTAACATAAAACCCTGGAGACGTACAGAATCGTTTGGGCAGCCAAATGTCTTGGGCCTTCCCTAAAGATTGGGGAGAAGTGCGGTGGGAAAAATAGCTGAATCACTGCTGCTTCTTTCTTTACTCCCAGTTTGACCTGAGGACAGCAAAACGGGAAGAAACAGGAAAGCTGATTTTGTACTTGACATTGAAAAGTGAAATAGAAATGACAGCAACAGGTTATGTATACCATGTAGAATAGCTAAGATGTTTTGGGTGTATATAAATATATCCATAGAGGGTGACAGCTTTAGAAAGATCTTTGCTGAGATAAGAAATTTGTTGAGCTTGCTTGCTTGAGCTTGCTTTCTTTGGAATGTGCTTATTGTTCCTACTGATAAGCAGTTTATGGACTGTCCATCCCTTAAGCAGATTGTGCCTTAACCTATCAGTGAAAACTCCAGCTAATGGGTGGGATACTGAGGCATCTGAACACTCCCCAGAGACATTTTTAAGCCAATCTGTTCTCAGATAGATAAGGTTTTATATGGTAGAATTCAAAGATATAGCCATGTTAGTCTGTAGAATCAGTATGTAGAGAGATCTTGTAGCATCTTTGAGACTAAGGGGCTCTGCAGATGGCGCAAAGCGCCATCATGGAGCCAGGGAAGCCCCAACCCCTTCCCAAGGACGTCACTGGAGTGCCCGCCGTTGCACACGGCAAGCGCTCCGATGACGTCCTCCTGGCCCAGTCTCTGCATGGGCTGAGCTGGAAGAGCCGCAGAAGAGCCACGCAATGGCTCTTCCGGCACCCTTTCTGGGGCTTGGGAAAGAAGCGCTATTTTAGCGCTCCTTTCCCAGTCGCCAAAAGGGTGGATTGGGGCCGAGGCATGGGA
>CM034706.1:30144991-30162635 GCA_020142125.1 Phrynosoma platyrhinos
TCTGAGGGACAGCAACCCAGCCCCCAACTCAAAAAGGTTGCCTACCCCGGTCTAAAGCAATGCAGCAAATTCATAGGATTACCCTCTCAGTAAACACTTGCCTTTAGAGGTTTCATAGAAGACTTTACATACAGTGGTAAAATGCCTAATGCACATGAAGAACATAGGAAGTTGTAATATACCAGGTCTGTGTACCCAAATGTAAGAATCATGTGAACCTGCAGACACTATCAGACTACAACTCCCAGCATCCTTAACTGTTGACTGTGTCTTGGCTAGGGTTACTGGAATGTACAGTCCAGCAACATCTGGAGGGCTATATGATTTTCACTCTGTTTTTGCCCAGTATTGTCTGTTGTGACTTTCAGGGTTTCTGATCTCATTGTCTTCCCTACATTTGCTACCTTTTCTTTTCAACTGACTATGCAAGAATTGAACCTAAGACCTTCTGCCTGCAAAGCAATTCTGCCATGGAGATACACTTTCTTCTCAAATAACAGCTGTTAGCTAAAATGTAACTTGCGTCTGTCAGATCTCCAGCAGTGATGTGTGCTTTATGTATATATATTCATAAAATCTACTTTGTAGTAATAGCAAGACATATTCGTTAGCTGCCAACATTGCTGCCATCATTGTGGGAAGACTAGGATAATGTGCAAGCATTTAGTATAATGAGACTGAATTTCTGAAATTTTGTTGTTAGCTATCCACCAGTTCCAAGCTCCCCTGTCCTCCACAGTTCTTGCATATTCATGGCTGTGACATCCCCGATAGAATACATCCATCTGGCATGTAGTCTTTCTCTCTTCTGCTACCCTCTACCTTTCCTAGCATCATTGTCTTTTGTAAAGATTTGTGCTCTCATGATGTGGCCAAAGTACAACAGCCTCAGTTTGATCATCTTGGCTTCCAGGGAGAGCTCAAGTTTGATCTGTTAAAGGATCCATTTGTTTGTCTTTTTTGCTGCCCTTAGCACTCTTCTCCAGCACATCTCAAATGAATTGATTTTCTTCTTACCCACTTTCTTCACTGTCCAGCTCTCACATCCATACATGACAATGGGGAATACAATGGCTTGGACGATTCTAACTTTAGTGTTTAGCTGTATATCTTTACACTTTAAAATAATAATAATAATAAGTAAATTTGTATCCCGCCTCTCCAGACAGACCGAAGCGGCTAGCTCTTTCGTGGCTGCCCTTCCCATTACTACTCTTCTAATTTTTTATTTGGCTGCAGTCTCTACTCTGATCGATGTATGATCTGGGATATGGGAACTCTTTTATTATTTTGATTTCCTTGTTGTCTAGGTTGAATGTTTGTAGGACCTCTGTGGTCATTATTTTTGTTTTCTTTATGTTCAGCATTAAGCCTGCCCTTGCACTTTCTTTTTTACTTTCTTCAATAATTCTTTCAAGTTTGTGATGTTTTCTGCTATTAGTATGGTGTTATCTGCATATCTTAGATTGTTGATATTCCTTCCTTCTATATTTACTCCTCCTCTTTCTGAGTCTTTGTATGCTATTTTCTGCATATAAATTGAACAAGTAGGGTGATAGAATTTAGCCTTGCCTGACTCCTTTGCCAGTTGGGAACTATTCTATTTGTCCGTGTTCTGTTCTAAACATAACCTCTTGTCCTGAGTACAGATTTCTCATTAGAACTATCAAGTGTAGTTGCACTCCCATGTCCTTAAGAGCCATCCATAGTTTTTCATGATCTATGCAGTCAAGTGCTTTGCTATATTCTATAAAGTGCATACTGATTTTTTTCCCTAGAATTCCTGCGTATGCTCCATTAATTATTGCATATTTGCTGTGGGTTCCCTAGTGCATCTTCCTTCCTGAAGCGCACTTGCATCTCTGGGATTTCTCTGTCCATGTGTGATTGGAGTCTGTAAGGTAGAATTTTGAGCATAATTTTGCTTGCATATAAAATTAATGCTATGGTCCTATTGTTGCTGCAGTCATTTGTGGTCTCTTTTTTGTGGATGGTGTTGTATATTGATTATTTCCAGTTTACTGGCCACCAGTTTGTTTTCCCTATTTGTTGGCATTTATTAGTCAATAACAGAGTTGATTCTCTCTTGTGGATTGTAACAATTCAGTTGGAATATCAGCTGTTCCTAGTGATTTATTTTTCCTAATTTCTTTTACTGCAGCATCAACCTTGCTTTTTAGAATGTGTGGTTCATCTTTTTATGGTTCTTCTCTTCATGTGTCATTCATTTCTTCTTCTTTTTTATATGTACATTTTTTTTGGAAATGTTTCAAATTCTGGTTATTTGCATAAGCTTATTCTGTTTATATTCTTACAGAATCAGACCAGTTGTGCCAGGAGTAAATCCAATGAAATCAGTAGTACTTAGGTTAGTCACAACTAACCTAAGTGCCATTACTTTCAGTGGGTTTATTCTAGGTATGATTAAATTTGGTTCCATTGCCTAGTCTGCTTCCAAGATCTGGGATTTTAAAGAAATGAGAATTTTGACAGAGCAAAAGAATTTGGCACGACAAAAGGTAAACGAGGGGGTAGAGAACATGAAAATAAATAGGGCAATATTTTCATGTTTAATACTAAAATACTACTACTACTACTACTAATAATAATAATAATAACTGTTATGTTGTAATGGAGTGAAAATGAAAAGATTCTCAAAATCAGGTGCAAATTCTAGCCCAGCAGTAGACAACCAACTTTTCTCCGGATGTTTTAAACTACAAATCATAATCATTGGCCATACAACTGGGACATCAGGTTGCCTATACCTATTTCACTCAATCTAGGCTTACAAAGAGTCTGATCCAGTCTAAGTTAAACATGTTTCAGTTCTGCTAAAGTCAGGGGGACTTAAATTAGTCATGTAACTTTTCCTGATGATTTCTCTGGAACTAAAGCACAATTACGGTAACTTAGAGACTTTGCAGACTGCCAGAAATAGTGCACATTAAATTGAGGCACTGCCCTGGCTCAGTGCTAGGGAATCATGGGAACTGTAATTTATTGTGGCACCAGAGCTCTCTGACAGAGAAGGTTCAATGTCTCAGAAAAAAATACAGTTCCCATGACTCCCTAGCACTGAGCCAGGGCAGTGCCTCAATTTAATGTGCACTATTTCTGGCAGTCTGCAAAGGCCGTTAGTCTCGAGCCAACCAAAAGAGAACAACAGCAAATTTAAAACAGATATATGGAAATACCTTAAGACAGTTCATAAAGGTAGGCATCTGAAGAAAGTACAGGTTGAGCATTCCTAATCTGGAAATCCAAAAACCTCCAAAAATCAAAATGCTTTGAGTATGTCATGTCATGTCAACATGATGCTCTGAGGCTTCAGTTTTGGAATATTTTGAAGTGTCTAGGATGATTAATTGTGGCCAGTTCATTGTGGCAGCCTCATTGTGGCCAGTTTGGCACAGATGGTTGATCGTGGCTGTTTCAGTGTGGCTGATTTGAGTACAGCTGTTTTAGCACCAGTTGGAGCAGATGAGCTTTTCAGCATGGCAAATTAAATAAGCAGTTGTTTCATCACTGCTCTACCATCAAGCCTATTTCAACAGAGGCATTGGAGTGGCTGAAGATGGTCACATGAAATGAAGTGAGTGAGGAAAGTGAAAGGGGATGAGAGGGGAAGAAGGTCACATGAAAGGGAGTGAGTGTGGAAAGGCATCAGATGGTAGTGGGTGAGCGGGGAAGACAATCAGATTAAAGGTGATGAGTGTGGAAAACTGATAGTAGCTAACTGGCCACTCAGATGGCTATGTTGAAATGGGCTTGGTGATAGAGGTACTCTGAAACAGTTCCTTGTTTAAATTGTTGTACTGACAAAGCAACATTCAATTGTCTGCTGTGATTGGCGCTGAAACAGCCACCATGCTGAATGAGCAGCATTGAATCAACTGCGCTGCTCTGATTGTCCATTTTGAAATGTCAATGATCAGTTGGCTGAATTGGCATTGGTAAATCATCTGTACTGAAGCAGTGGCGATCAGTGAATCGTCCCATTCTGCTCCAGCCTCTCATCTGTCTACAGCAGGGGTAGGCAACCTTTCCCCTTTAAGGGCTGAGGGACTTCAGCTCCCAGAAGCCTCACCCATGTTGGCCAATAGTCCCATGTTGGCCAATAGCTCCTGGGATTCTGGGAGCTGAAGTCCCTCAACCCTTAAAGGGGAAAGGTTGCCTACCCCTGGTCTACAGCCTTACAAATGCAGTACAGGTACATACTACATTACTTGTGTTCCAAAATCCAGAAAAAATCCAGCTGTGAACCACTGCTGGTTTTAAGAGTTTCGGATAAGGTATATTCAACCTGTATAATACTAAAATGGTTTTTGTTTTGCACTATTCAGTAGTGTAGTTGGGCTTGTTTGATTACAAGTAAAATATAAGTAGAAATTCCCTAGTACCTTGTTGAAAGTACTAAATTCTGCACTAAATAATATGATTCCATGTGTGCGGAACAGACTTGTAGAACATCAATGTGGACTACAGTTTTAGGGAAGGCATTGATGCAGAAGTTGAATATAAACATACTCAATATATCTGTTATTTAAGATGGTTTACAATCAGTTTTAAATTGCATTATTTTTTTTCTTTGGTCCTCATAACTTATTTTTAATAATTTAAATGAGAATCGTGTTTCAAGCCAGTAAGCATGGTTTGAATATAATATAATATAATAATATAATATAATAGCATTGGTAAAAGAAGTTGGATATTTAAACTTTCATTTGTCGTAGAGTTGTAAGCATCGAGAACAGCAAATGGCATTTGAATTTTGAGTGCACCCCTTCTTTCAAAATATTTTTTTCAATAGCATCATAACTGTTATTTCAGACTAAAATAGTAACTGCCAAGAGTTTTCATAGTTCATTTTTCCTTTCCCGCAAAACCTATATAAAGTTGGTTGTTACATTTTTCTTCATTTAGGCTTCTTTAAACATGAGAACTGCCTACAATTTCCATATATATTCTCTTCTATTCTTATGTTTTTAAATTAAGGAAGCTGTTTGTTTTTACATGTGGTTATAAATATTCAAGTATTCATAAGCAATTTGTTCCCTTGTAGAGTAGTTGTTTTAACTCTTGTTTTTTTTGGGTTGGTTGCCACTTTTGGGGATGCCACTTTTAATTTAAAATGAATTGGGCCTGATAAATGTCTGCAACAAATCATTGTTAGCAAGCAAAGAGACAATAGAGCAATTAATGGTAATTTCCTGGCTTCATTTTTAAATGAAATGTAGTTGTATTTAATACTCACTTTGGCATGAAGGATATGTTTAAGGACTCCTGTCCTGGTTAGCATACCTTCAGATTCATTATAGTATGTTATGTGGCCAAGGAGATTCAGGAGATTGAATGTATGAAAAGATTTGTTTTTTAAAAAATAATTTGGCAAATATAACTACGGTATGTGGGACTGGAGTTAAGGAAGAGATACAGTGTAGAATTGATCCTAGGGCAGTACACTTTTGACAAGCCAGAGATCTGTAAGCTTTTCAGGGGGAAGAAATGTATAAATACTATAGTGTATATTATTGGACAAGGCTCCCTCTAGCTCTGTATTTCCATATGGATTGCCTTATAAACATTATAATTACAGATAATCACCTTGAGGTAAAATGCTTGTCTGAGTTTGCTAGTTCCTAAGAAATTTGAGTATCAGTGGCTCTATTTGCTGGATCACTTAGACACAATGGCACAGTGCTACACAGTCCTTGTGGTGTGTTACTTCTCCAATAACTACAAGAGGTAGATAAATCATCTCATGAAGCAGAAGAGGCTCTGGGACAGAGATTTCTCAAGTCAACACTCTCTGGCAAATGGAGGATTTTGACCTACATATGTCATATCATGCCCAATAGTGACTTAACATGTTGCTTTTGTTCTTTTAAGGTCAACACGAATGTGATATGTTACCACAATATATGAACATTGTGCACTTGTTTGTAAAGCACTTGCTTTGTATAGGCATGGTCACTAAGGACTTGGTTTTTTTTTTTTTTTTGGCTGTTCCATTCCAACAAGATGGGTTTAAGAAGTTGGTCTATGCCTAGTGTTGTCTAACAGCAGACAATACTAGGCATAGACCAATTTCTTAAACCCATATTGTTGGGTTGGAAGACTTTCCTGTCAGCTGCTACCTGATCCTTTTAACAGGAGATGGCAGTAATGGAATGTGGGACTTTCTACCAGTGTGGTGTAGTTGGCCTGGGACTTGGAAGAGCAAAGTTCTAGTTCCCACTGAACCATGAATCTCATGGCCAGTCCTTGGAGCAGTCACTTTCTCTCAAACTGACATATGTCAAATAGGTGAGAACAAAGTGAGGAGGAGGAAAACCATGTATATCATCTTGAGTTTTACAAGGCAAAGTGACTCTAATTTGCTTACTGTTGGGCTACATTATCCTGTAATTTTCTGTTAAAAATAGCTTATAATTCACATAGCTAGCTTGGAACGCAACACATCCTTTAAAGAATAGTAGATGCTAAATATAAAGACTTGGATCTAGAATTGCGAGTGAAAAGAAAATATATTAATATATAGTATTTTGTGAATTTTTGTGCTAGCAGGAGACTTCTGTCAACAAAGAGCCATAGTACATTGGGAGTTGTGTCACTGTATGGGAACCTTAGAAAACAAGGTATAGTGTATAAATACAGTCACCCCTCCTTTCTCGCGGACTTAAAGTCTGTGGATTTGTTTATTCATGGAGGTGCAACCTCTGTTCAAATCAATGGGGCATGCCTCATGCAAGCCTATGGGGCTTGAATATTCCCGAATCTTTGTTTTTGCAGGGTGTATGTGTTCCGGAACAGATCCCCCACGAAAACGGAGGGTCAACTATATAAACAGTAGAAAGAGAGTGAAAAATCTTGAAAAAGAGCTTGCACAAATGGAGGAACTTTGTGTATTTGGAGTAATCTTTTCTTTCTGGATTGGAAATGACATTCTGTGAATGGTAGAGGTTTTCTGCTATAAAAATGTAGCTTTACATCCAGGCTGGGTGTAGGACAAATGCTGTAAGGAGGGATAATGGACATGGCTTCACTAGTATGTATTAGTTGTGTGTGTTTGCATAAGGAAAACCACACCATTTATCTTATTGCATCACTAGAGTAAAGCTAACTTGTCTCATGATGATCTAATCCAGGCTCATGTTATCTATTGGTGTGTGTATCAGTTCATCTGCATGCGCGCAACATCTGGCAGACAACTGTATGATGGTGCTTCCCCTGAGATGTTGCATGTGGGGGAGGATCTTCCCCCATCATTCCACAATGAACACTTAGTGAAACAAAATATGTGCCTGTCATTCAGACTGGGGTGAAAAAAAAGATTACTCTGCCAGAAAGAAAACTGTATAACTGGTGACACCATAGTTTGCAAATCTATGGATTTGCTTGGAATGCCTGCACAGAAAGGATAGAAATGAGTGTATCGCAGGAAGCAACTTACCAGCAGTTTGCAGCTTGACCAGAAGGGATGGAAGAATCATGGGGATGGAAAAGACCTAAGGGCCACCAAGTCCAACCCATTGCCATGCAGGAATACACAATCAAAGCACTCCCAACATAGCCATCCAGCCTGTGTTTAAAAACCTCCATAGAAGGAGACTCTACCACTCTGAGGCAGTGTGTTCCACTGTCAAACACCTTATTGTCAGGAATTACTTCCTAATGTTTAGATAGAATCTCTTTTCCTGTAGTTCGAATCCATTGGTGTGTGTCCTAGTCTCTGGAGTGGCAGAAAACAAGCTTGCTTCATTCTCAATATGACATCCATATTGGGTGAATCTGTTGAGGCCACCTCCAGAGTCCTTTGCTGAAAGGGAGGGATTGAAGGGAAGAGCTAGGATCACTGAAGTGAGAACTGAATATCATGATGCATCTGACCTGCTGCAGTAGCACTCTGCTACTAGTTGTTGTTTGTTTGCATGTTTATTGTTTGTATGTGCAACTGAGTGACCTTCAGAGGAGGTAGAAGGAATGGCATGCTCCCATTGATGTAATCTCAGGCAGGGGAAAGGAGGAATGGTGCCAGGGATTGGACATTTCAAGTAAGGGAAAGGCATAATAGATACTCGAATTCTGTCCTATGTTTCAGTCCTGTCCTCACTTCTTCATGATCCACGTTGTCCTGTCAGTATGCTCCCTGGTTTGTTGGTCCTGCTGCTAAATGCTGGGTCAGTCCACAATAAAACAATTACTTTCCATGACCTGGTTGTGTATGAAAGGGGCTGATCTGGTATGCATTGCAGAGGCCTAAGTGTATGGGCTTTGCAGAGTGGATCTGCCCCAGATTTTGTTTTCCTTAGATACTCAGTGCAGGGGGGGCTGGGGAGGTGGAGATGCCATCATCCATGAGGATTCACTGAAAAATATAATTTCTCCAAGAAGATGAATAAATAATCTGAATTGTCAAGTTACTTTTCTTCTTGTTCTTTCAGCAAAGAGACTGTATTTTAGGCTTTGTTTAGCCTAATAAAATGGATTAGATTGGTTGTCCTTTAGCTAAATTGTACTCTCTTGATCATCAACACAATATTGTAACCGCTGTACTATTGCAAATATAATAAAAAGAGAATTTAAGTAGATCTGAAATGCAGAATTTAAGTTCATATGTTGCTCTTTTTTGCAGATAGGCTTAACGTTTTCAGAGCATTTACTGGGGGACTGTTGTTCAGCCTTTTGGCTATTAGCGTGTGGGGTTCCACAGAGTCAAAACTGTCCCCTATGTGCTTCAACATGTACATGTTTGCTCTGCAGAGGGGCGGGGTAAAAATATTTGTTGTTGTTGTTGTTGTTGTTATACATGAAACTGCTGGGATAGGTTATCTGGAGCTTTGGGGTATACTGATGATGCCCAGCTTTATCTCTTCTTTACAATTGATGCCAAGGAAGCTGTGATAATACTGAATTGTTTGGATGCAGTAAAGGACTAGATGCAGGTGAATAGACTGAGACTTAATCCAGATAAGATGGAAGAGCTGCTGGTCAGTAGGAAAACCAATCTGGGATTGGAATCACAGAATGTTCTGGATGGAGTTGCTCTCCCTCTGAAATAGCAGGTTCATAGATTGGGTATGCTCTTGAACCTAGTGCTGCTCCTGGAAAGTCAGGCTGCTGCAGTGGTCCGGAGCACCTTTGTCCAGCATTGGCTGGTGCATCAGCTGTGCCCTATCTTGGGGAAGTGAGATGTGGCCAGAGTGGTGCATGCCTTAGTTATCTCTCGATTAGACTACTATAATGTGCTCTATGTGGGGCTGCCCTTGAAAAGTGTTTGGAGGATGCAGTTAGTGCAAAATGTAGCCAGCCAGACTGGTATCAGGTGGAGACCATATACAGTTGTTTTTGCAGACTTGAAGTCTGCGACTGTTGCTTATCCACAAGGGATGAATGGAGGGACAAAAAATGGGGCATGTGCCTGCAATATCCACCTGCTTGCCCCCACAGGCATACACCTCCATTCAAGCCAATAGGACTTGAATATTTGCATTTTTTCTTTTGCACGGGTGGGGGGTGGGGTGCGGAACGGATCCCCTGCGAAAAAGAAGGGGCGACTGTAATACCAGTCCTGCAAGAACTGCACTTGCTTTTAGTTTGCTCCTGAGCTCAATTCAAAGTGCTGGTATAGACCAGGGGTAGGCAATCTTTCCCCTTTAAGGGCCGAGGGACTTCAGCTCCCAGAATCCCAGGAGCTATTGGCCAACATGGGACTATTGGCCAACATGGGTGAGGCTTCTGGGAGCTGAAGTCCCTCGGCCCTTAAAGGGGAAAGGTTGCCTACCCCTGGTATAGACCTATACAAACTTAAATAATTTGGGACCAAGATACCTGGAGACAATTTCCTCCCATATGAGCCTGCCAGAAATTTGACATTGTCAGAGGAAGCCCTGTTGTGTGAAGGTACGTTGGTGGGTACATGTAACAGGGCTTTCTCTGTAGCAGCACCTCGACTGTGGAACTCCCTCCCCAAGGAGGTTAGGTTGGGTCCATCTCTTTTAAGCTTCTGTTGGGCAGTCAAAACAGTTCTGTTCTGCATTGCATTCAGTGTTTGATATTAGTGTTTTAACTGTTTCAAAACTAGATTCTAGGATTGTTTCTAGGAGTGCTTTTAGGATTTTTTAAAGAGTATTGTAATGTACGGTACTTTAAATGTTTTTATCTTGGTATTGCTTTTTATTTGTTTATCACCTTGGGATTCCTTGTGGGCTGGGAAGCAATAAAGAAATACTTTAAATAAATAAATATTTAGCCTTCTTAGGTACCACCATACATTGGGAGAGTAATACCGTATTTTCCGGCGTATAAGATCCGGCGTATAAGACGACTGGGCGTATAAGACGACCCCCCACTTTTCCAGTTAAAATATAGAGTTTGGGAAGAGTATGACTTCCAAAACTGTTGTTGTTGTTGCTGTTCACCTTCAAGTCATTTCCAACTGATGATGACACTAAGGCAAACCTACCATGAACCTCCTTATACCCGGCGTATAAGACGACCCCCCCCCTTAACCCCAGATTTTGCAGGTTAAAAAGTAGTCTTATACACCAGAAAATAAGGTAATTCATTCCAAATGAGTTACAAATGCTATCCCTGAATATGTTCTTTCCAAATAGTGACTGAAAGAGCTGGTGCCCATCTGTTGATTTTTTAATTACATTCTTGCATCCTAGGAAAACAAACATTATTATGTATTTAAGGAGAAATCCCTGAACTTAAAGGGAAAATTATAGCTTGTGTAACCAGTAGTGACCAAGGGAGCTATTTGGCCAGTGTGGTACTTTTTCAAGCTATTATTTTCTGACAAACCCTCTTATCGCACTACATTACTATAATATTTTATTTCTGTGTTTGTAAGACTTGTCATCAATGCTGGCTTTTGTTGTATCAAAACGAGCTCTTGCTATAGTCTTACAACCCCCCAAAACAGACTATAATATATTCTAGGATGACGGTCAAATTGATTTTGTTTTCTGATGGCTTTTTCTATTGATCAGATTAATAATTTGACACAGTACTCTTTCCCCTCTCTTGGTTCAAGAAGTAAAATAGGTTGATGACTTCTGTTGTGGGTTTACTAATAAAAAACTCCGTACAATAGCCATCTGTATGGTATGCCATGGTTCTTTACTCTTAAATCTAAATTGTCAGTACGAGCACATATCGTGCAAGAAAGCATGATACAGTTGGCATGGATAGGTGTGCTGTGAGAGCTTAGTGTTAAGCAATAGCATTTAAAATATTAAGCTTCTTGCAAACGTGTTTGTGTCTTCAAGTTACCTGTTGACTTACGGCATAGCTGTTTTTAAAAAGTTACTCTCCTATCCTTAATTTAGTCATTTGTGGGACTAAATTAAATCACTTGATGTAGTCATTTTATTTTTCAAGGAAAAAACAAAAACCTGCCCACCAGCCCCATCCATTATTCAACATCAGAGGTGTCTCAAGGTGATTATGGGGGTGGAAGAACCAGGCATGTGATTATTCACAGGTCTGCTAAGGTCTGAAAAATATGATGTTCATAACTGTGTATGTTGAATTATCCTAGTAGAAAACTTTTGTTTACTGGCATGCTTTGCCTTACATTAGTTTCCAGATAACTACTGTTGCTCATTTACAATGTTGTTGATGCTAGTGGAATTAAACCTCTGTTATTGTTAATTGCCATCAAGTTGACTTTGACTGATGGTGACCCTATGAATGTGAGACCAAACACCTGTAAGAGATCCTGATTTGTTTGTTCTGTCCTTAACCCAGGGATATCTGGTAAAATGAAATGAAATGAAAATTACAGAAGAAATCAATTTAAAATCACTTGTAAATGACTAATGGTTGAATATTTCATCTTTTTTTATAATTAGCAAGCTAAAAAAGCTAAGTGAAGACAGCTTAACTAAGCAGCCTGAAGAAGTCTTTGATGTCTTGGAGAAGCTTGGTGAAGGGTATGTACAACTCTGCCTATCTAGGGGAAAATGGGGTAATTGGGAAAACTCGAAATAGATCTCACAAAAACAGGGAGAAGAATTACGAAATGATTCTGAGTTGGAAAAGGATCCCCCTTTTGGGCTATGCCCACAGCCCACAACTTTGTTATCCAAGAAGATCTTGGAGCTGCGAAGAAAATTATAAGTACAGTAGTAGACACATGCGTAACAAGGTCCTCATGTCTGTTGTTGTGTGCCTCATGGCAGCCCTTAAGGCAAGCCTATTCTGGGGTTTTCATGGTAAGATTTGTTTAGAAGGGGTTTGCCATTGTCTGTCTCTGTAGCTCAGAAAGTGTGATTTGCCCAGGGTCACCCAATGGATTTCTATGTCTGAGTGGGGATTCAAACCTTGGTCTCCAGAGTTGTAGTCCAACACTCAAACCATTGTACCATGCCAGCTTTCATTATGAAAAGCGCCACTGTTAGGGGTTAAGTGGAGGAAGAGCTGGTTAATTTACCCCATGCCAGCTATTTTTATTGCTCACATTGGTCCAAAACACACTGCAAAAATAATCTAGTTTGAGGCCACTTTAACTGCCCTGGCTCAGTGATAGGAAATTCTGGGTTTTGTGAGACATTTAGCCTTCTCTGTCAGAGAACTCTGGTGCCACAATAAACTACAGTTCCCAGAATTCCCTAGCACTGAGCAAGGACAGTTAAAGTGGTCTCAAACTGGATTATTTCTGCAGTGTGATTTGGACCACTGTTTCTTTTCCCTGTCTGAGCTGCTTTTTCCCCCACAAATTACAACTAAGTGTCTTGTCTTTGAGGTCAAGCAAAGATGCAATTAGGGTTGAATATGTCCCAGTGGAACTACCTTGTATCTGGAGCTAAAGGTTCATTTTTAAAACCCATTTTAGGCAGGAATAGGGCAGATTTGATACAGAACTGGCCTTCCATTGTGAAGACAGTCAGCACTCGAATCAGGGATTTGTCCCTGCATTGTGTAGACAGGTTGCAGTGAAGGTGGGGGAAACCAGTGTTTTGAGGCTGTGTAGACAGGCTTTTCACTTCTCAGAGAACAAGATGTTACTTCCTACAAGTTTTCAGTGAACCTGACTTTAGTAACTACTATTTCCTATAGAATGCCACTTCCATGTAAGATAACAGTATCCACTTTCATGTTAGATAATTGTGTGCATGTCATTGCATGTAATACCACCACATGAACTGATGCAAAACAAATGTTTGTCATATAGAAGGAAAAACTACAAATATTTTTCATCTTCATGAATGCAGTTCTTAAATTCTGATTGGAGACATTCACTTAAATCTAACAAAAGAGTATTATTATCACCGTAATTTTTTTATAACTTTGCACAGTGTAGTGAAAATGCATCTGAGGAAGTAGACTGAAGCTCATGCTGCCAATTTCTTTCAGATAGTCTCAAAAGTGCTACAAGATCTCTGCATACTGATTTGCACGGTGTTGTGCAATGATGGTCAGGCCTTTCTTGTAGCTAGGCAGTGTCCTAAACATAGGGAGTGTTACTGAGATTCTTCTTAGTACACATTACTTCCGTATAGACTCTTTGATTTTTATATGAAATGGTAAGAATTACAAGTATTAGATTCCCACTGTTGTATTTTTTTTTAAAAAAACACCCTACATTATTTCCCCATTCAAATTGCTTTCCCTTTTGTAGAGTTCCACTTCTGTTTTATAAATTAGAAGAGAATGTGTGTTTCTCTACAAATGTGGTCAGTAAGTGGTGGGGAAACTCATTGGATTCTGGACACTACTTTCTTGTAGAGAGACATGATGCTAACAATCACATTTCATTGGTATTGTAACAAAAACCTGAGTGCAAGTGAGAAACCTGATTATTATATAAAATGGTGCAATTGATGGCTTGAAAGAATATATGTAACATGTAACTGAAATGTTGATATACTGTTGTTCTCTTTTCTAGATCTTATGGCAGTGTATTTAAAGCCATTCATAAAGAATCAGGGCAAGTAGTGGCAATTAAGCAAGTCCCTGTTGAATCAGATCTACAGGAAATAATTAAAGAAATTTCTATAATGCAACAATGTGACAGGTATGGATTATATGTATTTTGAGAACTCTACCATCATTAACAAAAATGCTTAAAAATCTTTTTTTTCTAATTTATTTTTATTGAGTTTTTACAATAAAACACATAACGTCTGTTGAACAATGACAATGACAACAAATTACAAGGGCCAAGGAAATGTATCTGATGAATAGCTTTTCTGCAGCAGAATCAAAAAATTAGTTCTCAGCAATAGCAAGAAAGTTTGGCTTGTCAAGGTGTAGAGTGTCCATCGAAAGATCCATCTGTGAAGCAGGAGGTTGGATCCAGTGGGAGTGACGATTAACATAGTCAATAAAGAACATCCAGTTTTCTTGAAATGTGGCAGTCCTTTTGTGGCCAATGCAAAACCTCGTCGTAGCAGACAGTTTCTTCATCAACACATACCCCAAATTCTAGATCACCAGTTCTCAATGGAGAGATCGCCTGACTTTCAACATTTGCCTGCTTCTAATCTGGCAGCAGTAATAAGAAAAATGATCAGTTTCCTATGTTTCAAGTTAGAATTACCTTTAACAAATACAGAAAGCAAAAGAAATTTACAGTTTGATCAGTGAACTGCATCCCAGAATTTTCTCACTTTAGGACAGTCAATCCACATATGCATATAAGATCTTCTAGATTTACAACCCCTCTAGCAATCCAGAGAGAGTGTTTTAACCATTTTAGACAGCATTACAGGTGTGAGATACCATCTATGGATGGTTTTCAAAGTATTCTCCCTCATAGATGCTGAATGGGATTTGTTTGGGGGTGAAGACCAAATATAAGCCCATGCAGTGTCTGAAATAATGGTTTTCAATTCTCCTTGCCAAAACGAGTGCATATATTGGCCTTTCCCATATGTGTGTTCCAGGAAATGTTTGTAGATAACTGCCGCTGTCCCTTTAGTATGAGATACAGAGTTCAAACAAAAGTTTTCAAAAAAGGAGAGCGGATGTTGAGATTTTCCTGCTGAGGCTAGGTGTGATGCAAAGGAAGCAATCTGGTGTACTTGAAGCCAGGTAGTGTTAGTTTGTTGTAGGGAAGTTTTTATGGTGGTGATGGGCTTTTGTAATCCATCAGAGAACATGTCTAAGGTGTGATAGAGTCCACGTCTTCTCAATAATTTTGTAGTGGGAATTGATCATCTAAGTGAGAAAGAGGATGCAAAAAAAGAAGGGTTTAATGGGAGAGGGGTCTAGAGCTATTATGTGTTTCCATGCTTAAACATCTTTTATTTGACAATATCAATTTTAATCAGTTAACAAATACAAGCTAAGGTTGAAAGTCTCTTTAAAATTTTGACTGGTAAATGTTTTGTTTGATTTCAACCTTGCCTTCCTCCTTGCTTGATTGCTGGCTATAAAATGTGGATGGTTGAGAAGAAGGATAGGAATGATGGAGTGAATGGAATGGAAGCACACTCTCTGAAATCTGTCTTGTTCCTTTGGAGTGTTTACATGACCTGGTGCTTTTCCATGTGAGAACCAGGCCAACTTGTTTCATGACCCACCATCATAAACATTACTACTATATATCTCTTACAGTTGAGGTTAGTGGTGAAGTAAATAATGAAATTAAATTACTAGTGTTGCAAGTGTGTGTGTTTAAAAAAAAACCTGTTGCCCTTTGGAAGCTTGTATATGAGGTGGCCAACATCAAGTCCTAGTCCCTCTTTCCAGCCAATAGCTCTCCATAGTGTATCACAGTAACCATGGTAACAGCCATTGTGTTTATGGTTTTGGAGATTGAATTGAATAGATTCATGTCTGTGACAGATGAATATCCCTAGACTAAAAATATTGAAATATGGCTGAGCTGAGAGGATATCCTTGTTCAAGTCTTTATCATCTGGTTCAAACAAAGGTTTATACCCTGCCTTATCTCATCAGCTGGAAGCAGATCATTTGTTTATTTAATTAGAATATACATAATGTTTGCCTTTCACCTGCCTTGCTTTGGGAGGATGAGAGAACTAAGGTGTCAAAATGCAGAAATTCTTTTAGATCATAGCAGCTATTCATTGTGTGTGTGAAAGAGAATGAATACAGGAGAACGTTTTATAGGTGTTCTTTGAATTTACATGTAATAAAGTGTTGGAGATGGTGAAGTACAAGGGATTAAATGGGGCTTCCTTTAGTGCCAAAGGTTGACAGTAATGGATAGATGTTGAACAAAGATATGGGTGTGCCCTTAGTAAACTATTGGTGAATCACTCCCTTGTAAAATATTTGTGGAGAGAAAAACTCCCTTTCTTCTGAGGCTTGTTTTATATCAGTCAGGATCTTTATAGACAAGCTACAAATGCCACAAAACACAGAGTAGTTAAAGTAAGACTAACAGAATCCAAGTCAAAGGATTACAAGAATGCTACTTGGCTCTAAATATTGCAATATTGTATATACTTCGGCAGGCTTCTAATCTTTCTTTTTATTGCAGATCGTTAATCTTTAGTGTAAGGTCTTCAGAATTTGTTATGGAGATTGACCCAAAATATTGTATCCTAGTAATAGCACAATTGTAAGGGGCAAAGTTTAAATTCAACCATATCTATCTGATAAGGGAGAAATGAATTTTATGATACATTTATTCAGGTGTATGGTGGATGCTTATTGAGCAGTTCTTGAGAGATGTGCTGTTGACATTGATACGCTGTAGTGGTAGTTGTAATTGTGCTTAACTCAGTAGTGGGAAATAAAGGTTAGCATGAAACTTTGGATGGATTGAGAGTTCCCTGACTTAGGAAGATAATAAATCTTTAAAAAAAAGTTTTTAACATATTTTATTAATAGCTTTGCAAACAGTCAATATAACAAACACAAAATACATTCTATGAGCTTTGGAGGTCAACAAAAAGAGTTTTACAGAAAGATGATTTATCCTGGGATAGCAGTAACATTTAGAGAATCCAAGGTGTCATCTCACTCCATGACAGCTGGTGGAACCGAGTCCAGAGTGTCTCTGCAAAAGATAGTTTGATGGGTTGGAGGTCCAATATTGTTCATGCTGTTATTAATATATTCAATAAAAACAGACCAATCCTCAAAAAATGTGTGTACCTTCTTTTTCCAGTGCAAGATCTAAAGGTGCAGGAGAGTTTTCTGACAACCATGTGTCCCAAATCCTCTTCCACCAGTTGCTCAGTTGAACATCTCCTGTTTTCCAACATCTCGTGATTTCAGCTTGGGCCGCTGAGATGAGGAATGTGACAAGTTTTCGATTTTTCAGATGGCTATTGGCCTTGCTATAAATCAATAGCATTAGAAGACCTGGGCAAAATCATACAGGTTGTTTCACAATGTCAGAAATTTGGGTTAAAACAGCATTCCAGAAAGCTCTAACCTTGGGACAATCCAAACACATGTGTAAATGGGAACAAAGAGCCTTACAACCTCTCCAGCATTTTGGAGAGGCATCTTTCTCTATTTCTGACATGTATGGCTTTTAAGGTTCCCTCCCTCATCAATGGTGACCATGATTTATATGGGGGTGGGAAGAATCCAAATGCATGACCAGGTGATTTCAGAGATATCCATGTTTAGATCAGATTACCAAATTATCCTGACAGGGTGACTCTTGCCATAGGTGGATTGTATTAGATTTTTATATATAATGGCT
>CM034706.1:30171176-30192845 GCA_020142125.1 Phrynosoma platyrhinos
TGGAAACTGCTTTCTTCCCCTTTCCTAGCAGGAACTGGCCTGGAAAGTCATGCTCCTGCTTCATTTCTTGATCCTAGACTATATTTTCTTACAGTCTTTGGTTCTACTTTGTTTCCTACTTTTGCCTTCCAATCACCTATGATTAGTAAGAAGTCCTGGTTTGGCATTTGGACAGTTTCCTCCTCTTCTCCAGCATAGAATCTTGCAATTTCTTCTTCTGGCTCTGTAACTGGAGCATAAACCTGAATAAAGGTTATATTTATGGCTTTTCCCTGAAGTTTTACTGATATGATTTGGTCAGACTTTTCCTCAAAAGTACAGTTGCTCCTCCATTTTCACGGGGGATCTGTTTCGATCCCCCCTCCATGAAAATGGAAAGATGCCAATATTCAAGCCCTATTGGCTTCAATGGTGATGTGCGCCTGTGGGTGTCTGTGGGCACCCGTGGGTGCGCACTGCAGGCATGCGCCCCGTTTTTATCCCCTCCTTTTGCTCCCCACGAACGGGTGAGGGACGCGGACTCGGAAGTTCACGAAAATGGAGGGGCAACTGTATATCCACCCCATTTCTTCTTAGATTTCCATTTCCTGAGTAAAACCATTCCTGTCCATTTTAGCACACTCATTCGAAGTATTGCAATGTTTATACATTCCATTTCTTGTTTTATTATGCCTAGTTTCCCATGATTCATGCTTCTCACATTCCATGTTCCTATAATATGTGTTGTGCAGCTTCAGACTTTCCTTTCACCTCGGAGTATGTCAACAGCTAAACATCATTTTGGCTTGAGTCCAGTAAGTGCACATTTTTATTTTCTGAAGGATTATTTAAAAGTAAAATATCCTGGTTTTTCCATCATGGATTGGAAGGAACAGCTGAAAGAGCTGACATGAGGAACCCTTGAGGCCATATCTACCCCACAAGTCAGAGGCTGTCCATACTTGCTGTAGTGGATGAATGTATTTAGGCTTGAAGCTTTAATTATGTTTATAGAAATGAAATGCAAAAGCTTAGGTTGAAAAGTGAAACAGATGCCATTCATGACTTTATGGATCCTAAAGACATATGTGGTCTATGAATATAAGAAGATCTAGCTCAAGCTGAAGATCTGTCTGCAGAGCTTGGAAATGTTATTTTTTTGGACTGCAGCTTCCTGAACTCCCCTCCAGCCTCATTCTTGCTGTTTCTGTGTGAGAGTTCTAGTCCAAAAGTAATTATTATTCCTAGCCCTGTCTCATTATTCCATAATTCTGTTAGCACAGTGGCCAAACAGATGCCCTCAGACAGCTTTCAATTCCTGTAGGCACAATGAACAGAGATCACTTATAGTTAACAACAAGTTTTTTTAAAAATGAAATCATCCCCATTACATCTGGGATAATTTTGACATAATTGCTTGTATGTTTCATTAGGTAATGAAAGATAAGAGCAAAATTATCAGGGAAGATTTTTAAAAAATATGACCATTGCCTGTGTTTTAAAGGGTTACCGTTAGTGTGTTAACTCAACATACTGTGATTCTTTTAAAAATCTTTGTAATCAAATGTATTATATCAAAGGGAAAAGTCATTTTTTAAATAATAATTCTGGTTTACTCAGAACACATGTTCTTGTTAATAATTTATGTTCTGGCTTTTAAAAGTTTGTATGCAGTTAATACTCTTTTGAACATTTGATATTCCACAGCTCTTCTTAATTTTTTATTAGTAGGTTGTTACAGTGGTTAAGAAGAAATACACAGATTTCAGTTGTGATAGTTTCCCCTGTGTTACATGATCCAACTTCACAAGATTCCTGGACATATGTAGATGCTTTTCTATTTTGTTTTAGTTAAGACATTCAATTGATATAGGCAAGCATGAAAGCTTGGACAAACTTTCATTGCTTTTTCTGGATCTTGCTTAGATTCTGTGGTATTTATGTAAAACACTGTTTTGTTACTTGGGAATGCATGCTGAAGTTATTCTGTATGCTATTTTGCTGTAGGCTGGTTGGCGCTACCACAAAGGTAATGCATTGCCAGTAGGCCATTTCCTTGTCAATTGCATTTACAATCTAATAGAGATATTACATGACTTCTTAAACAAGTGTTTTGGCAGAGGCGGAAATGGTAGATTCCATGCAAACAAGCATAGCTTCCTCTTCCTAACCACACACTAGCTACTCAAAGAGTTGTACCAAACCATCATGAGGAGGCAAAGGTAAAGAAAAGGTTTCAGGTTGAAAGACTGCAATAAAAGTACTTTAGACTTAGTATGTGGGAATATATATCAGTTATAAAAAACAGCATGCTTATTGTGGTTGGAAAGGTGATGACAATCAGCAGTGCAGTAGGCTCTTTAGTATATTTGGAATCTGTGGAGTATGCCTGGGGCTTCTTTCCACAGTTGATCTAATGTTACTACTAGTCACAGGAATGTCAGATGTAAAGGCCACCTGCTTTGCTGGCATTAGTGAATGTTCTTTTTAGATGCCTTTCAACCTTCTGTGGCAGGAAGTCTCAAAGGGAAAAGATGTGAGGTGGAATTGGTAAAAGATTGCCATTTCTATAGAAGTGCCTCATAGCCCCTTTCATATATCAGGAGATGCAGTAAAACAAAGGAAGCTATAATGGGAACATTGTAGAATTTATTTATCTTCCAGTATTGTGGCATGAGCTTCCAGTATTGTGACCCAAATCAACATCTTTCCTCTTGCTAATGTCTGGTACTACAAAATGTGGGACACAACATTACCATGCCCCCATAAATGAAGTAAAGGGGGGTAGGGAGTTCGGAGCAGAGTGACACATAACTGTACCCATCTGTAATCATGTGTAGCATAGAGCAGGATAGTTTCAGTACAGTGACATACATTTCTATTTGTAGTTGTTATTGCTGTTTGCCTTTGGAGCTTATCACACACTTAAATAAATTGGTTTTCCTGATCTGGCTTAAAAATAAACGCAGGCGCCGTCCAGACCTTATTGAAAAGGTTTTGCTGCCAAAATCACCTCCTGGGACCAGCCCGGGGCCATCCTCGCTCTTAGAGCTGCTCAGCACAGCTCTTTTTGAAGCCGGGAGTTTTCTGGCTTGAGAAAATGGCCACTGGAGAGGCTCCAGGAGCGGGGATGGCCCTGAGATAGTCCTGGGTGGCGATTTCAGTGGCAAAACCCTTGTGATAGGGTCCAGATGCTGCTCACATTTATTTTAAAGCTGGATCAGGTAAACCAGTTTATTTGAGTGTGCGATAATCTTCTTCAAGTCACTTTTGACTTGTGGTGACCCTAAGCTGATCCTATCATGGGGTTTTCTTGGCAGAGTTTGTTTGGGGGAGTTGCCTTTGACTTCCTCTGAGAGAGTGTGACTTGCCCAAGATCATCAAGTGGGTTTCCATGGCTGAGCAGGGATTCAAACCCCAGTCTCTCAGAGTCATATTCCAGTGTTCAAACCACTGCACTGTGCTACCCTCCTATTTTTAGTACTAAACTGGATTAATATTGGAGCCAGGAAAGAGAAGGGGATGAAGAGTGGGGCAGTTGTTTCTGAAGAAATCCATATAACGTATGTCCTGGCTTTCATCAATTACTTTATTTTCTTTTTCATGGTCTTTTTGTCCTGTGTGTGTGTAGAGCCACGTATGGAAGATCCCAGAGCTGTCTAGTTGTTATTGGGAACCCTGACCCCTGGATGTACCAGTATAACTGCCAGCTAAAGTCACTCCTGCTCACTTCCTTTTTGTCCTTTGAAGGGTTCACGTCTCTGGGTAGTGTTTCTAGTGTTCAGTAGTGTTTTTCTATTTTCATCCTTCTCTCTTCTTTGTTCTCTTTCTGTTTTTTTTTTTAAAGAAACCTCTTTTCTTCCTTGTCCTTTTTCTCTTTCCCTTGCAGAGGCAAGGCCCACATTTTTTCTTCTCTGTGGTCTTGAAGGTATTTTAAAAGAACTGCATGTCCTGTAGGGGTAACATTTCAGCATCCGACACCCACTCCTAGTATCTTTTTTGCCTGGGTAAAGCACATATTGTTCAGTTTTGCTCCATTTGCCTTGATTTCATGGCATGAAATCTGGGAAATAGGCTTTCCCAACTTAAACACCATCCTTGGGAAAAGTCCGGATGACAGTTGTAGCCCAGAACTGCTTCCTTCACTCACCTTCGTTGTCACTCAAAAGTGTCTTCGTTGCTACCCACTCAGACAATGTCTACTGAATTAAGTTTTGATAGAGCTACTGATCCGATCACAACATTTGTACTAACAAATATTCTAATGGAAGATTTGTCTATATCCTTATTGGTCTGTACACTTCCCTTTAATTTGGGGCAGGGACATAATCTCTTGCAGCCTCCTCTGGTCCCAGTTAGATCTATACTTGTATGACTGAAGCTTGGAAAGCTGTACAAGACGATTGCCTCTGACTTAGGAACTGCTCCAAAGAAAAGAGGAAGTGAGATAAACGGAAGGACAAGGCAAAAAAGTCCCATTCGACAAATTTACCAGATCATCTGCTTGCAACAACTACCACTGCATCTTCTTACGAAAGAACATTCAGTAGTGACAGAACTGCTAAATACCGCTTCACCTATGGATCTATCCCCAGTAGGGTTGTGCCAACACATCATTCTTCTGATGAGAACTTCATCGGTCCGAACCAAAGAACACCTTATGCTATGGTATCAGCACTCTGCCAGTTTGATCCAATCTCCTGAAGTCCTTGGTCCAGTTATCCTCCTGTTCAAGAGATGGAGGGCATCGATCCATCTTGCCTTTCAGTCCAAAGGCTGGGAGGACCTTTATTCTGACTAAGTGGTGACTCTAATCCAGTCTGCTGTGGATCTCTGAACAATTCTTGATCCCTGGTATGTTGCTTGTGACTCCATGGTGAATTGACTTATATCTCCTCACTTCTACTACTGACTTGCAAGTTACATTGTGTATCACTGGTCTGACCAGATCAGACCAGTCCCAATGTTGTACTGAAAGGGAAGCATTAGTCAGAGATTACCCCTAGACACTACAGAGAGACATGAGTATACAGTTCTCACTACTTAAGCAATCTGTTGCAGCTGTTCTTGGTGCCAACATGATTCTCTAGAATTGGCCTCATTCATCTCTTACCTGCTAGTCCCCTAACAGGTGTGTTTCATTTCATTCCAACATCCACACCTCTCCTCAAGGAAGTTGACACACTGCTTTGCAAGAATGCAATTAAATGGCTACCCACCCAGGCCTGATATGCCATTTTTCCTGTAGTACCTAATGATACCATAGTGGGATGGATCCCTGTGTCCCATATTAAACCACAGAAGGGTCAATGAATACATTACACCAAGATGCTGGATGCTCATCTTGCAATCCATCCATTCCTCATTGCACCTGGGCGATTGGTTCATCTCTATAGATCTGGAAGATGCATATTTGCACATTCAGATCTGATTGCAGCACAGAAAATATCTGCATTTTGTTTGGGTCATCAGATGTTCCAATACAGGGTCTTGCCATTGAACCTCTCTACTACCTCGAGGGTAGATCTTTATAAAGGTCATGGCGGTCTTAGTTGCCCACTTATGAACATGAGGGATATGATTTTCCCCTTATCTTGACAAATGTCTGTCTGTCACTCCCTCACTGTCTCAACTTCACAGGGACCTATACAAGACACTCTACCTTCTCCTGGATCTGGGCCTTCCTATGAGCACCCAAAAGTCCTCTGTCCTCGCAGTTTAGTCCAACCTGTTCATAGGAGCTTGCATCAATGCCTGCCTAGCCAGGGCCTTCTGTCCTTCCAAGCAGGGCTATACAATCCAGGTTTTCATCGCTGCAGTGTTACAGCAGAACAGTATTGGCCCATCGCAAATGCAGCTTCTAAGCCTTGTTTCCTCCACCAAGACAATCACCTCTGTGCCTTCTTTCAGTCTAAGGTACTACAGCACTGGTTCCTCAGCAACTTCAGCCTCAGATGGGGTCCAACCAACAAGCATCACTAACATCATCTGACATGCTCTCAGTTCAGCAAATTTGTACAGGGTAATGCTGTTTCACTCACCTCAACCAACCATCTTGGTGACTACAGATGTTTGGGGAATCTATTGCAAGGAATTTGCACCCTTGGTCCACACAAGAACATTGTCACCACATCAGTAACTTGGAATTGCTGGTGGTCATGAGAGCTCTGCAAGCAGTCAGGGCACAACTTCACAGCAAAGTTTTCCAGTGTCCAGCAATTTGACCACAGTATTTTATGTCAACAGGCACATAAGATTCTGAACACTCAACACTCTAGCAATGTCCCTATGGAACTGGTGTATTCCTTGTCAACTATATTTCTTGTGGTACACGTAACAGGTGAAGACAAATCCCTTTTAGACACTTGGAGCAGAACTTACCAGGGAATGCATTATCTTTATCTCTTCTACAGTTTTGCTCTCCTGACCCTCCATAACTACTACATCTCTCCTCTCTGAATGTGTGGTCTTTTGTAAATAAGATGTGGATAGGAGGTCTAGTTTGCAGTTAAAATCAGATTACTTCTCATACTTCCTATATATTTTGGGGTGCATTTGTATGATTAAATATTCAGAAGAGCTGTGGTCACATTTGGCTTTCTTCTTGTGCTTTAATGCCATTGTTTTCTCAGAGTGTGTTTTTCATGGTTGGAGTGGGTGAGTTACAGCTATTACACAAAAGATACAAATAATTAAAATATAAAATGCATAATCAAAATACTCTTTAATTTTTGGTGGTTATTAAAGTAGTCACAAGATAATAATTTCTTACTGTGTACATATCAGTGCATATACGCACACTTTGACTTCTGCAGCCACGCTGTATGCTGAGAGGTAAGACAGGGAATTTGTGCTTTCTCTAATGTCAACCAGCAAGCCTTTTAGGAGAGCAAAGAACAGTGTAAAAGCCTCAGAAGTCCAGCTGGAACCTAACCCTGGGATAACTTTGCTTTCCCTCCTTTATCCTTTAGATTACACCCATGTAAGTTTTCCAAGAAGGCTTTAGCCCTGGTGGCACTCCAAGAAAGCATTGCCAGCCTTTTGTATACACGAACTAGCATTGCAAATTTGTGTTCCCCCCTCCCCCCCAATGTATGCTGTTTTGTCTTGGGAGAGGCTAGTAATGCAAAATCTTGAAAACTTTTCCAGCATTTGTCTTTATTGTATTCTGTGCTGAGGTTTTTGGTAACGGACATGTGGACATCATATGTTCCACAAAACACCGTAGGAAGCCAATTTGAAATGTTTCCATTTGCCTTAAGTCCAATCATGATATTTATTTTTCCATGGCACTTACCCAGATTATCCATACCTCCTGCTTAGCTTGTGTCACTGCCACCATGGACTAATCTGCTTGTGATCACCAGTTTCCTTCCAATGTATCTTACAAGCAACTGCCTTTCTGCAAAGAGTTTTTGATGCTGTTTACATTGTCATATAGCCTTAGTCTAGAATTGTAGTGTTCTGCAGGAAACTGAAAAGTGAAGAAAACTTTGCTTTTAGCATTATTAGCTGTTGAATGTAAACCCCCCCCCCCATTGGCAGCTGAAACAACACTTGGCACAGTATAGTTTCCAACATTTACAATATAATTTTGGATAATGAACAACATGATTACTTAAGAGACAGATAAGAGAGACTTTTCCTAAAGACAAGTAGTCCTCTGTACAGACCCTCCTCAATATTGTTGGTCTATTGTTGATCTGCACTGATTTTTCTACAAGAATTGCTTAGAAGCGTTTATCCCTGAGCAGTCTTTGTTTTTATGTTATTTTATTCAAAATTATAGTATATTTTTTCAACCAAGAAAGGCTCTCAAAACAATTTGTATCTAAATAGTTGAAAATGCAAACACAGTTAGAATCGAAGCAAGGGATGCTTAGTGGGAGTCTTTCATTTGTGTGTGAGTATAAATGGACTTTTAAAAAAGTGTTGCTTGTCTCTTAATTTACTCTGAAAAGCCACAGTGTTCATGGCAGTAGAAATGCTACAGGGGTTTCCTTTTCAGGAACCAGAGTATAAAATGAGCAATATGGGAATTGTTCAGCATAGCATTTTGGGGAAAAAAAACACCCCAGTTTCTACCAATGTTGATTTTATCTTGTTTTACTACTTTTTTGGCTTAGATTTTAATGGAGGATTTATATATTGATGTGATGCAACTATGAGTGGATGTATAACTGAATACATTGTGCAATCTTATCTAACTTTAAATCTACCAAAACAATATTTTTTGTTAATAATGAATACACTGTAAAATATGTATCCCAGAAATATGATAGTTGTATCCCAGAAATATGATAGTTGAAAAAACACAAAATGATAAGTACCTTCTTATTTAAATTGTAATTTGCTTTTCAATAGATGTGAGCATAATTTTCTTGATCTCAAAGAATGATAGGCAAATTGTATTTTGCATTTATAGGACAACATTTCTCAAATTGATGGCTACTTAACTATTGATCCCAGGTAAATTGTATCTAGTTGGGAGATGTGATACTGATGTGTATTAAAATTAACAGCCATCAGCCACATGATTTCCCTTTCTTGAAATCTGTCAGAATACTGAAAGCAGAGTGAAAAATTTTCATTGTAGGAGCCATAGTTTATGTTCCTATAGGTCTGTAGTTCTGTGGCCCTGATGTCGCCCTTCCTTGCTTGTATTGATCTGGTAGGTTCATACCATTGGCCAAGTTATGGAACCCTTGCCAGAAGCCATTGTAACAACACCAAACTTCGTATTTTTAAACTGATTCTGTTTCGTTATGGTTTTATGCCACTTCATTCTTCACATAATCTGTCACCTCTCATTTCTGTATTCCCTCTTCTCTTTTTTAATGTGTTCTAGTATTAGGTCTTATGATTGGATCTGCTTTCTCATCTGGCTGTTAAACCCTTCACAAACACTATCATGCCTCCACAGATTCATTCTCTTTATCTATCTCCTATTAATTTCCCTTTTCCCTTTCCCATCCTTGTAACATTTTGATTCAGTTGCAGTCTCGCTGGAATTGCAGTTGTTGAATGTACACATGAGCACTAATAGGCCTTGTTGATATTTTGTACAGGGGCCATAGTTTGAATGAAGCTTACATATGTTAATCTTCTAGCAGCATATGTCCATATTTCCTCCTTTGGTTATTACTAGAGGCTAGAGAGATCAAGTTTTATTGTCATTGTCTTTGCTGAATACTTAAGTAATGTACTGGCTGAGATCTCATGTCTAGAGATACTCAGGAGGCAGGGAGTTTATGATGCATGGGAGTTTCTTAAAAGTGAGATATTGAAGGGACAATTACAAACCATTCTGTGAGAAAGAAAAATGAGAAGTGTGAAAAGAAATCAGGATGAATGTATAAAGAACTTTTAGATGAGATGAATCTTAGAAGGGATCTGTAAAAGAAATGGAAGAAGAGGGAATTACCAAAGAGGATTACAGACAAATAGCCGGTACTTTTAGACAGTAAGTCAGAAAACCTTACTATCTATTTTGCTTTAATCTTTTCCCCCCAAAAATATAGTGCTCAGTCTGATGGAACTGATCAAATGATGAAGCTAAGGAAACTGTAGTCCAGAATAGATAAAGAGGTGTTACAGAAATACCTAGCTACTCTAACAGAATTCATTTTCCAAAGCTAGATGAACTGCATCCAAGATTACTAAGGGAATTTGCAAAGGTAATCTCAGAGGTGCTGTTGATTATCTTTGAAATTTTTTTGGAGAATAGGCAAAGTCCTAGTAGAAATATAGTAGTGGGGGAGAATGTTGTTTCCATCTTGAAAAATGAAGTGGTGGTGGGAGGCTCTTAAGGACATGGAGTGCCACCACATCTTATAGGCCTGGTGAGAAATCTGTAATTAGGACAAAAGGCTACTGTTACAACAAAATATGGAGAAAAAGAATAGATCCGAATTGGCAAAGAGGTCAGGCATGGCTGCATTCTATCACCCTATTTGTTCAACTTTTATGCAGAAAATATCATATGAAGAGCAAGCTTAGACTTGGAAAAAAGAAGAGTAAAGATAGGAGGGTTGAATATCAACAACCTTAAGATACGCAGATGGCACCATACTGCTAGCAGAAAACATCATAGAATTGGAACAATTATTAAGGAATGTTAAAGAAGAAAATGGAAAGGCAGGCTTAATGCTGAACATAAAGCATTGGAGGTCTTTAAACAGAGGATGGATGGCCATCTGTCAAGGATGCTTTGATTTTGAGTTCCTGCATGGCAGGGGGTTGGACTGGATGGCCCTTGTGGTCTCTTTCAACACTATGATTCTATGATAAAGAAAACAAAAATAATGATCGTAGAGGACGTACAAGCATTCAACCTAGACAATAAGGAAATAAAAATAGTAAAAGAGTTCTTGTATCTTGGATCAGACATCGCTCAGGAAGGAGACTGCAGTCACGATATCAGAAGAAGACCAGTAATGGGAAGGGCAGCTATGAAAGAACTAGAAAAGATATACAACTGAGCACTAAAGTTAGAATCATACAAGCCATTATATTCCCCATTATCATGTACAGATGTGAGATCTGAACGTGATGAAATAGCTGGAGAATGAAGAAAGTGGATAAGAAGAAAATCAATTCCTTTGAGATGTGGTGCTGGAGAAGAGTACTGAGAATATCATGGACAGCCAAAAAGACAAACAAGCCTGAAATCTCCCTGGAAGTCAAGATGATCAAACTAAGGTTGTCGTACTTTGATCACATCATGAGAAGGCATGACTCATTAGAAAAGAAATAATGCTAGGAAAGATGGAGGGAAGTTGAAAGAGAGAAGGACCACATGCTAGAGGGATAGACTCTATTAGGGATGTAGTATGTAGAGAGTTCTTGTAGCACCTTTGAGACTAACTGAAAGAAAGAAGTTGGCAGCATGAACTTTCATAGACTTCAGTCTACTTCCGAACTCATGCTGCCAACTTTTTTCTTTCAGTTAGTCTCAGAGGTGCTACAAGATCTCTCTACATACTGATTCTGTATTCTAACACAGCTATATCTTTGAAGACCAGAATCAGTTATTGTAAGAAAATGTGGCCTACGGTCAAGAAATGAAGCAGGAAAACGACTGACTGAAATTTGCAAGATCAACAGTTTGTTCATAACACGTACATTCTTCAGACAAGCAAAGAGGTCATTGTATACATGGACATCACCTGATGGCAGATATAGAAATCAAATAGAGTACATAATTGGAAGTAGAATATGGGGAAGCTTCAATCTCTCTTCAGAAACAAGACCAGAAGAAGATTGTGGCACAGACCATAAAATGCTGATATTAAAATGTTTAGAGTAAAGCTAAAGAATACTAAACCAATAATTGTGCCAAAATACAATCTGTAGAATGTAAAGATAATGCAAAAAAGAGATTTGCACTATTAAGTCTAATTGACTACGAGCCAGAAGAACCCTGGATTGAATCCAGGGGCATTGACAGGGAGGAATGAAAAAAGACAGTATTTGTAGCCAAAAAGAAAGTGAATCCTCAATGGATGACACAAAACTCTTCAAGCAATTAAGGATGAGAAGCAAAAGCCAAAGGTGATAGGAATAGAGTCAGAGCTCTGAATGCAACTTTTCAATGAATTGTGTGCAGGGGCAAGGATACCTACTATAATATATGCAGAAAAATAGAACATGCTAACAGATAAGGAAGAACAAGAGATCTCTCTTCCATGAGATCTGAGAAATCAAAGGGAAGTTTAAACCTGACATACATTCATACATACATAAAGACGTACAGCAGAGCACTAATGTCCGAATAATCCATTATATTCCCCATTACCATGTATGGGTGTGAGAGCTGTACACTGCAAGAAACTGATGGAAAGAAGATAAATGCTATCGAATGTGGTGCTGGAGAAGAGTGCTGAGGATACCATGGATAGCCAGAAAGACAAACAAATGGGTTTTTGACCAGATCGAAGCTGAACTCTTCCTGGAAGCAAAGATGACAAAACTGAAGTTGTCATATTTTGGCCACATCATGATAAAGACAATAGTGCTAAGGAAGGCAGAAAGCAACAGAAGAGAGGAAGACCACATACCAGATAGATAGACTCATTTAGGGTCTATGGGCCTGAATTTGCAGGACTGAAGCAAAGCAGTGGAGGATGGAGGTGGTTTCATGATCTACACAATAAGTCAGGGCTGAGTCAAGGGCAGTTAACAACAACAAAGGATACTCTACAACCAGCAGGAGAACACATTACATGATCGAAATAAAAAGATAATGAAAACAATGCATTGAAGAACTATATAAAATAGATGAAAGGATGACAGAATTCAAGGAAGAACAATTTGAAGATGAACCTCCAATTTTAGAAAGTGAAGTGGAAGCTGCATTCAGAGCATTTGGGAGGAATAAATCATTAGGAAGAGATGGCATAGCAATGGAGCTTATTCAAGCTACAGAGATAGAATCTACTCTACTTCTAACTAAAACCTGCCAACAAATATGGAAAATAAAACAATTGCCCACAGATTGGAAATGCTCAGTATATATTCCAGTCCCCATGAAAGAAGACACCAGAGATTGTATAGCCACATGGCAATTGCATTCATTTTCTTTGGAAGTGTAGTGATGCTCCAGATTCTATAGCAACAACTTTTACCATGTATGGAGTGAGAAATGCCAGTTGCTCAAGTTGGTTCAGGAAAGTAAGTGGCACTAGGGATCATATTGCAAATATATGTTGGATAATGGAATGTATGAAAGAATTTAAGAAGAAAATTAGGCTGTATATTATGGATTAAAGCAAAGCCTTTGGCTGTGTAGATCATGAAAACAATGGATCACTCTGAAAGAAATGAGTGTGCCACAACACTTGATTGTCTTGATACATAACCTGTACTCAGGACAAGAAGCTACCATATGGAGAAATGGAATGGTTTCAAATTGGCAAGGTGGTCAGACAAGGTTGTATTCCATCATACACATTTTACACTTAACATATCATACGTAAAACAGATTTAGACTCGGAGGAAGTAGGCATGAAAATTGGAGGAAGGAACATCAACAATTTAAGATATGCAGATGATACCCCAGTAGAAGCAGAAAATAGCAAAGACTTGGAACAATTCTGGAGGGAAATGAGGAAGAAAGTGTAAAGGCAGGTTTACAGTTGAACATTAAGAAAACAAACATAATATTCATAGATGGTCTAGATAATTTTAAATTAGATGGCGAAGACATTGAAATACAGTAGTTCAAGGTTTTCCATACTCTGGCTCAGTCATTAGTCAGAATGGAGTTTGCAGTCAAGAAATCAGAAGAAGACTTGGAAGGACAGCTATGAAGGAACTAGACACGAACCTGAAGTGTAAAGATAGATATTTGTATACTAAAGTTAGGATTGCCCATGCCATCATTTTCTAGTTTCTGTGTATGGTTGTGAAAACTGAAGAAAGCTGATAGGAAGAAAATAAACTCATTTGAAAAGTGGTTCTGGAGAAGAGTTCGGTGAATACTGTGGACTGCTAAAAAGACAAATAAATGAGTCCTAGAGCAAATCAATCTCTCCGTAGAAGCTGATGACTAAACTGAGACAGTCGTACTTTGGTCATATCATGAGAAGACAAGATTCATTAGAAAAAGAGAATAATCCTTAGTAAGGTAAAACTCAGTAGGTACAGAGGAAGACTGTATTCCAGATGGGTACACTCAATCATGGAAGCCATGACCCTGAGTTTGTAAGACCTTAACAGGATTGTTGATGATAGGGTCTCTCATTCATGGGGTCTCCATAAGTTGAAGTTGACTTGATCACAGTTAACAACAATAATTTTGAAGAGAGAGAGTTAGTGTGGTATAATTGTTTGAGTGTTAGAATAGGACTCTTTAAAATGTATTTTTGTTTTATTACAAAATAAAAGAAAATTATTTTAAATATTTTATGTAACTGGGTGCATAAGAAGAAAAACATCTTTGGAAATGTGTAATGAAGTAGCAGAAGGAAAGAATATATGGAATTTGGACTGTTACTCAAGTCTAATTGAAACTTAAATAGAAAACATTTATTTCAAACTTCTAAATGAGGATTTAATTAAAGTGAAATTAGCTCATCTTTTTTAGTTTTATCCTTGAGTAGGAAATTTGAAACATACTTGACTTGATGGTTGGCTTTCTCTGACTTTGATTAATCACTTTCAAAGTAAGCAGAAGATCAGAACAATAATTTCATAATTACACGCCAGTGAGCTAACTTGAAACCTTAACTAAAATAACTGTAAAGGAAGTATGATGATGGTTTGTTTCATGTGATGGCTGTATATTTTTCTTATATAATTCAAATACTTACAAGTGCTAATCTGGGAAAAAAAGCTGTTCCATAGTTCTGTTCATTTATTTTCAGGATGTTTTAATAGGAAAATGCTTGAACTGGGAATATTGATTTCAAAGGCACAATAGCAATAGTTAGGAGTTTGTTCAACCTCCAGTGATGTCAATAGAAGTCTCCTTTGATTCTCTGTATATGTTGGATTAGGACCTACAACTTTTAAGCTTTGTTGAAGATATGTTTGATGGAACAGTTATTACAGTTAAATTATTGTACAAGTCTTGCTCATATGTGGCAATGTGCTAGCTTGCTTTTCCCAAAAGAAAAGTTATAAATAGAACTGTGAACTAGCTGAAAGAATTTAAAATTACCACAGAATGTAATTGGTTGTGATGTGATAGAATGAAATGTCCGTATGGACTGGTGGTAAAGCAAGACTATTATGCAACATACTGATCAGCAATAGACCAAACCTGGCCAGACCAGGACCTCCTGCCACAATCTGATCTTTCATCCAGTCATTTCTGAGATACGGTCAAGCTTAAATTGTAAATACTGAAATCTTATGAACTTCTGATGTTGAAGAAAATAAGGTTAGGCTGGGATTGGGCGCTGACCAGAGAAGGAAAGAGTGCATCTCACAGTGCAGAAACTTTGGTATTTGCTGCTATAAGGTATAAAGGTATAGCTATGGCTGGCAACTTTTATGGCGTTAAAAGAGGATTGAATAAATTCATGGATGATGTAGCCATCAATAACTACTAGCCAGGATGGTTATATATCATCTCCACTGTTGGAGGAAATATGCACCTATATTATCAATTGGTGGGGAGGGTGCAGTTGGACTCTATGATTCCCATAGGTAACTGATTAGTTGCTATGTTAACAAAATGTTGGAGTAGATTGTTCTGTGGACTGATTCAGCATGTTCTTAAAAAACAAAAGCTTATTGATTTTTGTCCATTGCTGCTAACAGATTATTTCTGCTTGCATCTCTCTCCTGGTGTGACTGAAGCCTTTGCAAAACAAATGTAACAGACACTGCTTTCATATTGCCCTCCCCACCTCTTTTTGAAGCACAGTATTTTTCAATGGGACTTATTTAGCATTTAGTCAGTGTAATGATATGTGTGCCACTAGCCCCCTACAAAGAAACTTGCCAAGAAAACCCTATGATAGGTTTGCCTTAGGGTCGCCATTAGTCAAAAATGACTTGGAGACACACAATAACAACAAACATACTCAACTATAAGTTGACCTCATGTACAAGTTGAGTGCAAGTTTTGGGGCCAGAATTTTGTTTTTTGATATGATAAGCCAACGGTAAAACTTAGGGGCATGTAACAAAGGATGTAAAGGACGAAGCAAAGGAAAATGATGCCAAAGAATGTAAAAATTCCTGCAGGCATAACTGCTTGTTCTCACTGTAAAGACTTGATGGATGAGAAGGGAACTATGATAAATAGTGGCTGTACAATGTGTGAGGAAGGGGATTAGGCACGGGTGGGAATAAACACACACACACATGGCAAAAAGGATGAAAAGACAAAACAAAGAAAATAGCAACTATGGCCTGAAACAGATGGGCCAAATGCAGCGGCTTCTGGCCACTTCAGGAGTGTGACGTGCAGATGACGCATGCCCCTGATGCACCTAGAAGCCTCTCTGAAGCTGCCTAAGGTGGCCTGAAATTGCCAGCAAAAGGAGTGGCAAAAATCTGCTCCTTGCCGGTGGCTCATTTGGGATTGCGGCAGTGGCCCACTTTGAGAGTGGGCCATCCAGTTGCCATGGTTCCTGGCCAATCACAGCATGATCATGGCTGGAGTGGGCAGAGGCGGCTCTTAGTCCCCGGTTTGCTTCTGCTCAACATAGCAGTAATTACAGGCTTTAAATTTAATGTCACAACTTTGCCTGATTCTAAGCCAGAAAAGCTGACAAACATACAAAAATGTCTTATTCAAACCCTTCAAAGCCCGATTTCTCTCAGACTCATTTGGAGGGAGGAACTGAATAGCCACCACCACCACCATTTTCCCACCCAAGCATTCAAAAAAGCCAGAAGCTGTGCCACGGCAGAGAGAGTAGAGGGGGTTGGTATTTCTTTTAGATTTTCCCAGGATGGGCTAAACTCTCACCTTTAGTCACTTTACTCAGAGAAGGGGATGGTTCCTTTTTCAATAAAGGTACAGTACTTAACATTGACCCATGGGTAAGTCAACCCAGGGTTTTTGGGTTAATTTTTTGATTAAAATTTCTAGACATGAGTATGTATGAGTAAGTGTATGGATCAGCCCTTGTGCATCTTGCTGCTTATTTTCTTTGTGGAAGAATATGAGACTAGACTTTTAAGTTTGAATTCAGTCGTTCATATTATCTCCCCCTCCATCTTTCTTCTCTTTTTCTTTCTTCCTTCCTTCCCTCCCTCCCTCTCTCATGCTCACACACACCGATATAGAACACCCTTTTATCTGTGAGCTCTCAATTACTGTTCATTAATTCCAAATTGTCCAGGTGCTCTTTCTATATGAGCTCAGTTGAACACCATGGAATTTGATTGTTAGCAGATACATAGAAATCATTCCCTTGATTAGTATATTAAAAACAAAGGAGATCCACACTGATGTTGACTCTTCAGTATTTCTTTATGCATTTATATGAGGTATAAGGTTCTATCAAGTAAATGTTGGCATATTTTCTATTGGAATTACTGATTTATTTGACAAAGTAGTACACAGAATGTAGGTTAGCAAGCATCTATGTTGGTATCATGTTTTAAAATGCATCAGCAAATCTATTTAGTTTGGACTTAAGTTGTTTGTCAAGGTTTTAATTATAAAAGGGGGGAAATCCTATAGGCCTAAAAAAATTAAGCTGCTATTCTGCTGTTTCTTACACAAAATCCAACATAATGATTGACTTTGATGAAACCTCATACTTTTTAAGAATCAGAGTTCCTTAAAATATATGTTTAGAATAATCTATGAAAATCATGTAAGCACATATTTAGTGCATATTGAACAACAGTGTAGTACTGAGATATGTTTTCATGGTTATGATGAATACTTAATATAACATCCTTATTTGTAAAGAAGAGGTGCCAATCAATTTAAATTTGTTGCAGCCAGAATTTGATGGTCTAAGGATAACTTATAATTCATTGCCTGTTATGAAATAGTCAAATTTGTAGTAGTATCAGTTAAGGAGTTTATGGAAACTTGGTTTAGGATTGTTTAAAAGAGCACAAATCTTTAATTTGAATTTGATGGCACCTGGTTTCATTTTTGTTCCCTCAGCAACACCGCTGGTACTAAAAGTTACCAGTAGACCACCCTGGTTTAAGCAAAGAATGAAATCACTATGGCCTTTTCTTTTTAGCCCTTTAGTTTGCTGACTAAATATTTAAACAGAGGTATAACACATCTGTTATAGTTTGTGGCATAGCTGTAGAGCAAGACTTTGTGGTGCATAATTTACAATTTTTAGAGAGAAATTCCAGATTAATCTTAAAATTGTCTTCATGTTTATCACTCAGAATGGAGAAAACTAAACTTCAATTTACATATTACAAGGCAAGAAGCAAGAATGCATACTTGAAAACATGAACAGCATTTTTCCCTGTGAAGTAGATCTAAAAGTTCATATTTTTAGCTTGCATCGTCTATTTTTAACACTGTATGAATCCAAGGTTGTTTCCAGATGTGAGTTAGTTTTCATTATTGAGGTTCCCATGGGAAAAAGAGAGAGCCAACACAAATGTTACCTCCAGATTTTTGCTCTTGTGCCTTTTTGACAGTGTCAGTAAGTTTACATTGACTATGAGCATTGGTTAAAATGTTTAAAGATGTGTATAGAATTTTAAGCATTATAAGTTTTAGCTTTTTTGTGGGGTGGTATGTTAGAAAAAACAGGAGCAGGGGAGGACAATAAAATCTGGAAACCTTTGGCTGCCATTCCATGTACCAGACAAGTTTGAAATTGTTCATGCAAGTATGGGTGAGAAACTAGCGAAATGAAAATGCCATACTGTCTTGAGGGCCACATTGACTTTGTGTGTGCTGGTGGCCATAGAGAAGTTTTTTAAAATAATAATAATTAAATAATACCAAGATTGCCCTTTCAAAATAGTAGTCATGGGTGAACTGATGTTGTGTGTAGCACATGACGATGTTAGGTTTTTTCCCTTTGAGAATAATAGTTCTCTGCTGATATAATTTGCTCTTGCTACTTTCTCAAATTCAAGTTCTGCTTGAATTCCATCATGTGTAAAAATACTTGCTTCTCTTGGCTCTGGACCATTTCTTGCTTTCCAATTTTTTCTCAGCCCACTCTGGTTGTATTAAGAAACAAATGTTTCTTGGTTGGCTTAAGAGATGTTTGGGCATTGATATGTCCCTATAACATACTGCTTGAAAGTAGAATGTAGGTTCTCTTGATATGCTCAGGAATGCTTAGAATCAGTAAGAGCAACTAGTCTATAATCTTGAGCTACTCCCAAATTGGGGGTGGGTGGGTATGAGTGGCCCCTTTCTAACATGCCATAGGATAATGTGCCTTGTTGTCAGTTTGGTCATCCTGAAGTTGTGGGCCTCAAGTGATGCTCCTTTCAGGTGCTGGCAATGTCTGTGTGGTGCAGTGGGAGTAAAGAGGTCCTTGGTGTTTAGAAAGTCATCCTTAATTTGTTCATTTATATTCTGGTTTTGTGAGAGAGCAGACAGACTAAAAGTGCTAGTTGGATAGTAATCCCTTGTAGTTTTCCAGGAAGTCCCTGGTTCCAAACTTGAAAATGTTTCTTGCTTTATCTTCTACTCCTCAACATGCTAATTCAGGGACCCCAAGAATTGGCTGATATCTGATGCTTAAAACTACCATCACCTTATTTTGACTGATTGCTGTGACACTTGCTTAATTTATACTTGAGTACTGTTTTTTTTTTAAATAATAGGAAAATACTATATTGTAGATAGTGGAGAAGCTATTCTAAAAGCAAAGGTTCTGGAAGAAATAGTTATTTTGCACCTTTCTCCCAACTAGAGGTGCTGCCTAGGACTATTGGGTGTTGCAGTCCCATAATATCTGGACTGCAGGTACCTACGCCTGCAATACCATGTACTGTTTCTGTTCATTTTATTTACCTTCATAATGTTAATCTTTCTCTCAAGTTTTATTCAGATATATTTGCTTCTTTGCATGAATTAGATCAACCTTCTGTCATTTTTGCGTTCATCTGAGAAACATTTGAATAGATTATAAGGGCTGAATGTATTGCCTATGGGTAATGCCACATATGGGATGCCGTGGCTCAAGTGGTTAAGACACTGACTCTGTTGATTGCAAGATTAGCAGGTTGGCAGTTCGAGGCCTGGGTGCTGCATGATGGGGTGAGCTCCCATCACTAATCCCAGCTTCTGCCAACCTAGCTGTTCGAAAGCATGCAAATGCAAGTAGATAAATAGGTACCACTTCAGTGGGAAGGTAAATAGCATACTGTGCAGTCATGCTGGCCACAGGATCACAGACTAGTCTCTGACAATGCTGGCTTTGGCTTAGTAACGGAGATGAGCACCAGCCCCTATGGTTGGACAAGACTTGACAACTTTGTCAATAGGGAATACCTTTACCTTTAGTGCCACATATTATGATAACAGTTGGACCTGTGATTTATTTCCATAGGTGAAGCAGAATCCTGGATGTGTTCCTTGCTGATTAAGAAAGAGAAAAGCATGGCAGAAATCTGTGTCCCCTGTGATTTTTCTAGCCTTGATCACAAGTTCCTGAAAATATCAGCGCTGTAGGAATTCAAAGTAGCCAGCCCCCATGTCTGTCTTTGTTGAAGGGCTAGCATCTAAAATTTAGGATTGGCTTTGAAAAATATGTCTCATCCATAGGGTCACCATGAGTTGAGGTTGACTCAAGGACAGTTAACAACTGTTGTTCAAGGACAGTTAACTAACATTGCAGAAATAATCCAGTTTGAGACCGCTTTAACTGCCCTGGCTCAGTGCTAGGAAATTTGGGGAATTGTAGTTCATTGTGACACCAGAGCTCTCTGACAGAAAAGGCTAAACACCTCCCAAAACTACAGATCCCAGAATTCTCTAGCATTGAGCCAGAGCAGTCAAAATGGTCTCAAACTGGATTATTTCTGCAATGTGTTTTGGGCTGATGTTACATAAGTAACTTGCAGCAGGAAGAGGATAGTGTTCTTCAAAACAAAAAAGAGAATGTTTCTGAATAATGTTCTAATGTAAGTTTGTGTTTCATACCTTTTCAGGAATAATTAGAGCTGCTGCTTTTGATCTTTCCCTATGAGGTAAAAACAAAAACAGAAGTTGGTTGCTGTTTCTATACTTCAGGGGTAGGCAGCCTTTCCCCTTTAAGGGCCGAGGGACTTCAGCTCCCAGAAGCCTCAGCCATGTTGGCCAATAGTTTCTGGGATTCTGGGAGCTGAAGTCCCTTGGCCCTTAAAGGGGAAAAGTTGCCTACCCCTGCTATACTTGAAACAGTAAAGAATTGAAGGCCCTTAGGACTTCTAACCAAGATTTGGGCTGTCTCATATCATCTGTCTCCAGATCCATAATAATTCCACAATATCCAAGCTTCTGGTATTTGCACGACATGGTTTGATGTGTGGTCCCTCAAAACAAAAAAGAGAATGTTTCTGAATAATGTTCTAATGTAAGTTTGTGTTTCATATCTTTTCAGGCATAATTAGAGCTGCTGCTTTTGGTCTTTCCCTATGAGGTAAAAACAAAAACAGAAGTTGGTTGCTGTTTCTATACTTCAGGGGTAGGCAACCTTTCCCCTTTAAGGGCCGAGAGACTTCAGCTCCCAGAATCCCAGGAGCTATTGGCCAACATGAGACTATTGGCCAACATGGCTGAGGCTTCGGGGAGCTGAAGTCCCTCGGCTCTTAAAGGGGAAAGGTTGCCTACCCCTGCTATAGCACTTACTCACAAGGAGCTGGGTTTGTGCACCTCAAGCTAAGCTTTGGCTTACCAACCCCAACCAGGGTTTCAAACCAATAGGATATTCTACTCCAGGGGTAGGCAAACTGTCCTCTTTAAGGGCCGAGGGACTTCAGCTTCCAGAAGCCTCAGCCATGTTGGCCAATAATCTGGGATGTTGGCCAGTAGTTTGGGATTCTGGGAGCTGAAGTCCCTCGGCCCTTAAAGGGGACAGTTTGCCTACCCCTGTTCTATTCTGTGAAACATTTTAGAATACAGTACAACCCCCTGTAAGAGATGTGGTGGCAGCCAGGTTGGTCTCAGGAACAACAAGAAGAGACCATATTACACCCGTTTTAAAATCACTTCACTGGCTGCCCATTAGTTTCCGGGGACAGTACAAGGTATTGGTTATTACCTTTAAAGCACTAAATGGCTTGGGTCCAACCTATCTC
>CM034706.1:30194495-30206039 GCA_020142125.1 Phrynosoma platyrhinos
CCTCCTCCTCCTCCTCCTCCTTATATCCGGCATATAAGACAACCCCCAACTTTAACCCCAGATTTTCCTGGGTTAAAAAGTCATCTTATATGCCAGAAAATACAGTATATCATTTGCACCTACTACAGGAGCTTGCTGGTATCCCTAGGTCTCTTAAGATAATTTTTTATTCTAGAAAAACGAATTATGCTACCCTTTCTGAATTCAAAGCATATACTTTGTATAAAATGAATACACTAAGGAAAAAAATCTTGCTGTTATTGTGCCTACTTCTATCTTGTAAACCTAGGATAGACTTTATCCTGCTTAAAAGCAACTAGCAGGATATTGCTGCCACACTTTAAATAAATGAGTGGTATAGTAGTGTGTTTTGCTTTTTTGAAAACTTATTTTTACTGAATTTAAAGTGGTATTCCTTTTCCTTTGGCATGGCTATGGAGAAGGTAATAAATATTAAACCTGGGATGGTTGCTTTGTGGGCCTGTAGGCATTGTTGGATTGCAGGTCCCAGCACCTCCAAACAACTTAGCCAATGGTGAGGAATGCTGGGAGCTGCAATCAGACACTCAGAGGCTTTGCTTTGCCCATCCCTGCATTAAAGAAGAAATTCTTTGATAAGAAAGGCGCCAAAATACATTCCCAGAAGCAAACATAATAATTCAGATGAAGGACCAGGTTATTAATATGTTAAACATCTTGAATGGCCTCATTCCTTAAACAGATTTTAATATGTGTATTATTCAGACAAAATTAATCACATCTGTCTCCTTTTATTTTAGTGGGAGAAATTTGCTGTCTTGAACTCCAAGAAGCATAAAATGCTTAATTTTATTGGCCTATGCCAATGGTTTGTAGTAGTTGATGATTGTTGTATTTATACAACAGAACATTGCAAGCTGCATTTCAAGGCCCCCTGTTTTGGCAGCAAATAAATATTTTGTAGCAATTCAGAATTCCCATAAGTATTACTCTGTGTACATAAAATATTATGTGGGCATTTATTAAGGACAATGTTAATCTACTTTGTAGGAGCACCACAGTCTCAAGAAGGAAATATGGTTTTGAAAAACAGCTTAAAAACCATAATCATTCGTGTTGTGTATCTTGGTATCCTGATGGAAATTTATATATATATGGAAGTGCCATAATCAGAAAAATTTTTTTTATTTATTTCAAACCAATTAGCATGTCATTGGATTGTGTAATAAGTCTGCTTAAGAGTTGGCTCAATACTCTGGTTTGTCAGTGTTTTATAGACATCTTCAGCACTTAGCCTCATAATCAATTACATAATTCTATCAATGAAACAACAACAACAACAGCAATTAGGCTGTTTTAATCAATTTTCAATGCATTCTGTGTTGAGTCTCGTTGACCATTGTATTTATTTTAAAACTCTTGCATATACACAAGGTGTTAGATGGTAACTTAATTTTTTGGTCTTTTAACAACTTTTTTTAACATATCAAACCTCTTGTTGAATGTTTGTTAACATAATATATGGATTCTGTTTTTTCTCCTGGTTTTATGAATCTCATTGGATTTTTAGGATTCTTTTAAGCATTTAATGCTTCGATGGCAGTCTGTAGGTTCCCATTGGGGATTATCAAATAAAGATGATAATCAATAAAAATAATTTGGTGTACAAAGTAATATGTTGACTTACTTTGCCTTTGAATTTTGGCCAGAAATGGTTTAGATTATAACACCCAGTGCTTTGCCTTAAGGCCTGTGATTCTGTAACTTTTTTCAGATGCATCAACTATGCATTGCCTAATTTGTTATGAAAGTGAAAGAAAAGTTGTTCAATAATTCTAGCTAAATTGTGCTGCTAACATATGTTTCTGATGAAGTATTGGTAATGTGATCAGAGTTTGAAAGAATTGTGTGATTGCTTCGGTTTAAAATAACCATTCCAATGACAGTCAGCCAATGATAGCCTTTCCTTCCTTTTTTTCTTGAAGATCATTTATAAGATATTATTAAGTCCAAATGGCAGAGTACTGAAATTCAACCAACAGAATTGTAAAGTGAGTGCTTCTTGAATTTAGCATTAAGATTAAATATAATTTTCTTAACTTATAATTTAATATAATATTACTGACCCATTTAAGCACATCCTGAGTTTTTCTTCCAAAGATACAAATTCATGTGGTGAGTAGCTCTAGATATATATCCTTTTTGTCTGTGTTATATTCCACCATGATGTTAATGAGCCCATGATCTCCTGTTGTAGATGGTCTCAGAATCTGGTTTTTCTACAGCTTTGTTTTCCCCCTTTCATACCCATTTCATGGGTATTCATACCCATTTCATGGGTATTCATGGGTCCAGCATTCTCCTGACTAATTTCTTTCTTCTCAAATATTAAAATATTGGGACTGCAATTCCAAATTTTAGATTGCAGTTCTCGTCAGCCCTAGTTAGTATAGTCTAAGGAATGGTGGGAATTTGAGTTTGACAACAGCCGGAGGGTTACAGGCTGTCCATCTCAGTGTAAAATGTTTAAAATTATTCTCTAAATTGCTGTATTGTCAACTTAAATTGTTGAAGGCTGGGATAATTGTTTTTCCCCTTATTTTCCACATTTGGACAAATCATCATTTTTTGAAGGAATCCTCCTTACCTTTTATAAGCTTCTTGAATCCATTTAGCAATTGTACTGATATCTTGTTAGGCTTTATAGTATTCTTCGTAATTTTGTCCTGATTTTTTCCTAGCTGAAGCTCTTGTATCTTGGTTTTACCTAACTCAATAAAATTTTTGTAAAATAGTCCAAAGACCCATCTTTTAAAAATGTTTATTTATGACAATAAAGAATAACAACAAATAGATAATCCTCAGCTCCATGGGTTCTTGGATGAGGCAGATTGTCAAGAACAATTTCAGTTTGGTTACAGGTGTGGTTATGATGACTTACACAAGGAACTGGACAGGAAGACTGTGTCCCTATTGGTTCTGTTGGATCTCTCAGTGGCTTTTAATACCATTGACTATGTTATCATTCTGGATCACCTCACTGGAATGGGGCTGGAAGATACTGTTCTGTAGTAGTTTTGTTCTTTTCTGGAGGGGCGTTCTCAGAGGTGATCCTGGGGGATCCCTGTTTGACTCTTTGTCTTGTCCCCTTTGCTATTTAACACATACATAAAACTGCTGGAAGGGGTTTTCCAGAGTTTTGAAGACATGATACCAGTGTGCTCCATTACTCCTCTCCATCTAATTTCAAAGAAGCTGTTTCTGTGCTAAACTAGTGCCTGGCAGCTATAATGGACTGGATGAAGGCAAATAAATTGAATATTTAGCCTGATAAGACAGAGGTGCTCCTGGTTAGTTGAAAGACAAATCCGGGAATAGGGATTTAGCCTGTGTTAGATGGGATTATGCTCCCTCTGAAAACATAGGTTTACAGTTTGTGGATACTCCTGAATTCAGTCCTGAGTCTGGAGGACCAGCTTTAAATGGTGAACAGAGGTGCATTTGCACCATTGAAGCTAGTGTACCAAATGCATTTTTTCCTGGAGAAGTCCGATCTGGGCACAGTAACACATACCTTGGTAATATCCCATTTGAATTACTGTAATGTATTCTTATGTGGGTCTGGCTGATCAGAAACTTCACTTGATCCAAAGAGCTGCAGCCAGCTGGGGCTCGGATCAGCTACATGGACATGCAACTTCTTTGTTGCAACAGCTCCACTGTCTGCTGGTCTGTTTCTTGGTACAATTCAGAGTTCTGGTGATGACCTATAAAGCCTGAGATGGTTTGGGTCCAGGCTGTTTGACGGACCTTATCTGCTGGTATGAGCCCATTAGAGCGCTAAGATCTTCTAGAGAGGGCCATGTCGCTGCCTCACCACCTTCTCAGGATTGTTTCATGGAAACATGGGAGAGGGCTTTCTTGGTAGCTGCTCTCAGACTTTGGATCTCCCTCCCTAGGGAGGCCCAGATTTGGTAGGAGAAGTGTAATCTTTGAGAGCTAGGTTCTGAAGTTGATTTGAATATGAGATTATTGGAGTGTTAGGAAGTAATGACTAAATCCAATGGTAGAACAATATTCAGCTTTCAGCTTTTTCTATCAAAGATCTGTTTATACCATGGTGATTTACATTTTCATGTTCATCTTTTAATGATACCTCAAGTTTTGTTGTGTTTCTTGCACAAGATTGAGACATCCACTGCCCTGAAATTGTGTTTTGTTTTTTAAATTGCAAAGGTGAACCATAGTTGAAAGAGTCTATCAAAACACAGAGTGAATTGTGATCAAACTGGGATAAAATCTTCTGACAGTTTTCTTTTTAGCTTATAGCAGATGTGGAATAATGTATGTTTTATTGTAGGAATAGTGTCAGATAAAGAAGAGGTACCTCTTTTCCCTGCACTATTTGACTGGTTTAGATTGCTTCTCTAAAGGTGTATTCATACCACTGAAAAGAAAGAAATGCTGTAAAATTGCATGTTCATTCTCTTTGAAGAGAGGATCAGAGATGTACCATATATACTTGATTATAAGTTGACCTCATGTATAAGTCAATGGCAGGTTTTGTGGACAAAATTATGGATTTTGATATGACCTGTGTATAAATCGAAGGTAAAATGTAAGGGCATGTAACTAAGGATCTAAAGGAAGTGACAATATATTGGTTTATATCAGGGGTAGGCAACCTTTCCCGTTTAAGGGCCGAGGGACTTCAGCTCCCAGAAGCCTCAGCCATGTTGGTCAATAGTCCTATGTTGGCCAATAGCTCCTGGGATTCTGGGAGCTGAAGTTCTTCGGCCCTTAAAGGGGAAAGGTTGCCTACCCCTGGTTTATATCATTAGGGGATGCTATATTGGAAAGATACCAGAGCAGTGGCATTATTTCATTCGAGGATATAAACCTGAGTATCATCTTCCACCTATGGAACTCAGGGATGTTAGTAAAACACACTGCAAATTTAATATAATCGTGTTTTGAATTGGCCTGAAAGTAAAAATGTTATTGAAGAAGAGTAGATTTTAGGCCACAACTGTCTTTAGTGGTCATTAAATCTGCACCTCTGTGCTTTTCCTCTTCTGTCAGGAATAATTTCAGATCAATAGGCTTGAAACTTAAGTAGCCACTTGAAGTGCAAATTGTATTATTTCTCTCCCATAGGTACCAACAATTCATTTCTAAGCTAGGCTGCAGAAAATAAAATATTGTATATAGCTGCTGTCTTGCCTGTCAATTGATTAAGTAGTTTAAGTATAAATGGCAGTTTCAAATTGAGAGGAAAAAAACCCAATGCAGAAATATTAGTTGCTCTTAACTCTGCTGCTTTGGTGTTAACCAGTGCAGTGGTGTTCTATAGCCACTGTATGACCTACCCAATGGCAATCAAAACCCTTACTTTTTCAAAACTAATTGTTCCATGTTTAGTTTACTAAACATCATCTGGATTCAGTGAAAAGCAAATGACCTGCATTGAATTAGTGTAATTGTAACACAAACAAAATATCACATAGTTTGGGACTCATACAGGAAAGGAGAAAGTTGGGAAAACTTCCCTATTTGATAAATAAAACATGAAGATATAAAACAGGCTTAGACATCTATTTTACCTATTATGTACTCTTAAAAATATTAAGTTTGAATTTTAAGTATTGTGTTGTTATGTTCAGAAAATAATTGTCTCAGACTGAAAACTTATTGTGAAACTGTAAGCTTTAGTTAAACTTGAACATAAACTTGGGATTTTAGAATAGTCAACTGTTGTTTTGCTCCATCATATATCAAGAATGAAAAGAGAATACTGGTATATAAGGATCAGTGGTGAATTGAACTGATTTGAATCTCATCTTCACCAGAAAGCTTGTGGTCTTATGAAGCATCCTCTCTCTGCTTCAGTCTTACCTTTGAGGATACTTTCATCACTACCACCACTACCACCCCCCCCCATCATTATCATCTCATTTATATCCCAACTTTTCCCCAACACTGGGACTCGGCAGCTTATGAAAAACAAGGTTCACAACAAGGTTCTATATACATGTATAGTAACCCCTCTCAATTTGCAGGGATCTGTTCTGGAACCACCACCACCCCAACAAAAATGGAAAACCGTAAATATTTGAGCCCCATTGAAAATAATGGTGGTGTGCTCCTGGGCAGGCACTGCATTTTGTCCCTCCTGGCTTTCCGTCCATGGAAATTCAAAACGGCGAATGGGAAGTCAGCAAATCTGGAGGGACAACTGTATATGCAGTGCTTTGAATGTCTTTAATTTCTATATAAATGTTAAGGTGAGGATTTAGATAACCCTGGTAGCCTCTCTTCAGCTCCACAACCTTTTATTCCACAAAACATCTTGCAAAAATGATGCCAACTGGAATTTCTGTTGCTGTACCTTGTCTTGGTATTTGGATGTATCAGATCAGTATAGGATTGTTTTAATACTGTCTTCATGTTTTAACCACTTTGATCCATTTTTTTAAAAAATGCCTCTGTCAAGGGTCACTGTGATCCAGGAAGTGCAGATTTGGTGCTGGCAGATGCTTGCAAGCCTGGGTTGTGGTTTCTGCAAGAAGCCCAGTCCTAGGGAGATATCCTTCAGGAGTGACGGGTAACTGATCTGATCACAGGATTAAATAAGGGAAAGCCAAGCAGGAGGATCAAAACCAGGTACTCTTGGTTCCTTATTTTTGTTTGTATGAAGCCTGGTCAGTCATGGATACAGGAAATCCGTGCCAGGACTATATAAAAAGTTAAGCATAATAGTTCCCATTCAGATTAATGTGAATTCATATTCTATGGTTTTTACTTATTGTTGTAACCTATAGTGAAGGCTGCCTCAAATACTATTGTCTGCCATCATAGTGAGCCAAATGTTGGCATAGTACCGTACATCTTTCTGATTTTTCAAGGTTTGTTTTTAAACACCAGAGCTAACAGCTCCTCATCTTCAGGGAAATTGCAAAGTATCTAAATCTACATGGTGAATAGATTGCACAAAAACCTATGTGTATGTTTGGATATTTGCCATGATGGGTGATTTTAATGTGATGTTTGTTTGATGTCTGACTTAAGGCCTAAGCAGACGGGCGGCCATGGGCCGCCCCGGGAAGCTGCGGATTGGGGCCAAGGTAGCCACACTCCTCGGCCTCAATCTGCAGCTTCTCAGGGTCTGGAAGATGCCGAAGGTACGCCGCAAGAAGCGTCGGGCACACCTTCGGTGTCTCTTCCGCCACAGCGTGTGCAGACGCTGCGGCGGAAGTACGTCGTCGGAGCGCCGGTCGTGCGGAGTGACGGGCGCTCTGATGACATGTTTGGGAAGGGGTTGGGGCGGCCAGTGTGAGGCTGCCCCTCCCCTTCCTTGCCTCCAAGATGGCGCAAAGCACCGTCTGCTTCCCCCCTTATTTTTATTTATTTGTTTATTTATTTAATTTCATTTCTATGCCACCTTTCTCACAGGAAGGGACCCAAGGTGGCTTACAAGATAAAAACATTTCAAAAACATCACATTAAAATTTTTAAAAAACCAATTAAAATCATCTATTTGAAACAATATAAGTTAACATAAAAACATACTTTCCCCAGAACGTGTTTATCTCTTACCTCCAGGGCTTATTAGTTTTAATTAGTTACACTTTGTTTATTGATTGCTTTATACACTTCACTTTCTGTATTTATTGACTTTCTTTTACCATTACCATGTCTTGCATGATACATAGGAAGAGTTTTTGCCTTGTCTGTTTTCTCAATCTTGTTTTTTTAAAAAAATTGTGTTGGGGTTAGATCCCGAACTCATATTACATTAAAACAGTGATGACTTTTAAGTGGTGTGTGAGCATCTGGAGGTTTGTGCTGATGACGATTGCACAGCAGGCAAGCAGTCAAAAAGGAAGAGGAAGGGAAAATAGGTTCAGTCTTCAGTACTGTATTCTCATTCACGTTAAGGAAAGTGGCAAAGATAGACATTCCAAGAGAAGGTAACTTGTATCATCACTAAAAATGACATTTGAGAATATTTCCTCAGGGGTTCTTAAGTTTCTCTTTGCAGTCATGAAAGTAACAAAAGCACCCCCATTTTGGAAAATAGAGAATCATAGCCTTTGGGATACATATATTAAGCACATAGTAATAACACTAAATACCCTATAGGCAGCAGATCCTGTCTGATCTTGGAAGATAAACAGAGTTAGCTCTGGTTAGTACTTGGATGGGAGGGAATATCAGGTTCTGTAGGCTATATTTCATAGGAAGGAACTGGCAAAACCACTTCTGAGTATTCCTTACTTAAGAAATCCCTATGAAATTCTTGGGGTTGCCATAAGTCAACATACATGTTGCCTTGCCAAATGTCAACATACAACTTGAAGGCACATACACACAGTAACATATGAAACCTGTGGATCCAGATTTATGTGATTGTAGGTGATCCTACATGGCACTTTCACCTTACAGCATTTCTGCTCAGTCACTCACTTCTATTACTAGATGTATACGTGGAAAATGACCTGTTGTGGAAATAGCCAGGTGGAGAAGAGTTAGCGCACCCGTCTGTTTACTCTTCTGATTCTACCACATATTCTGATATCAACATACACATTGTTTGATATGTGCCTAGTGAGGCAGTTTAACTCGCCTCCAACTGCACTTGTGTTACCAAATGATATACATCTTACCTACAGCTACAAGACTGTTCTACAGTTCTGTACACATAAGGTAAATAAATCTTCAACTGTATTCATAACAAACTTGGATAGATGAAGAAAGTAAGATGAGCTCAGACCTTGGAATAGTTTTTTTTTTTTTTAGACTATAGCTCCCAGAATCTCCCAGTCACTATGACCAGTGGCCATGCTGGCTGGGAGAGTCATTACGTAGCAATCTTAAAAGTATTGTTTCCAAGCTCTGGATGAGGTTAAAAGATAATTAGAAGACTAAACACACCACACTTCGTAGAATGCGGCCGGAGCAGAGATCTGTTGGGGACAACCAATCAAACATATTAGCCAAAATAGCCAACAAGCTTCACCAGCATGTTAAAGATCTGTAAAATAATAAGGGGATATAATAATTAACACAATGGTCAGTAAGGCCAGAACACACTATATCAGGGGTAGGCAACCTTTCCCCTTTAAGGGCCGAGGGACTTCAGCTCCCAGAATCCCAGGAGCTATTGGCCAACATGGGACTATTGGCCAACATGGCTGAGGCTTCTGGGAGTTGAAGTCCCTCGGCCCTTAAAGGGGAAAGGTTGCCTACCCCTGCACTATATCATCATCCCAAGAATCTTGGCAATTCTAGTTTAAGTCCGGTCTGATTCTAAGGATGTTCAATACATAACTGATACTCTTCAAACTGAATTTCTTTGAAGGTACTGTGTTTGAAAAGTGTTTTCAGGAAGTCACCTTTATGCATTTGACCTTTTGAAGTGCTATCACAATATGTGTACAGAACTGCAGAATAATCTTGTAGCTGTAGATAAGATGCTTATCATTTGCTAACCCATCTTTGCTCTTAAACATGTGACAATTGTTTCTTATCTTTTCCTCCTTCTGTGTCACTTATTATTGCACCAGCCTAGGTACCTCAGACTTTGCATTAGATAATATCCAAAGGTCATTCTTTTAAGAGTGTATGCAGTTTATGGGTATGCATTATGGATAGCTGAACAAGTGCAGCAAGTTATAAAAACAAAGTTCATGGAGAATTTCATGCATTTCTTCAGAAAGAAGTTTAAATGGAAGAGCTTTGAGACTATGGTCCAAAACACAATGCAGAAATAATTCAGTCTGAGACTGCTTTAACTGTCCTGGCTCAATGCTAGGGAGTTCTGGGAACTGTAGTTTTGTGAGACATTTAGCCTCTGTCAGAGAGTTCTGGTGCCACAACAAACAACAATTCCCAGGATTCCCTAGCACTGAACCAGGGCAAGTAAAGTGGTCTCAAAATGGATTATTTCTGCAGTGTGTTTTGTACCCGAGTTTATGTATTTTAATTTAGACAACTTTTAAAGAAAACATTGGCATACTTCAAAAGCTATTTTATCTTGGCAATTCTAATAAAATCTGTGCGTTTTCCCCAGTATCACCACTACTGTCACTAGCAACCTGTCACAATTTTGGTTTTGAGGGAAGCTTGTTTTATTGCATACTCATATTCTTTGTGGAAGTAGGCAGAAATAGCAATTAAGATGGTAAATGAAGTGATTACTTAACCAAAAATACCCGACTATAATACACAGTCTATTCATGAAAGTGCCTAGTGTTACAAATCAAGCCATTTAAAAACTGAACATCCAATAAATATTTTTTTTTTATTTTGCAGCTATTCTGAAAACACCCTTTTCTCTTTCTATTGAAATATATTGAAATGGATTAAAAAAAAACTTTTTAAGTCGTTGAATCTAAATAGCTTTCAGAACTCTCTTGGGTAGCTTCAGCTGATTCTGGGAAAAGACAGGATATAAATCAAATAAACAATAAAATAAACAAATACATGTTTTTATTTGCAGTAGCACCAAAATGATAAAAACCATGGGGTAAGCAGTGGGAAGGAAAAAACTTCAGTGTTTTCCTCTCCTTCTTCACTTTATCCGGTGAAGCCATTTGGTGATGAAGTCAGTGAGTTGAATTACCTGATGGGTGTTGTTGTAACCTGTAGTCTAGGGTGTGCCTTTGTGTCATGTTACTCACAGGGCTAGCAACCTAGCAGTGGGGTTTGTTTTTATCTTGCAAGTTGTTTGCTTTCTGTAGCAAACTGAATTGCATGTATTAAACATTTAACTGTAACAGATGTATACTGTATTTACTTCATGAGGCCAGTTATTTGGCCACAAGTAAGCAGATTTTATTATGGTTTTGAGCTGCTGTGGAGCTAATTCCAAAACAACCTTGTAAAAGTGAAATAAAACTAAAGGGCTCACAACATGCTGTAATGATCTTGTATATGGTGGCTTATATAGTAACGTTTATAGTGAGTTAGTATGTCGTAGATCAGTGTTAATTACTATTTAGATTTTCAGCTCATTCTTTGTTAATGACGCTATGTAAATTTTCCTCCAATTAATCTCATCTCTGGAGAAAGGTGGGATATAAACAAACAAACAAACTTGATTTATTGTCAGTTTTCTATAAAATTAATAATAGTTTCTCTGAACACTGAAAAATATTAAAATATTTAAACTGATTTTGGGAAAGACTGCAGGGCTTAAAAAAAATACAGAGATTCCACCTTTGCTGATGGTGTCACATTCCTTGTGAAATCTTCGTAGTTTGGGTGTGCTCCTGGACTGGGATATGAGCCTTGATAATACCCACGTTTTGGCTGTGTCCAAAAGTGCATTTGCACAGTTAAAATTTGTATGCCAGCTGTGCCCATTCCTTGACAAGTCAGGTCTGGCTACAGTGGCATATGCCTTGATTGCATCCTGTTTGGACTACTGTAATGTGTTTTACTTGGGGCTGCCTTTGGAAACTGTTCAGAATTTCAGTGGGTCCAAAATGCTGAAGCCAGGCTGTTGACCAGGGCTGAGCACAGAGATAGCAATAGCAATAGCAAGTACCGGGGGGGGGGGGG
>CM034706.1:30206095-30227063 GCA_020142125.1 Phrynosoma platyrhinos
TTGCATTATTTCTGGCAGTCTGCAACCTCCCTACATTTCTATACCGCTACATAGTGAACTCAGCACTCTCTAAGCAGTTTACAATGCTCCCAATTGCCTCTAACAAGCTGGGTACTCATTTTACTGACCTACGAAAGGGTGAGTGGACCTTGGAGTCCTCCTCTAGGATCGAACTTACAATGCTGTGGCTGCAATGCCAACATTTAATCACTGTGCCACAGGACTCCATGTGACTCCCCTTGAAACAGGGGCTACCTGTGTAGTTCTGACCTTTAAAGCCTTACATGGCTTGTGTCCAGACTATTTGAAAGACCATATTTCCTTAAAAGAACTAGTGCATGCTTTAAGATTTGCAGGGGAACAGTTTTCTCTCAGTGCCATCACATTAGCAGGTGTAGTTGTTGAGGACATAGGAGAGAGCCTTATCTGTGGCTGCTTCCAGACTCTCTTCCATTGGAAGTCCAGTTGGCCCATTCTCTGCTCTCTTTCCTCCAGCGGGTGAAGACATTTTTATTTAAGGAGGCATTTGGTGATGACAGTGTTAATGGGGAGGGGTGTAGTGTTTTTATTTTACTATGTTTTTAAAAATATAATTTAACTTGAATTTTAGCATGCTTGTTTAAATCAAAATTAGTTTGATTGTATTTTAACATTTGTATTAAGAGTTCTTAAAACTAAGTGTTTTTGCCACCTTTGGCCCTGTACTGGGAGAAAGATGGGATATAAATACAGTAAAATACAATAATAAACCTTTAGGGTTACAGATCCTAAAAGGAACTGCAACCAGCATGACAAGAAAATATCCTGGCTCGGGAACTATGGATGTAGTATTGTAAAAAGTAACTTAGACATGTGATTTTTACCTATGAAACAGTGATGGCCGATTTTTTCCTTTTGGAAAAAAAAAGCATGGTGTAATTATAGCATCACCATTTTACAGTTTCTGAGAGATCTTTTTACAGCTGTTAAACACTGGGGCTCAAAAGCTGTAGTATACACTATGCAGAAGTCCCTTTGAGATTGCTGGTTGTATGTATAATTTTTGATTATGTGTGTGCATATAATATTTTTTGAATGCACACCCATGTTGCATGTTCTGTTGATGCACTAAAAAGCACTTTTGACAGAATTAGAGTGAATCTTTTATCTCTGATGGGTTAGCTTAGAACATGCTGGACTTCTTTGTTTTGTTTTTTACATTGAGGAGCAATAAAAAATACGCACCCTGCAATCTCAAATGGCAGAATCAAATCACACCACTTCAGCCACCTGCTTCTTCACATTAACAACCTAATCTGAAAGCTGCTACGTAGGAATTCCTTCTCACACTCGTGGAATAACTTGAGAACCTCTGGAAGGAGCCAGAATGAAGCTTCTTCCACCACAGCATTGCTCCTGTTTCTGTAATGGGTAACATTAGTATGAGAGTGGGTCCTATGTTACTTTCTTATTTTATATTGGAAGGAGTCCTATGACAGCTGCTGCTTCATTGCTAATGGGATCTAAGGGACAGAGCACCAGCCTGTCACCTACTTCTGGTTAATATCTACCGTATTCTTGCCTGCTCCAGTTAACCTGTCAGTGTGTGTTTGTTTTTATGGTGTAAATGTTTGAATTACATTAACAGATTCAGAAAACCCGGTTAATATGCTTCATTTTAAAATAGGTAAGTGCCCCAGAGCATTATAGAGTTGATTACCAAATTTGCTGTATTGTATAAAATGGAAATCTGACACATGCGTTAGCATGATGAATTCTTATGTACTTAGCTAGAAAGTGCTTTCACTGCTTGACTAAGAAATTGTGAAAGTCAAAATGATCTCTTGAGACTGATTAGCAGTAATAGATAAATGACAATTGATATAGGAATGGCAAAGAATGATGTGCACAATGAGGCACAAATTAAATAAAGGAAATTGTAATGGGAAATAGTTATATTGATAGCAGATGGATTTACTTCCTTTATCTTGATGCTGCTGGAAATTCTAGAATAGCTAATCTTGTCTTTAGATTAACTTGAAAAATAAAGAAGAAAAAGTTGTTTTTAATGTGCTGAAATTGTGGATTTTTATGCTTTTTTTACCTTTTTAAAAAACAGGCCATTTTTATGATTCCTACAAACCCCCCTCCAACATTCCGGAAGCCAGAGCTTTGGTCTGATGAATTTACTGATTTTGTGAAAAAATGTTTGGTGAAGAATCCTGAGCAGAGAGCTACTGCAACACAACTTTTACAGGTCAGTAATCATCTGGCTTTATTCAAGTACATGTGTGTCAGGAGAAAACTTAAATTTGGGCTCCATGAGGGGGCATAAGGAGGCTTGAGATTATGTTTATTATTTTGTTTATATGCCTTTCTTCTGATACTGGAAGTGAAGGTAACTCACAACATAATTAAAAACCAGAGACCCTTAAAAACTCATTAGGTTATAATAATAAAATATAGGGTCTTTGCAGACTGCCAGAAATAACTTTAACTATCCTGGCTCAGTACTAAGGAATCATGGGAACTGTAGTTTATTGTGGCACCAGAGCTCTTTGACAGAGAAGGCTCAGTGTCCCAGAAAAAAATACATTTCCCATGATTCCTTAGCACTGAGTCAGGATAGTTAAAGTGGCCTCAAGCTGCATTATTTCTGGCCGTCTGTAAAGGCCCATAGTTAAACAGATTACAGTGAGCCCTTGTTAACCAGTGAGGTTTGGTTCCACGTCTTCCTATGGATACCAAAATTTGTGGATGCTCAAGTCCCATTTTATGCAATGGATTAGTAGATTGCATGCTTGTAACTTATTGACAGATAACTCCTTCTGTGGTGTAACTGTAATGTTTGAAGTTACTTTTATAGTTATGAGGATATATCTTCACTCAGTGGTGAATATCACATTGTTTAAATCCTGACTCATCTGTGCCTTGTGCTGTACCTCATGATCTATTGCAGGTATTGTGATATGAAGAGGAGAATATGTTTTGTATCACAGTCCCATGGCTGATAGCATTCAGATGTTTTTTAAGGAAATAACTAAAAAGTATAAATAGACAGAGTATTCATTATTAATTGTTTTTCTGCAGAATAAGATGTTTCCAGATGCTGAAGAAGCCCTTGAGAGATCAATAGAACAGCAAAGATTCTTTGTACTTCACAAATTTTTGGGTGGAATTTTTACAGATTTTTCCCCCACAGAAAACATGTTTCTTGTGCAGGATATATGTGTGTCCTGTGCAAAAAACACTGTTTCCTGAACAAAAAATGATTTTGTTTTTTGTGTGCACAGAAGACATGTATTACTGCACAGAATAATTCTCTGGAGGAGTTATTCTGTGCAGAAATAAATGTGTCTTCTGTGCACAAAACCCCCACATTTTGGTAAAGAAAACGGTGTTTTCTGAATAGCACACACACAAATCCTGCACAAGAAATGTATGAATAATTCTTGAGGCTGTATGGAAATCCTTAGTTTCTCCATCAGAGGGGAGAATGTTTGTCCTTGCAAACAGCTGTAACTGTACAAGGAATGAACTACTTTATTGGCATTGGGTTGAAGCTATTAACTAAGAAATTGCTTGTTAAAAATAACTTTCCAAACTCTAATTGGATATAGCATAAGAACCTTACATGCTTGCTTTTATTACTAAAGTCCCAGCTTTACATGTATTCAGTTACAATCCTTTCCTAGTAGTTGTAGTATAATTTTTGTTCTCAAATTCTCACATGATAGTAGAAAATCTAAGCAGTCTCAAGGCAGGCTCAACTATTTTTCTCCTCCCAACATTACTGGCAGCATATTGTTCTGTCCCTACATAGATTAACAGAAGAGTACCACCTGTTTTGCACTTTAGTTGGGTGAATGCTCAAGTGCTATTTTTCTGTAGTATAGTGGTAAATAAACAACAATGTTTAAATAGCACATGAAGGAGATGAGTATAACTTTGCTACTGTTTAATTTTTCCTTTCTTCATTAATGACATTACAGGCAGTGATGATACTCATTCAGCTATATTCCTCATGTCAGTTACAACAGCAGTGGATATGTGATTTTGGAAATGTAGGCTGGAGATTATAAATCAATTGGAAAATTGTGTTATCTCTGCAGGAAAAGTGCAGTCTTGAGAGAGAATTTATGGGCCATCATGGAATAAATGAGCATTTTTTTTCTTAATGATTTACATGCACTAAAATATGATAGGATGATACATTCTTGTCACAAAAAAAGGAAAAACCCCATACTGCAATATTGTTATAAAGCTTTACAGAATAATGAGGATCTTTTGAGGAATCACTATTTCTTTCATTATCCAGATGTAGACTGTTAAGGGGATGCTAGAGGCAAGAGTACAAAGTACAACTCTCCTTTTTAAAAACTTCAATCACAATATTTTTATTTATTTTTATTTGTTTAAAACATTTTAGGTCTTCTAAGGATAAAACTCTTTCAGATTGTTTTCCAACTAGTTTTAAACCAATGTAAAAATATTAGTAAAAAGTATAGGATTTTCTGAAAGTATGTGTCAGCCAATCTCAACTACCTCCAAATTTGCAGTGGTGAAAACCTGGTGGCAGAACTTCTCTTCAGAAAGGAGTCTAAGCTTACATTTAAATAGGTGATGATGAATCTGTTAACCATATTTAATTAGGTATCCTCTGCCCATCTCAAGGCTTTTTATCTGAACTTAATTTATATTGGATCTTGCCATTGACTAAGGTCATGTTAAAATACAGGTTTTTTGAAGCTGTAGTGGCTACTCTGCTTATGCCTTCTAATTTGCATTGTCAGATTGTTAAGATGAATTAAATGGTGTAACTGAATGCATTAAAAAGTTTGTTTTCTCATGTCAGGCTATCTTTGCTTTGTTTATTTACCACCTAATTCACATTTACTTTGGACAATTACCTCTTTAACTGTAATTCTGTTGTATTTTCTAGTAAGATTCCTCTCATGGTTGCTATTTACCTAAACAAACAAAAAGGAAAATCCTATTTTATTGCAAACCAGTTAAACAGATCATATGTTTTCTTATTTCAGATTTAATTGCTGTCCAAAGGGAAATGCTGCTTCATGCAGTGGTCTGTGAAGTTGATTGACATGTTGTTTTAACATGTTATATTTATTCATAATATATGTACAGATTGTCTGTAGGCTTCCTTTTTGTTTAACTGTGTGGGTTTATTTTCTAGCATCCTTTTATTAAGAATGCCAAACCAGTCTCAATTCTAAGAGATCTGATTACTGAAGCTATGGAAATTAAGGCCAAAAGGCATGAAGAGCAGCAGAGAGAACTTGAGGAAGAGGATGAAAACTCGGTATGTTAGAATTATTTTGACAGTTACAAAAACTTCATATTTAAGCTACACATTTAAGTGATTTTGCATGATCAAGAGAATTGCCTATGCCTCAGTTTTTCTGGATTTCATTCTTGGCAAGTGCTATGCATAATATCTAGTGTAAGAAGATGTTTGTATAAATGATTTAGAAGGGGTGTGTGCATATACCCAATGGATGTCTTCATATGTGTGTTTTTAAGCCAAATCTCATACCTGTTTTTTAAATTAAAGATAAATTCTATATTTCTATTAAGATGCTCCATTATAATCTGTTTTTTTTTTAAAATCAAGAGAATTAAAAAAATACAGTTTCCATTGGAGTATCTTCTAAGAAAACAATTTGAGCAGAGGAAAGGGTGCTCATGCCCTTCCTCTCAATCGTGTTTACTTCTGTTGTGCATGGTTGTATTCTCACACATCAAGTAATAAATGTATGATTAATTTTACTGTCTGTTTTCAGAATGGGCTGTAGGGATTTGACTTATAAGTCAGAGTATAAGTTTGAGCTAGCTCAGTATTGCCTGTCTGATTGGAAGTAGCTCTTCAGGGCTTTAAACAGATGAGTCTTTCTTAGGCCTATCTGGAGTTATTCAGGAATAAACTTGAGATCTTTTGCACTTTAAAACCTTGTGTTGTGAGCTATAGTTTGGAAGAGAAATTCCTCAGACACATTTATGTTAGAATTTGCTTGGTACCCCCTTCACATTTGATGCTGTTTTCTTGTACAGCAGAGCTGAAGGTCTGTTTTGTAGTTGGAACCTAGTTTGACAGGTTAAAAAAACACATTTGTGCAGTGTGAAATAACAGTGTAGTGCACAACATTAACAAATCCTTCAGTCTATACTAAACTACAGTAAAGTTACTGTAGTTTAGTACAGGCTGAAGGCTTTATTCTATTACCCTATCTATTTAATTTGTATGCTGATAACATATGAAGAGCAGGATTCAGAGGAGGGAGGCATGAAAATTGGAGGAAAGAACACCAACAGTCTAAGATATGTAGTTACCACCATAATTCAAGCAAAAAATATGAGAGATATGGAAAGATTATTGAAAAATGTCAAGGCAGAAAGTGCAAAGGGAGATTTACATCAAGAAAACAAAAATTGTGACCACAGAAGAACTATATAATTTTAAAGTAGACAATGAAGAGATCGAAATAGTTCAAGATCTTCCATAGTTGGACTCAGTCATCAATCAGAATGGAGACTGCAGTCAAGAAATCAGAAGGCTAGGACTTGGAAGGGCAACTATGAAGGAACTAGACAAGATCCTGAAGTAGAAAAATATAGCATTGAATACCAAAGTTAGGATTGTCCATGCCATTGTATTTCCCATTTCTGTGTATGGTTGTGTGGGCTGGACAGTGAAGAAAGATGATGGGAAGAAAATCAACTCATTTGATGTGGTGCTGGAGAAGAGTTCTGAGAATACTATGAACTGCTAAAAAGTCAAATAAATGGGTCCTCAAGCAGATCAGGCTTGAACTCTCCCTGGCAACAGATGACTAAACTGAGGTTGTTGTATTTTGGCCATGTCATGAGACTTGAAGTCTCATTACAGGATTGTGATGGGTCAAAGTTGACTCGAAGGCGTTTAACAACAACAAAAGACTAAAGTTGCATAGAATCATCTGGAAAGTTGATTATAGATATTTAAAATTGTATAAAAGTGTACACCGGTTTCTTGGAACATAAGCTATAAATGTACCCATTGTGCAGATGTACTGCAGACATTCTTCCAGCCATAGATTCAGTCTGGGAATCAATTTAGTAGTCTGCAATTACAGTGTGAATCTTTTCTTCTTAATAGAATGTTATCATAATTGTGTTTATCTGTACTGGGAGCAAACAAAAGCAACTGTTGTGAGATAATGGAATGGAGACACTGTAATTTTGTTGCTTCTTGTTTTGATGAGACAAACCCTATTTTTATATAAACCAACAACAACAACAAAAAACCCAAACAGGAGCAGTTTTCTTTTAAATTATTCAGTCCATTAATATAAGAGTAAATTGCAGGGGAAGAACTTTCCCAGATGTTACTGTTCAGCTTCATAAGACCAAAATATAATGGTGCCTGAGATCACAAATATATTCTCTTAGAAATTCATTCATAGACAAAGGCTATGATATATTGTACATATATAATTCTAGCTGTTCTAAGATTATGATTTTTTTACCTATATGCTCTTGTTTTCTCCCTCCCTCCCAGGCTATTGTGAAGCACCCTTTATAGGACATTTTGAGGGACATAATAGGGAATTTTAAAAATATAACTTTGCCAAATACAAACAGCTTGAGTAGTTGTCTTAGGGCTATTTAAGTGTAGGAGCAATCTATATTTTTGTGCTGTGTTTTGTGATTAAATAATCTACGAGATGTGTCTCAAAATTAGTAAATTAGTTTGCTTTTGCTCTCTGGATTGCTGAATACTTGCTGCTTTATTTATTTTTTGACGAAGAGTTCTGCAAGACTTGAACCATGTGAATTACAGAGGACCCTTGCTGTCTGCTGAGGTTTGATTCCAGGACCCTATGGATAACAAAATTTGTGGCTGCCCAAGTCCCATTAAATATAATGGCATAGCAAAATGGTGTCCCTTATATAAAATGGCAAAATCAAGTTTGCTATTTGGAATTTATACTTTTTTGGAATATTTTCAAGCTGTGGATGCTTGAATCCGTAGATAAAAAATCTGTAGATAAGGAGGGCCGACTGTAGTTTATTACTAGAAGTTTGTCAAGTAAAAGGCATTGTTTTTACCTGCTTCTTTTCATACTTAGCTTTATTAGGTTAGTTACATGGGAAAATCTAAAAATATTCATTGTGAATCACCATAGTCTCATCCAGGGCTGGGGAGTAGTGGTAATTTTGAGGTTCCTCCTTGTCCTACTCTGGAGTAAGATCTTTTTTCTTACTGTTACTCCTACTCCTGTAAAAACCTTTACTCTTTACTCCTTATTGCTATTCCTACTCCCCAGCCCTGATTAATACAGGGCTCGTAGATTATTTAATAAACTGATTAATACAGGGCTGGGGAGTAATGGTGATGTTGGGGTTCCTTCTTGTCCTACTCTGGAGTAAGATATTTTTCCCTAATGTTACTCCTACTCCTGTAAAAACCTCTTACTCCTTTATTCCTTACTCCTTACTCCTATTCCTATTCCTACTCCCACTCCCCAGCCCTTGTCTCATCAGGTCTTTGAATCAGAAAGAGAAAGCCAAGTAACATTTATTGGCTAAATTTATATTTCCTTTAGTATTGTGTGGAAGAGACCATCTATTGTCAGAGAAATACATTCTTCCTTATAACACTGATGCATGTATTTATGAAAGGTTAGTGTGACAGTGCCTCTCTCACTAGATAGGCTAAAAAGGAACAGTTACAGGAACTAGATTTGATTGCTGCAAACCAATTAAGATCTTATTAGATCACATCTTACTTCAAAAAAGCAGTGATTGAAAAGAAAGGCTTCGAAATTTCATACTAATTTTGAGTGTGTTGATAATCGGCTTTGTAAGATAAAATGGACTTGTCTGTTTTCTGTTTGAGGTTTATTAGAGGAAAATGGCCTGTGGTAATTATTTCAAAATACAGTATGTCTTCAAAAGCTCAAATGGACACCTGTAGCCTGGCCAACCCTCATAAACAAGTAGCAGTGTCTACCTTGTCTGAAAGCTATGCAAAATATGATAGGAAATAATACTTTGGAAATTAAGTTTAGGCATGTTACAGGAATAGCTTGTCTGAAGAGAATGTATTCTGACAAAATTGACATGTTTTGATAGGTGCTGAGGTAATTTTACAGATTTTTTTAATTAAGTAAAAAGTGCAAGCTGAGTACTCTAAAGAAGGTTAATCCTAATATCAAAGTTTAAATGTTAGTTTAAGCATTACGAAACATGACCAATCTCTTCTTTTATGCATTTTTGAAGTGTGATGCAAATTTGATTTTGAGGTCAGGCAGCTGTATTATGGAAACGTAAAGTAACTCGTTGCCTGGCAGCCCCCAAAAAACATGTCCAAATATTTACTTCTATGATCTTTTAAAGAAGTGAACTAATAGTAAACTTTTACTATATTTTTGCTTCACATTTAAATTCCTTTAATATTTGTTTAAAACATTACTGTTGAATAAATCCAAAAATGAACATTTTTTGTAATATTTGACAAAACAAAGGGCACAGTCATCTCATCTGTGTCATATGTATCCTTCCCTGCTACTGATTCCTAAAATTTAACCTCTTTGATATGCCTGAATAAATAGGTCATACTGTTTCTTAATTTAAAATAGTTAAAGTAGCCAGGACTGTTGGGGGGGAAGATCTTCTGTTGAGTTATTTCTTGTTTGCAACCATTGTATTTGTACCATTATGTTTTTACTGTTTTTCTCAAAATATGGGAGATAATAAACTCTTATTTTTTAGTCTCAGAACTGTGTGAAGCACACAAAAGTTGTGGATTGGGTATGCTCCCTACCTGTTGCTTAAAATAGCTTTTTCCACATATATTTTTGGAAAGCAATGAAACTTGCTTTTTCGCTGGTAGATGACAGTCTCTGACTTTTACTGCAATACGTTATATTTTTATTTATATAATTTATCTCAGCTTCTAACCATTTATTAAATAATTGAATCCCCCTAACTTCTTGAGAGGAACAAACAAGATTTAGTTAAAACCATGATGTGTACTCATTTTTTTGGATAGTCTATAATGAAACATATGTGAGAGCTGGACAATGAAAAAGGTGGACATTCATGGTCTTTGCTTTACTTAGAATCACTTGGACATGAGTACATTTGAAAAGATACGTGTTGAGCAAGTGGTAATTGGGTCCTAGTAGAGTCTGTAGAGGAGCTACCATGGCGTAGGGGCTTGAGCATTGGACTATGACTTTAGAGACTAGGATTTTAATCCCCACTTGGTCATGGAAACCCACTGGGTGACCTTGGACAAGTCACACATTCTCAGCCTCAGAAAAACTTGTGATAGGTATACCTTATGGTTGCCATAAATTGGAAAGGACTTGAAGGTACACAAGAAGTGTCAATAGATATTTTTTCCATTTCCTCATTTGGCACCATTGTATCTTAGGTATTCATTTAACTACTAATATATAGTTATTGGAATAGGGGTATTCCCCCCCACCAGGCAGTGATTAAGTGTTTATTGTATAAAGTACTAAATTTTGTTCCTATGCTAACTCTTAAAATTAAGACATCCATTTTACTTAATTGTCTTTGCTGCCCTCTAGTGCTCCTCTGTATATAGATAAAGAGTGGTTAACATTGCTGCTAGGTTACAAAATGGATTTCATGTTCTTTATTGTGTGTGTGTGTGCGCGCCTTCAAGCTGCCTGTAGATTTATGGCGACTCCATAAATTTCATAGGGTTTTCTTAAGCAAGGAATACTCAGATGTGGTTTTGCCAGTTGCTTTATCTTAACTAGTTATAAAAGGGAAGATATCATACATCTTGTTAAACTCAGTTGTTAATGCATTTTATACCATTTAGGATAAGTAAAAATTGTTTACTTACTGTGAAAGTCTTCAGATATTTGTGAAGGAGGTCTCTGTCTGTTGAATTAATAAAGTCCATTCATTTGGTAGAAATTTTGGATCCATACAGCACACTGCAGAAGAGGTAAAAGTAGTATACATAACTAACAAATCTAACCTTCTAAAATAGTTTCCCTAAATGTATGCACTAAGCCCTAATCAAGAACACAGTTCAGATCTATTGCGGCTTTTCCAACAACAGCAAAAAATAATTTCCAGCATACTTTGATCAAACCCATTAACCCTTAATTACCATAGATAAGTTACCATTGTTTTAAAGCAGGGATAAACACATTTTTGGACTTCCCGTGTTGATTGGAAGGGGCACAGGTTGGACATGTATATGTTTAAAGTGCAGACATATGCACCTCAGAAAGCATGCACACACTGACCCTATCCTGCATACATGCAGTTTCTCTTGAACCTTGGAAGCCAGCTGTCTGAGAACTGCTGAATCCTAGAGCATCTTCTGGGATTTAGGCCTTCTGAATAATGGTTTCTTGAATATTTTCTGGGATGCAAGTCCTTTGAGTGCTGTTTACTAGAATATTCTTGTATATAACACATCTCAGAAATGCACAGCTTTACATATATGTTTGTAGAGCAAGGATGGGAAGCTTCTGGCTTTCAGGCTGAATATTGTCGAGATAACATCACATATGTGATACCCATCCAGCACGCCAGCTTTCTTGCTAGCTGAGCTCTTACTAGAATGTAAGAGATTTTTTTTTCCTCTCACCCACAAGCTGCAATAAGACTTTTACAAAGCTGACATTGCTGCAATGTGTGGGACATGAACTCTGCTGGGGATGGAAGGGCAAACACTCTCTTTTCCTTTTCCGTCAGTTGTCACCTTAATCCAAAGTTGACCCTTCTACACTGCAACTGGGCTTTTAAAAGTGAGAGTGTGTCTGAGGTTGTATGACTGGGTTGTTTTAAAATGGCTTTAGAAGCTGAATGCCAGCAGTGGGTGGTCTTTTCCTCTTTGGGGCCATGACCCTGCCCACTAGTCTTGCCAGATGTCATATGAACTCCTGGAACCAATTCAGCCCTTCAGCCAAAAAGGTTTCCCCCATGTGTAAATGGTGCCATGTTAGAGAGGCAGTGAAATTCCTTGTAAACCTTTCTTATGCTTTTCTTTTTAAACACTGGAATGGGCTAGAATATTGGAGGGGAGATTAGCATGTTGGTACTGTAATGTGAAAGTACATTAACAGCCATGATGTAACTTTGGGTAGTCGATGCTGGAACAATTGAAGGACACACACACTGGCTGCTATAGCACTCTCTGGAACTTACTACTCTCTGGAGTAGAATTTTGGGATACATGGAGGGCTTCAGGGAAGAGGGAGAAATGTTAGAGGTTTTGGCAGAAACAAAGGAATCCAGCAGTACATTTGATCCTGTTGAGACAGTTTACATAGATGTTACTGTTGTCTTCCCAGCCCAATGTGGGTATTCAGATTGAACGATTGGGAGCTCATTTTTAAACAACAACTACCTTATTTTCTGGCGTATAAGACTACTTTTTAACCTGCAAAATCTGGGGTTAAAGTGGGGGGGTCGTCTTATATGCTGGGTATAAGGAGGTTCGTGGTAGGTTTGCCTTAGTGTCATCATCAGTTGGAAATGACTTGAAGGTGCACAGCAACAACAACAACAGTTTTGGAAGTCATACTCTTCCCAAACTCTATATTTTAACTGGAAAAGTGGGGGGGTCGTCTTATACGCCAGAAAATACGGTAACATTGCCACATCATGGAAAGCCAGTGTGATGTAGTGGTTTGAGTGTTGGACTACGACTCTGGAGACCAGGGTTCGAATCTCTGCTTGACCATGGAAATGCCCTGGGAGACCTTGGACGAGTCACACTCTCAGCTGCAGAGAGAATCATAATGATATAGACAAAGGCAAACCCCCTCTGAACAAATCTTGTCAAGAAAACCCTGTGATAGGTTTTCCATTAGGTTCACCATGAGTGGAAATGACTGGAAGAAACACATCAACAAATTACGAAGTACAAGTATAGTTCCACTGTAGTAATCTGGTTTAACAGTTTTTTAAAGATTTACTGTATACACTTGTGTATAAGTCAACCTAGTGTATAAGTCGATCTCATGTATATGTTAAGAGACATATAGCCTCTAAAATAGTGACAGAGTGAAACATCCATCAGAATTCTTTTAATACTATGATTTTATTACTGCTTTTCATTATGACTTAAATTTATCTCTGTAAACATTGCTGACTTAATTACTTGTTTTTAAAGAAGCATCATTAAGTATGACACAGTATTTTGCTTTTCCTTTCAGGAACAAGGGAGTGGCTTCATTGAATGGTACTGTCTGCTTGTGTTTTTTTACTTAACTTACACTTCCTCAGCAGTGGTTGGCAAAAAATCTTTTCTCTCAAGATGAATCGGTTGTGTTTTGCCTTTTCCTCATATTTACTGCAGACTTTTTGCTGTATGTAGTACCAGTTGCCACTTTCTGGAATGTCAGGAAAATGGAAAATAGTCACGGAAATTGGTCAAAACTCTGGAAATGTTGAGGAAACTGGGATTAATATATATTTGTATAATGGATTTATTGAGATGTCACTGCAAGAGAAGAGTCAGCATCTGAAGCAGTTAGAGTAGGGAGGCATGAGAATATAAATGTTTGAAAAGTTATTAGCTGATTATTAACAGCAGAACAGAATAAAATCAATCTGTGTGGGGAATGTAACTGGATTGCAACAGAATTATTTGGGCAGTTAATCAAACAGGAATATGTTTCCGTTGATTTGAAGAGGTGAATATTTTCACAACAAACTCTGGCTGGCTAACTTTGTGTGTGCCTGTATGTGCCTTCAGGTTGCCTGTCAACTTATGATGACCCCATGAATTTCGTAGGGTTTTCTTAGGCAAGGAATACTTGGCAGTGGTTTTGCTAATTCCTTCCCCTGAAATATAGTGTACAGTGGGGTCACTTTTGGTAGAGGGCTTCTTCCTATTTTAGATAAGTGATCTCCCTAAACAACAAATTTTGTTTTTATGATGTCTTGAGGGGTTTGTGGGAGGAAAAATTGGGGAAATGTTGTGGTGTGTGAGGGTCCCAAGTGCTCTAAGGAACACCATTCTCCACCGCTATATGATTCCCTCCCATATTTTACAGGAGGCCCACTTGACTGCACTTGATAGGAAGGATGCGTGAAAATCAGTGCCCTGAGTTATCCAAGGCAAAGTGATTTGTGCTAGTGCAAAGCTGTCATTGGATTTAAGCAATTGTATGAAAATAAGTGGTGCTGGAAAAGAGCGCTGAGGATACTGTGGACAGCCAATTATTATTATTATTATTATTATTATTATTATTATTATTATTATTATTATTATTATTATTATTATTATTAATATCCCGCCCCTCTACTGAAGCAGTCAGGGTGGCTTACATCAATAAAATATCACAATATACCCTCCCAGATCCACTAATGGGTCCCTGAACTCTCCCTGGAAGCCAGGATGATCAAATTCAGGCTGTCACACTCTGGTCACATCATGAGAAGGCATGAATCATAGAAAACATAATAATGCTAGGAAAGTTAGAAGGTAGTAGAAAGAAAGAAAGACCCGTACACCTACTGGATAGACTCAATCAGGGAGGTCATGGGCCTGATTTTAGACCTAAGCAGAGCAGTGGAGGACAGGGGGTCTTGGAGATATCTCATTCACAGGGTCGCTAGGAGGCAGGATCAACTTGAGGGCAGTTAACAGTTATTCATGAAAATAAGAGGAACATTTCTCTATCACTCTTAACAGATTAGCGAAAAAGAATAATTCTCCAAAAGTATTAATATAAATAGCCAGTACTGTAATTTCTTAAGCACAGTTTGTTTTATTCCAAACTAGTTGTAGATAAAAGGAATGTTATTTTGTGCCATGGGTATGAATGTACACAGCCAGTTCTTTTTAACACTGCACTATCTTTCCTTTAGAAGAGCAGGAATATTTTCTCCATGATGAGGAACATGGTCCTTATTAATGGCATTTAGATTTTTTGTTAGCCATTGTAATATGTAAAGCGGTGTTTCTAAACAATGTTAGGCTGGAAAAGCAAATTTGGCTGATTTTATTTCACCCTCAAAGGATTCTTTAAAATCAAAGAATTTGCTTTTTACTGAGGCATCTAAAATTAAACACTTAATTGGAAGCTTTTATACAATCAACAAGCAGTTCTTTTGCAGTTTCTCTGTTTCTTTTTGTGGGGTGTAGAATGTGCCCTTATAAAAGGACTTGAGGCATAGAACAGCATGTTAGTCCTTAAATAGCTGGGATATTGTGCACATCCTCTAAATCTGACTTCAGAAAGAGTAGGATTTCCTAATAGTGTTTTCAAATATTTCTATTCCATATGGATTTTATGATTCATGAACTGGATTATCATCAGTTCTCTGTTTTACATTCCTGGCACATTACTGCCACTGATTGGAAAGGCTTTTGTATCCTTTGCTGGAATTAACTCTGTTCCACAGTCTCAAAGCATCTGCTCAGCAGATATTTTTCTACAAAGCATCAACAGGTTTTCTTCTTGCCCCCTTTATCATAGCTTAGCAAACCCTTTAAGTACATACAAATGAGAGGAGTTGGCTTTGCCAGCTGAGGTGGTTTTTGAAGTGATATTCAATGATGTCCTGGACTCTTGTTCAGTATGGGGAGAAACCATGGAGTGAGGCAGATTCTTCCTATGCAGAAGGTTGCCGAATCAGTTCTTTTAATGTCCATTTGAAAGGATCTTGGGTAATAGATCTGGTAAAGATCACTGCTTGAAGCCTTGGCGAGCTACTATAGCCAAAGTAAACAGTACTAGGCCAGAGGGGTCAATCATGCAACTTAGTATAAGGCAGATCATCTGTTATGTTTCTGTTGGGCATTCTTCTTTTCATGGAATGCTGTTGTTCTCATGTTTTTGCTAACACTGCATAGGAATTGTGTATTTAGTTGTTACAAGGGGAAATGTTCAGACATGAAGGATTATCTAGATCAGGGTTAGAGAAACAGGTGATCTTCCATATGGTATTGGGACTACAATTCTTGTGATCCTTCAATGCTGGCCAGATTGAGGTGAACAGTGATTTAAGATCTGGAGAGCTTCTCATTTCCTACTCTGATCTTGATAGATAGGACAACAAATTATGGTTGGCAAACACACAAAAAACTAAAACTAAAACCAATGTATTTTACAACATAACATTTTATAGAGACATCAGCAAATTGGGGAAACTTCCAAGCTGCATACATTTGCCCAAGGAATAAGATCTGCTGGAGGGACCCTCCTCTTTATCGCACCAGTGGGAGCATGATATTTTGTGAGGAGATATGGGAGGGTCTTCTCAGCCCTGGGAACCCAGTTATGGAATCTCCTCACCTTATACGCCTGATTGGTGCCGATGGTGGTCTAATTTTGTGCCAATTTAAAGTGGAGCTTTTTACAGAAGCCTTTGGGGCCTAATACTATTATCCTGTATGTACAGATACATGATTTTATACTTTTTAAATGTCAGCTTTTAAAATTATGCAATGTTTGACATTTAGAATGTTTAAATTATTTTTATGATTGTACATTTTTATTGTCTTGCATTTTAATTTTGTTGTAATTGATTTTATTGTAAAGCATCCAGAGCTCTTAAGGTGGCATAGAAATACATACATACTGTATATACTCATATATAAATCCAGAAATGTTGGTAAAATAATTTACCCAAAAAATGTGGGATGACTTATTGGTCAATGTAAGTACTGTACTTTACCCCTTATGAAAAAAGGAATCATCCCCTTCTCTGAGAGAAGAGTTGCAAAAGGTGAGAGCTCAGTTTATCCTGGGAGTACCTAACAATCCCCAATCCCCTCTACTCTTCCGCCTAGCAGTGCTTCTTTCCTTTTTGAAAAATCTTAGTGGTGGCAGCTCTTTGGCCCTTTTCCTCAAAGAAGCACTGAGAGTAATTGGACTTTGAAGGATTTGAATAAGACATTTGTGTATGTTTGTTAGTTTTTCTTGGTTAAAATCAGGCAACATTGTCACATGAAAGATAAAGGCTTTAATCACTGCTAACATAGTCAGTACCTTTGTCTTTTCATATGTGTGCATTTTCTTAGCCCCACCTGTGCTTGCACACATCTCACAGCCATCGTTTACCATAGTTCCCTCCTCATCCATCCAGCCTTTAGAGTGAATACAAACAGTTATCCTTTCTGGAATTTTGTAAGTTCTTTGACATTATCTTCCTTTGCTTCGTCCTTTACATCTTTTGTTACATACCCCTAGGTTTTACCCGCAATTTATCCATGGGTTAATCCATAATTTTGACACCAAAGGCTGCCCTCAATTTCACATACAATGTTTTTGTATGTATGTATGTAGTGTATATATTCAACTGTAAGTCAACTTCATGTATGACTTATAGTCGAGTATGCAGTAGCCCCTCCCAATTCATGGGGGATCCATTCTGGACTGCCCCCATAAAAATGGCAACTTGCAAATATTCGAGCCCCATTGAAAATAATGGTGCATGTGCCTGTGCGTGTGTGCAGGTGTGCATTGCCATTTTGTCCCCCCTCCCCACTTGTCCCTCCTACGAAGAGTGAGAGTCTGCAAAAACGGAGGGATGACTGTATATGGTACATAAATAACACACATGTTGTTCTGTGCCTTCAAGTCGTTTCTTACTTATAGTGAACCTAAGGTGAACCTATCACAAGTTGTGTTTTTTTTTTTTTGTAAGATTCAGAATGGGTTTGTCTTTTCCTTGCTACGAAGCTGAGAGTGTGATTTGCCTAAGGGACAGTTGGGTGCCTGTGAAGAAATTTGAATCTTGGTCTCCAGAGTTGTAGTCCAACACTCAGACCACTACATAGCACTGACTGTCACATACATACATTCTGCAAATATCACATCAGCTGCTTTGTAACATGTAAGCAACCTAACTTATCCAAAAGCAATGAGCAAAATGCACTGAGACAGATGCAATAAAGTAAAGTATGAAGTTAAAAAGGAAATAATTGTTTTTGTTGTGTCAGTAAGGAAGGAGAATAGTGGAAGGAAGAATGATACGGTAATTCTTTAACATAACTTCAGTAAGCCGTAAATGAGAAATGTTCTCTCAGAGCACATGTTTCATTGAATTATAATTAACTGTGACAAAAAACTAAAAAAAAAGAAAAAGTGTAGAAGATACCAAATTTGTCATTGGAAGTTCTTATGCTGTCAGGATCAATCTGCTTTTGGAAATTTAAATTCCTGGTTTAATTGTTGTTTTGCAGGATGAAGATGAATTGGATTCCCACACCATGGTAAAGACAGGCTCAGAGAGTGCTGGCACAATGAGAGCTACAAGTACGATGAGTGAGAGTGCTCAGACAATGATTGAGCACAACAGTACAATGTTGGAATCAGACTTGGGGACCATGGTGATAAACAGTGATGATGATGAGGAAGATGAAGATGAAGATGGAACTATGAAAAGTATGTTTCATTTTCTTCTTTTTTAAAGCATTTTACAGATTCTCGTCTGTACTGTATAAGTTATCAGTAAACACACACTTGAAACCAGTAATGGTGTGGATTTTGTAAAAAAAATATATAAGTTAACATCCTGGGACAAGAGGTAGTTCATATAGATGCTGGCTGCATTCAGGAGTTTGTGCAGATCTGTATACTTGAGCATTATTCTTCATTTTCCCTGGCAATAGTTCTCTGCTAACTTGTTTGCATGAGCCTCCGAAAACAAATGATCAACTAGGAAAATTCCATGAACACATGGGTTTCTTGTGCAAGATGACTCAATGACTGATAACCATAAATTATAGCTGAACATAAATTAAAATTGCAAGTATTTTTTTAAATGACATGATTAAATACTGTCTTCTTGAGAAGTAAATTTTCATTGTTGTGATTGATACAATTCTTTATTGCAAGCCTTCTTTTTATTTTTTTATGGGTTTAATGCCGCCCCGATTGCACTGCAGAGGAGCAGGATATAAATATTATTATTATTATTATTATTATTATTATTATTATTATTATTATTATTATTATTAAATCCAGTCCCTAGTTTCAATAAGAGTAGACCCATAGAATCAAGGGAACATATATAAATATTGCCAGTAATTCACTGCATCTAATCTATCTAGGACTAGTAGTTGCATTTAGATATTTTTGTTTTGACTGCTTGCTTTCTTTGCACATTAATATCCAGTGCCTTCAAGTGTTTGTTACAGTTTCTTAAATCAGACTGTTAAATCAAAACAATATTTGGATTAGCCAAGGTGCTGGATGAAACCAGAGCTTCTTTCAACACACTCACCTGTTATGAACTGAATGAAATAGTGTACATTTTGCAAAATCCCTGTTGCAAATAAGATAAAAATTAGTGTGATTAACTCAGTCATAATTCTAGGCTGTATGTTCTCTAGAAATGCAGAAGACCATCTGATAATTATCCTGCTATATGTCAAATTAATGCACATGACAAAATTGGTCCTGGACAGTCTACTGCTGGGATGAACTGAAGCAGCTTTATATGCCATATTAAAGGCTAACAATTTCTAAACACTTTCCTGTATGTTAGAAACACTCATGTTGTGACTTGTATAACAGGAGCTGGCAACTCAAGTCAGTGTTTCATTAATTTTATGGTGGTTATGTAGGGGAGATCAGAAAGTGAAAGAAAATAAATAGTTTTGTTGATGAGTGATCTCTCTTAAGTGATATGATTCAACCTATTAAACACTTAATATATATTTTAATTTGTCTTTGATGTTGAAATAGGTATTTCCTTTATAAACATTGTGTTAAATAGCAAGTTTTATTGCCTAGACCTTCAAGCAATCAAACTGAACATATGTGGAAGGGTATATAAGGCATATAAGGCATAATGAATATACTTCTGTGCAAAGCAATTTAAGGGTATTGAGAAGATTCTTTCAGCTTCTTTCAGCACATTTTGATGTGTATTGAATACTTGGTGTATAATACAGAATGAGAACCCTTTCAACTTTCTACATTTAGTTTCCCAGATGCATCCAGGTCCTTTTGGCAACACAGAATTCAGTGACTTTGTAGAACACCATAGCCCATGGCTGGGGGAGTCTTTCTTCTTAGTCTTATCAAACTAGATAGCAATTCATAGGATCATAGAATCATAGCATTGGAAAAGACCACAAGGGCTATCCAGGAAGACACAGTCAAAGAACTCCTGAGAGATGGCCATTCATCCTTTGTTTAAAAACCTCCAAAGAAGATTATTTTTGTCTTTTAAAGAACAAACTATTTTTAAAAAATCCTGATTAGTGCATAAGGGGTATGTGTGTGTGTATATGTAGGATTCTATTATAGCTGGTGAGCAAGGTATTTAACCTTCCTCTCTCTGAATGCTGTAGTCTGATCAGAGCAAGTGGGAGGCTTTTTTCAAAGTTAATTGCTATGCAAGAGCAGAGATCTCTCTATGTGTCTGAACAAATTAGTAGGTGCACATACATATGCTATCTTCGAGAATATGCATATTTTGGAAGTGTGTGTGTAGGTAAGTGATAAAGCAACTCTTTTCACCACTGGTATGCTGTGATAATGCAGCTCTTTCACCACTGGTATGCAGCCCTCGTATGCATACTTGATATGCAAATCTGATAGTTCTGATGAGGAATCTGTACTCAGGGCAAGAATCATAGAATCATAGAGTTGGAAGAGACCACAAGGGCCATCCAGTCCAACCCCCCTGCCATGCAGGAATTCCCAATCAAAGCATCCTCGACACATGGCCATCCAGCCTCTGCTTAAAGACCTCCAAGGAAGGAGACTCCACTACTTTCCGAGGGATTGTGTTCCACTTTCGAACAGCCCTTACTGTCAGGAAGTTCCTCCTAATGTTGAGGTGGAATCTCTTTTCCTGGAGCTTGCACCCAATGTTCTGGGTCCTAGTCCCTGGAGCAGCAGAAAACAAGCTTGTTCCCTCTGTCATATCACCTTTTAGCCTTCTCTTCTCCAGGCTAAACATCCCCAGCTCTGACAGAGGCTACTGTCAGAACAGAACATGGAGAAACAGAATGGTTTCCATT
>CM034706.1:30227163-30239810 GCA_020142125.1 Phrynosoma platyrhinos
GGGAAGTAGGAAGAGAGGAAGGCCACATGCTAGATGGATGGACTCTACGAAGGAGTTCATGGTTATCAAAATGTTGCAGGAATTAAGCAGAGCAGTGGACGACAGAGGGTCTTGGAGATGTCTCATCTATAGGTTCTCCATGAGTCGAGATCAGCTCGAGAGCAGTTAACAACAATAAAATGCAGCCCTCAAAAGTTACCCATGAGGAATTTCAGCTAAATTTCTCCATCCATATGCTTTCAGAGGGTTATGTATGTGTTACTGTGATAGGAGGCTCTGTATCTAACAATGTACATTTATTGAAATATATGGAACCCATTGTTTATGTGCTAGTCACAGTGGGTTCTTTTTTTGGCAGTTTGAAAGGAAAGTTTCTGTTAACATAGACAGAGCCCTTTGCTCAGTCAACAGTGCATGGGAAAACTGTCTCCAGATGGTCTAATGTAGAAACAGGGAATCTTGTTTTTGTATTGGTGGGTTATGAAAAGCATACCCCCCTCAACTGAGCTGTATCTGGTTGGACACACTCCGGATACCTTTTGGTACCTGGCATTGTGGCATGATCTTTTTCAGCCAGGAAAGCCCATGCACAGAGTGGCTGAGGCCTCCCATTGTTATCTCCAAGATGATAGTGGTGATCTTACTACATTCTGCTCACTTCCCACTTAGTAGGTAAATGAAGTAGGGGAGAATAGCTGCTTTTTTCTTTGATCAGAGGTAATGGTGGATTTCTCATCCTTGCTGATACTTGCCTTCCTGGATGAGATGGAGTGTGCTGTGCATAGGAATGTCTTCTGCTCTAATGGGAGGACAGTCAAGAAGGGAGAAGGGCATTTCCAAATCCTCTAATGCAAGCTTGAGTCTGGTCCTGAACAACAGCTTCTCTTCTCCTGTTCTCATGCTTTTGGGTTAGGCAGTTTGTCACCAGGGTACCTCATCCTTCTGCACATGTGCATTTGTTGAATACACAAAAACAAAAACATCTATAAGAGGCTAAAACCAATATCTTTTCTGTTACTTTTTAGTCCTCTTACACTTCATTGAACACACCATCTGTGACTTCCCATTGTTACTTAGATTGTAAATTCTTGACCAGGGATTGTCACCTCTTTGTTCAGAGAATAAACAAAATAATGTTAAAGGTATCTAAAAGTTTTGTTGTAAAATGTACACCATGTGCAACTAGTTATTTAGCAGTTGTGTTATTTATATATACACCTCCAGTTTCTTACATTGAGGGTAGAGCAGCATATGTAGAAGTCCAAGACAGCCTCTTTGTTGGTATTCCTAAACCTGGAGTTTTATGCACCACAGCAAGTAGGGGATGTAAGGAACAGGGGACGAATGTAATGTCATAAATGCAGCGAGTATCCTTCAGGTTCTGATGTGGCAGAGCAGTGATCCATTCACACTCTGTCTGTAGTAGTGACAAGCCAGAAGCCCCCGGAAGCTTACAAGGAGGCTACAGCTCCTCTGTATTGTTTGTCCTTGACAAATTTTCTTGGAGCTATTTATGCAGGTTACAACAGGCAACCCAACATTCTGTACCAATTATAGTTCTTTTGGGTTCTAATCAACATGTGAAATGCAGTGACTCATAAATCTGTCAGGTTTCGAAACCTGTGGATTTTCTTTAGCTCAGTACTTCATCTGATTGTATATAGCATGTATATAACAGTGTGGGAAAGCATTTTATTAATCATGTTGGTAGAGCTGCATTCTAGTGGAAACAAATGCAGGTCACAGGGGGAACATTTGGAAGTACTCAGAATCTGGTGGTCTTTGTAATATTCTGAAGACAGCAGGCCCTTACAAACTGGGACTTCATTTTGGCTCAAGCGCATTGCAGATTGCTTAAAGTGTATATATTGTCTGATGCTGCATTTTAAAATGGCATTCTAGCAAGTCTCACAACTGCAAAAATAAATGTATTTGGACAGAAGAGGAATTTTCTTCCTCTCTTAGTAATGTGAAAATATTTGACATTTTTAAAAAACTTCGCTAACATTAGAGTCTGTGTATATGTTCTTCAAATCCTCCAAATTTTCCTGCACAAGGACAAAATAAGTAACGTTAACAAGTTATTTTTTCTTATTTATAGGCACCCATACTCGGAGGCGCCTGGGCTCTGTGACAAAAAAATAAGTAAAAACATACTTTTTTTTCCTCAACGAAGAGGGATTTGTGCCCAAATAAAGCTGAGATCTGGAACAGAACAAAGCTTGTCATTTTACCCTAACATCTAATATACAACCTAGCAATAAATAGCATTGCGTTTTCTTGTCTTATACATTTTAAGGAGTGGGGACATATATAGATAAACATTTGAAACTAAAGATATCAAAAGTTGGTGAGAAAGGGGTGTACTAGATTGAGAGGCAAAAATGGGCAGTGGGATCCTTCAGTTATGACCAGATAATTTGCCAGATTGCCCTAGATTTTTCGCAATTACATCTGACTTTAATTTGGAAGGCTGCTGGTCCTGTTACATCTTTTTCTGTTTTCAGTGTTGTCACAAAATATGCTATAAAGTTTTCATTCATCCTCCTACCAATTTTAGGATTTGTTTTGGTGTTTTCCCAAAGGTGAAATGGCTACTTCTGTATACCATTTTTTTCCTTGTTCCCTCCTGTTGGCTACTTTCATTTTTCAGTAGCATCAAAACAGAAATAGTGCAAAGCACAGATTATGTTGGTTTCTGTAAATGTAAGAGAAAGTGAAAACTGTTCCAAAGAACACAAATGAACATAGAATTAAATAGTCAAGATTTCTATGCTAAGTTATGCAACTTTGTTGTTAAAGAATCTGTACGCTGACAGGCCTGAGTCCAGCAGGTAATAAATTAATTTAGGATTAGGACTTAAAAAGCAAATCTTCATAATGGGAGTAGTAAACCCACTCTGAGAGTCAGGGCATTGTTCAGTTCAACAAGGCTATGTTTGAGGGAAGGATAGCAAATGAAGACAAAAGATAGCATCAGATGTACAGAAGATAATTACAAAGGAGAAAGACAGATACGGTAGGATGGAAAAGAAAAGACGAGGAGTGAGAAGGAATTATTATAAACATGTGGAATGGGCTAGTCCTTGTAGAGCTGCTGTGTGTACATTAGTAAAAAAATTAAAGGTGTACTTATTTTGTCCTTTACTATTATTTGTATGCTATCCTCTGGAGATCACACCAGAAGGGCATAGGGAAGTCTGTTCATTGTGCTGAAAGTGGCTCTACAGATAAGGTACCAAGTAGCATATGTCAAGATTAAAGTGTAAGGCCTAAATCCACTTGTTAATTCCAACTAGAGTAGACTATCTGAATCAGTGAAACTTACATAACTATTGACTTACCCAATTTGCATTGATTCAATTGGGTTACTCTAGGTGGGACTAACAATTGAATTTAGTCCTAAAAGTACTCATACCTGGCCAAAGACACATAAGGCTATTAATGCCTTCTAGCTGTCATGGCTGTGTATTATCTCAAGTATAGCATACCCTCCAACTATCTGGATTTGATAAAAATAGTTCCAATTAATTGTCCACCATCCAGCTTTTTCAGATGCTTTTACAGTATCCCAGTTTCTCTCTCCTCCTCCCACTCTCCACCTTTGCCCTCAGTTGACTTCAGTTGTTGCAAACTGACTTCAAAGCTCTCAATTAACTCAATTAAAGAGAGAAAAGAGAGGAAGAAGAATCCTGCCTTTCCCAGTAGGCTCAGGCAAAGAGAAACTTGCTGCAGCTTCTCCTAGCTTGTGGATTTTTCCTCATTATTAACTTTTGCCATCTTTACCATGCTACAGTGTTGTTTGGCCATATATGTCCTGTTTTTTTCTGTGAAGTATTAGAGAGTAGAATTAATACCAGTTGTAAGCATGTATGATGATGAGTCAATGCCCAGATCCAGCAGGGCTCTTCTTGTGTACTTATGTATTGTGAGATCTGTATTCTAGTTTTGCTTTGGGTGACTCAGGGCCTGAACAGACTGCCAGAAATAATCCAGTTTGAGACCACTTTAAAACTGCCCTGGGTCAGTGCTAGGGAATCATGGGAACTGTAGTTTATTGTGGCACCAGAGCTCTCTGACAGAGAAGGCTCAGTGTCTCAGAAAAAAACTACAATTCCCATGATTCCCTAGCATTGAGCCAAGACAGTTAAAGTAGTCTCAAACTTATTGTTTCTGGCAGTCTGTTCAGGCCCTTACTTGACTAGAAAAGCTCTTATCAGTGCATTTGAATTTTAACCCAGTGTAGTCTATTCTGACTTCGAGTAGTTTCTCAGGATTTCAAATAGAGATTCCCTCTTCTCCCAATTCACTGTCCTTTTTAACTAGAGCTGATATAGAGTGAATCCAGAAGTTTCTGCGTGCAAAGCATGTACTTTATCTTGAACGATGGCTGTTCCCACTATTCTTGGCAGAGTTCAAAACAAATTTTTACACCTTTCAGGGAAACTAGCAATTCAATTTCAGTTTCAAGGCAAGAACTATTCATATTTCTCCTTTCCCTAACATTGTGGTGTTACAGCGGCAAGTGTTGATCTTCAACTAAAAACAAGAACACCCCTAAAAAGCATCTTTTGCTTTGGAAATGCTTTTAGTGAATATATTTCTCCCAGACTTTCTTCTAAAATTAGTAGTAACCCAATTCTGGAACTGATTGTACAATCCAGCAAGTTAGAGATTTTCCTTTAATGTAAAACTACATTTTGTTAGCATCCCATCAAGTGATGTCAGTAAAATTCCACTGTGTATTATTTAGTAACAGAAATGAATATCAAGATGTTAGTGAGGCATGACTTTCCCTTCCTGTAGTAATGTTAGCTATTCTTAGAAAAGCTGTGTTCCAAATGGTCTTTAAATAGTTTGTAAGATTACCCCATAACATGTGTTGGACTAATTCATTTACTGTTTCCTCATGAGCCTAGGGTTCTGTCCTCCCTTTCCACAAAACAGAATTGTCCTTAGATTCACTCTTTGATTTTAAGCACCTTGCTGCTCAGTTTGACACGTGAAATTGTTTAGCTTATTTGTGTAGGGTCCAGTTTGTTTTTTGGTGACAGTTTCTTTATGATTGGCTTGTATAATTTAAGAAGCATTAAAAAAACCTAAATTCATTAATTTATGAATTGCAATTATTTGACATGATCTATTATGATTAATAATACAGGTTTTTGAGCATTCTTATCAAATTATCCTGTTACTGAAATATGGACTGTTACCTAACAGGCAGTCTGAGAGACTGGAATTTATGAAATTATCTGGTCATTCTGTAACACCTTGTATGATGTAAAATATAGTAATGATACTTATAAATTAGAAATATTTTTGCAGTTTTGTGGAGGACTAGTTTCAACATTCTCTTCCTCATGTCACGTTTCATTGTTAGGACTATTTCTCTTGTAGGTGAGCCAGTGTAGGATTGGAATAGGCTGGTTATGTTCTTAAATGTTATTACCATTTCCAGATGAGCTGAGAGGTGTTTATAATGTTCTTGTTCAATGTATTTGTACCAGTAGGGAAGTTAATACAAGCAATGCTAATAACATATTTTAGTATCTAGTTCATTAATTGTTAAATTTGGTGTAGATGGCAGGAGAGAAAGCAAATGCATTTTCTGGCCATTGTATCTTTTTCAATATGTTATAAAATGCAGAAGATTCAAATATAGCTCCTTGTCTCCTCCAGGGTTGACATGATTTAAAGTTAATTGCTTATTTTAAAAGCTCAATTTTAATTATTTAAATCATTTATTCAGATCACTAGCAAGGAAGAATCGGTTTAATCGTTTTAATTAGTATTATTGATTAATATGACCTTAATACATATTCAGAGAAGTACTGTAGATTTTGTTGGATGGTGTGTACACATTAAACAATTACACTAAATTGTTTTCAGATTAATTTCCAATTAATCAAAAATGGTATCCCTTGCATTCATATGCAGACTCTTTCTGCTTATGCTCACACTCGTATTCCTACTCCATCTCCCCAAATTCTCTGTTCATTGACCTTCTCTGCCTTTGGTGTTAAGAGTGGCATGGCCAAGAGTGAGAGTGCACCTCTAGAATATAATTAAAAATTGCATAATTAGTATTCATGATTATATCTTTGACCTAGGTAATTAGTTTAATTAATCCTTTAAAAAAGATTGTAATGTGGTTTAAACCCATGAAACCTATAGCACCATTAGTGTACATGACACTTATTTTTGATATTTATTATTCCGTGGTAGTCTATAGCAAAATACTTACATGAAAAAAAATGTGTTGCATGGCCTCAATCAAGGACTGGGAACTTCCAGCCTAGGGAAGATAATGCAGAAATCCTGCCTCCTGGGCATTAGCAAGAAATTCTCTCATGCATAGTGTGTCCATCCAGCTGAGACAGCAAGTGGTGCACTAAGGAAAGACTCTTCCAACTAGGGCTGTGTCATAGATGCTACTGCATCATAAAATTGAATGAAAGCATAAGATCTACTGTATATACTTATGTATAAGTCTAGAAATTTTAATCAAAAATTGACACACACACCCCCAAACCAGAGTCGACTTATCCACAAGTCAATAAGTACTGTACTTCAACTCTTATTTAAAATGAGCCACCCCCTGGTAAAGGGCAAGAGCATAATCTGTCCTGGAGCACTGACCCCTCTCTGTTATTTCATCCATCCAGCCTTTAGGGTGACCACAAACAGTTATGACTGCTGGAATTTTGTAAGTTCTTTGGCATTGTTTACCTTTGCTTCATCTTTTAGATCCTTTTTTACATGCCCATATGTTTTTCCCTCGACTTATCCACAGGCCATATCAAAATCCATAATTTTTGCTACAAAACCTGACGTCAACTTTTACATGAGGTCAACTTATAGTCGAGTATATATGGTATTTCTTATTGGTATGTTAGGTTCATGTTGAACCTAAGAGGACTGAGATTTTTTAAAACTGAAGTTTTAAAAAGCATCTTGTATAAATGGCACCACATTCAAGATGACAAAAATAAACATAGTGAAGGAGTAGGTTCACAAACTTGTTTCTCTGTGTAGTGTATTTTATGCAATTTTATTCAAGTGATACGAGTGTTGGCAAAGAAACCTGCAGAATTTTACATACTGTTTTCATAGTCTTCTTTATATAAAACAATGCCCATGTGAAAAACTGAGGGGTTACCTTAAAAAGATGCACCAGACTGCCTTTGTTTTGTTCTGATGTAGTCACTTATATTGTTTTTTATATAGCCTTTATTTTACACAAAGAAACTTGTGTTACCAGTTAAAAGTATTACCTTTTTTTTCTAGAGGAGTTTGATTTATGTGATCTTGCACATTTTAATACTGCAAATCTATAAACTTTTCTTTACATCTAGTTTTGTGAAGGAAAGCAAAACTTTCTGTAAAGGCAGATAGGTATCACAGATTCAAGCTGGTTTATCATTCTTTTTACTTGTGCAGCTCTGAGAACTGCAGGTCTGTGTTTAGTGTTGAGATTCTCGCAGAAAATATCAAAAGCCATAATTTTCAAAGAACTAGCCATGTTTGTCTCTTGAAGCTTAAAAAGGAGGAAGCAAGAGAGAGTGGGAAAAATGGAGTGTAGCAGGACCTTTAAGACTAGCTGGTTTTTAATTTTAAAATTAGCTTTTGTGGGTTTAAATGCATCTGAAGAAGCATTTATATCCCCAAAAGTTCAGGGTAAAATAAAAACCAGATAGTCTTTAAGGCACTTCTACATTTCTTTCCCCTCTTCCTCTTCCTCTCCCTTCTTCCTTTTTATTCAGCAGCTATAGATAACAGCTAAGATTGTAGAACCCATTGAGAGAAGCCGTGACAGAAAAAAAGATATATTCTTCTAGTTTGCGCTGTAGATATATCCTTATATATAAAACAGTGCAGCAGTTTTCTGTTCCAGTAAGTTTATGAAGACTTTATGCTATTTGAACTGCATTTAGTTATGTAGCAGAAATGTATCCTGTTTTAATTACATTTGTACTCCCTTTTGAATTACAACAATATTTCAGTGTTACTTATTTGTCCTGTCATTCTGCTGTGTTTAGTGTAATTTCTAAAAAAACCCAAACCTTAGAACTTTTGCAAGTTGATTACAGCAGACTTTTGTACAGCATAATTTCAATGTCTATACAGTGTAATTTATATATTTTACTAGTTTTACCATTCTTTGATTTTCAAATTAGGAAATGCTACATCACCACAGGCTCAGCGACCATCATTTATGGATTACTTTGATAAACAAGATTCCAAGAATAAAAGCCATGAAAACTGCAATCAAAATATGCATGAATCTTATCACATATCAAAGAATATCTTCCCTGATAATTGGAAAGTTCCTCAAGATGGTGACTTTGATTTTGTAAGTATTTCTGCACAATATGCTGTCATTATGTGGGTGTAGTTTTCTGTATTCTTGGTGTAATAAAGTGGGCCCACCATATCAGCAAGCAAGCTATCCATGGTTTGGAGCTCCTGTGGAATGCTCTACCCATATTAGTCAAGGGCGGTGTGTGCATGCAGCCAGTCCACATGGGCATGTGCACGTCACCACCCATTGACTAATACAGGTTTGAGTTCCTGCACTTTTTTCCATTTGCAGGGGTGGGTGGAACTGAACCCCTGCGGATGATAGGGGCACACTGTATTTCTAAATTAAGGCAAGCATAAATGCACACTATACAGGATTCTTAGAAGTGAGTCCATCTCCTAAGAACATTGTGACATCATCCCAGTGTGGAGTAGAGTGAGATTTTTGGTTGTTGATGTTGCTTTTGTTTTTTGTTTTGCCAGAAATAGCATTTCTCAAGTTAATTGCTAAACAAAGCCATAACTACCATGTTTTGCAATGAGTGACTCATTCTCTCTATCCTTTCTCTGCTGTTGGGGGTTTGTCTGAGTATTGTGTATGTCTTCCAAATTTAGTATACACGAACTATAGCATTGCATAGGCGTGCATTAATTTTGGAGTATTGCATCATATAATGCCCATGTTGAGCTTGGCTAAGTCGCTTAGTCTTTCTTTGGTTTCAGATCTCCAAACTGGTCTCTTTTTTAGTTGAGAGAGCATTGGATGCTCATAATTGTATTGTCCCATATTATTTTAAGCATTAGGCGTGGTGTGTGCATGTGTACATGGGAGCTTTGCTACTAGCACATTTATCTTCCTATATTCTTCTTTGAAAATAATGAGATGTATTTATCACCACCACCACACAATGGGTCCACACTGGCTTGTACTACTGGAACTATAATACGAATACAACATTGCTATAGTAGATTATTGCAGTATGAATAACCCAAACATTTCATTAATACTAAAGTTATAACATTTTAAATTGCTCATAAAGGAGGCTGTATCAGTTATAATTCAGTTAACGTTGTGTATCTATAATACATAAGCCTGCTCCAGGTAGGTCAACCCTTGCCACAGTAGTAATATGTTTCCACATGACCAGGAATCAATTGAATGCCAAGTGAAATAGCAACCAGTGTTCTCACAGTCTGTTGCACATGATCTTTCTCATGCTCCACTCTCTCGCTCCTTCTTGAGTAGCACTTAAGGCTCCAAAAGAAGGCAAGGAATATAGTGTTCAGTCTCTTCTTCTGTACTTCCATGTTTCTGTTGCTTTTCAATCTAACTTTGTCCCCCAAACAAAGCTGTTTGATCTAGTGCTGCATGTGTCATTTATTCCACTTCTCCCTTCATTTGATTGAAAAGTTTGGGAGACCTTTGGCTCAGTGTGGGAGGAGCACTGGGCCTGTAGAAGACAGGAGGAATTTGCAAAAGTTATTTTGTCCTCTTCCCTTCCATGCACAAAGGGTTCTTCTGGGTGATAGGCCTGGGTCAGGACCAGGACACAGTTATGTTTAACCAAGTGCCGAAAGTATAATAAATTATTTGTTAACATCAGTTGTTACATCAGAACTACCAATGACTTTTAAGAGGGAAGTGAGGTGATATAAGTTAGTTAACTTTAAGCTAATGTGATTTAGTAGTATTTATTAATATTGGCCCAAAACACATGGGCAAAATGTCGCAGCTTCAGACTGCATTGGGGGTGTGGTGTTTAGATAACGCATCTCCTGAATGCAGCCTGAAACTGTGCTGATGCTGCACCATTGCAGAAGAACTGATAAAATCTGCTCCTTCCGGCAGCTGGGCTCAGGACTGTGGCAGTGGTTTAGATTTGGACTGGGCATGTACGGTTACCACGGTCCCAGTACAAATGGTACTGGAGCGCTGTGGGGCCGCTCCATCCAGGCTGTCTGTTCCCAGCAGAGAGGGTGAGAGCCTCCTTAGATTGAGTTGCTTCTTCCACTTGCTCCTAGAGGCAGGAAGAGGAAACACAAAACAAAAGACCTGCCCCCAAGTGGGAGGGGCAACCGCAAGAAATTCAGTTCTTTTCCTGCCTCGCTCCTAGCAGGATGTAGATTTTCCTTCTTCTTTTCATCTTTTTTAACTACCTGATACTTGCTTTTAATGGAGAACCCTCCGGCTGAACTCTTGGCCCAGCCACTCGCCCTGACTCTGGCCACAGATCTGGGATCAGCAGAGGGAGAGGGAGCCCGGCCAGTGAAGGGGTTTCCCCTGTGGGCCAAGGAGGCTCCATTTCACCACGTGACCCATCTTGGGTCAGGGACCAGGGAGACACCTTTGGACGGAGCAACACCAATTGAACAATCCAGGGTTGTGAGTACAGAGGGCCCCTCTTCCCAACCCCAGGCTGGTACTGCCCCCCGAGTGGGCAGCAACCTTTCAGGCATTCCTTGCCCAGGAGGTCCCCCACCTCATCCAGACTCAGGGAGACTCTTTCAGAGGGTGGGGGGACATTGAGGACTCCCCCTGGAGCCCCATTGACTAGCCAGATGGGGCAGGTGAGGGTTGGGATCCTGGACTTCCCTCCACCTCCTCTGGCTTTCTGGCACTGAGCTTTGCCACAGTCTTGATCGCCAGCCCAGTGAGAGCTTCTGGGGGTCCCTACTCCTTCTTCGCCTCTCACAGAGAGGACTACAGCATCAGCGACCTCTCCCTCTATGGCATGATGGATGGGGGCCACCATGTTGGTGGATGGTGACCACCATCTTGGCCATGTGGATGGGGGTCACCATCTTGGATACGGGGATGGAGGCTGCCATCTTGCCTGGGGTGGCGGGGCCCTCCGCCTTTGTCATGTGGAGAGGGAATGGCCCCTTTGTCCCAGGGAAGGGGTCCACCATCTTGGCTGCCTTGGTGGGGGTTCCCATCTGGATTCCACAACAGAGAACCACCTTTGTTGCTCTGAGGGGGCCCTCCCCTATAGCTGTTGCCGGGCAGGCTTCCTGGTTGCTGTGCCAAACATCGAGGCCTCATCTAACCCAGCCAGCGGTCAAGCCCAAATGGAAAAGTATGACCTCCAGGCTACCTCTGCCTCCACAGCAGCTGATGTAGGTGAGGGAGGGCTGGAGGGAGCTGCTGCCCTAGAGAGGATGAAACCTCAGGCTCTGAGGGAGGCATGGAGTCCCTGCCCCTCCAAACAGGCCAGACACAACAGACCAACTCCTCAAAAGATGGAGCTGCATCTCCACCCACTCCTCTGACGAGGAAGCAGAGAAGGATGAGTCTGATGGATCCAGGTTGGACAGAGGAAGGTGAGGTATCTGAGGAGAAAGGGGAAGAGGGTGACACTGAGACTGCCCCATCATCTGCTCACCTCTTTAAAATTGAAGATTTTCCTGTGTTACTAAGGAAGATAGATAGGGCCCTGAGCATTGCTCTCCCTGTAGACCAAGCCTCTCCACAGGACTCCGACCTTCCCTTGGTGGGAGAAGACCCCCCCTCCCCCACTTCCACCTGAGAGATTCCCTGCCCAGCCAACCTTATGCAGGTCATCATGGAGGAGTAGAGTAGGCTGCCAGCAGACCTGACCATGGCTTTGTTAAGAAGCTTTACAATTTTCCCCGATCCATCATGGAGAAACTTCAAGTTCTCCTGGTGGACGTTCCGGTCTCTGCCCTGGTATCCTCTGCAGTCTTCTGCAAGGAGGGCAAGGACTCTCAAGATTATAGAAGACAGGAAGGCTAAATCTGCCTTGAAGAAGGCAGACAAGGCCCTTTCCATAGCCATTAGAGCATCAGCAGCATCTTCCTTGTGGGCAAGCACCTCCCTACAGTGGACCAGGGGCCTCCTGCAGGACCCCTCCCCAACCTCCCAGATCAGATTACGCCAGTCTCTGAATAAGCTTGCCGAGGCCTCTGCCTATACAGCAGACGACACCTTAGATACGGTGCAACAATGTGCCAGGGCCCAGGTTGCGACAGTAACTGTCCACCACCAGCTATGGTTAAAAAACCTGAGTGTAGACCTGAAATCAAAACAGAATTCGTCTTCACCCCATACCTGGGCTCCAAATTGTTCGATGACTACCTCAAGCCTGTCTCAGTTGAGGAAAAGGACATGAAAAAAGCCTTACCAACTGGTAGGAAAGGAGAAGATAGGAGACAGTCTAGATCCAAATGCCATTCCTTTCACACCTCCAGATCCTCCTTTACAGCAGGCCAATCCTCCTTCCACACAAGAGACAACAGACAGCGTAAGCAGCACTGGAAGGACTGCAAGCCACAGCCAAAGCCAAGATCAGGCTTCTCTTCCAATTCTTATCCAATCTGCCCCCTGC
>CM034706.1:30239910-30254017 GCA_020142125.1 Phrynosoma platyrhinos
TGTACCCCGCCCCGATTGCTGCGCAGAGGGGCGGTTATGAATAAAAATTATTATTATTATTATTATTATTGGGAGAGTCTGGGAGACCTCAACATCAGACAGATGGGTGCTGGAGACCCTACACCATAGGTACCACATAGAGTTTCTTTGCAGACCTCACAACAGATTCATCCCATCTCCCAGATCTAAGAACCCTGAAAAACATTGCATCCTTCTGGATGCCATAAATGAGCTTTTGCCCTTGGATGTGATAGAACCCATTTGCCCCTCCCAGACATGGACTGGATGCTACTCAACAGTCTTCCTTCTACCCAAGAAAATAGCTGTTAAAGAGCCATTCTGAATCTCAGAGGAGTCATCAGATGTGTAAAAAAGAGGAAGATACGGTCTATCCTAGAGGCCCTCCAGCCTGGGGGACTTCCTGGCCTCTCTCGACCTTTGGGATGCCTATCTTCATGTTCCCATCCACAGCAAGCACTGCTGATTCCTGCGCTTTGCCTACGATGGACACCATTTTCAATATAAAGCCCTTTCTTTCAGCCTCTCATCAGCTTCCAGGATGTTCACCAAGATCATGGTAGCTTTGGTGGCACATTGGAGGAGCTCTTATCTCCATACTTATCCGTATCTAGACAAACTTTTAATTCACTCAAGGATGGTGGAACAGGGTCGTCAGGATGTCTCCAGGGTCCTCCAGTCACTCTAGGACCACAGCTTCTTGGTAAACCTGAAAAAGAGTTCCATCTTTCCCATTCATTGGATCCAGCATTTAGGAACGGTCCTGGACACATCGCAGGGAATTGTGTCACTTTCCCCTGAAATGATAGAGACCATTTCTCATACGATATGTCATGTCAAGTGACAGAAGAACAAAATCTCTCTCCTGGCCCAGGGCCTGATGATTTCTGCCATGAACTGCCTTCCCTGGGTGTGCTTCCATTCCAGACCCATACAGTAGCTGCCTCACCAGGAAGCAATCACTCACAAAGACAGAGGAAGCATCCCTGTTCCCCCTGCTACCTTGAACACCCTTGACTGGTGGATCTCCCGTGCAAGCCACAGTGGCTGGCTGAGGTGGAAGGCTGGCAGGGTCCAGATAACTACAGATGCAAGCTTGAGGGGGTGGGGAGCCCACTGCAGACCCCTTGTCCAGGGCAGATGGAACCACTCCAAACAACAGCACAGCATCAGCTGGCTAGAGTTGAGGGCGGTGAAACTAGCTCTACTAGACTTCACGGACCAACTTCAGGGAAAGATGGTGATGGTCAGAACAGACAACATAATGGCAAAGGCTCACATCAGCTGCGAGGGGGGAAACGAGCTCTTGATCCTTGATGGAAGAATCCTAGCATCTGTTATATTGGGCGGAGCAGAACCTCCTTTCACTAGTAGCGGAACATCTCCAAGGAGATCTCAACTCCAAAGTGGACTGGCTGGGAGAACAGACATTGACCAGGGGGGAATGGAGCTTACACCCAGAGGTGTTCCACAGGATTGTGCAGACTTTTGGACAACCGCTGGTAGATATGTTTACCTCCCCAAAAACACGAGGACTCCCCACTTCATCTCCAGACACCGGATGCAGGGAGATAGGACTTCGATGCCCTCAACCTAACCTGGCCCAAGGTCCTGCTGTATGCCTTTCCGCCAATAGCGATACTGGCCAAGGTCATCAACAAGGTCCAGCAAGACAAGGCACAAGTGATCCTGGTGGCACCAGCCTGGCCCAAGAGGGCCTGGACCTCAGAAATTGTCACCATGGCAAGAAGCAGCCTACTGCTCCTGTTCCATCCAGACCTTCTCTCTCAAGGACAAATATTCCACCCAGACCCAGCCTGGCTTCAGCTACATGCCTAGAGATTGAGCAGCGAATGTTAGAACAATACAGCTTTTCATCAGAGGTGATTTACTCCATTCCGGCCTCCAGATGACCCTCCACTGTTAGAATCTATGAATTCACCTTCAGAGTCTTCCGAAGGTGGTGCAAGCACAAACACCTGGACTTCCTCAGGTTCTCCACATCTACTCTCCTTCAGTTCCGTGGCTGCCATCACATCCATCCTGCCATATGAAGAGGCAGCCTGGATCTCTACAAATCCACACATCAGGCAGCTTTTAAAGGGCGTGTCCAACCTGGCCTCTCCCACTGGGCATCACTTCCCCTCATGGGATCGCCACACAATTCTCAAGGGCCTCACGGTAAAATCCTTTGAACCACTCAGACAGACATCACTCCTTTTGACCGCAGCCCTGTCGCTTCGCAAGGACTTATGCATCATCCAGCCGGACTCAGTTCTCCTATGCACAGATCCATCCTTTGTTCCAAAGATCAACTCCCCTTTTCATCTGGCTCATAATTCTGCCCTCTTTCTGCCCCTGGCTGAAGAAAGAACTGGAAAAGGCTTGGCATACCTTAGACGTCTGCAGGGCCATCAAAATTTCTTAAAAAGACTAAAGCCTTTAGAACGTCAGAGGCCTTGTTCAGCTCTTTCAACCAGAAGTTGATGGGCAAAAAGATGTCTCCATCTACGCCAGCCAGATGGATCAGAAACTGCATTGCAGATGCTACCGGTCCCTGGGCCTTCCACCCCCAGAGGAGGTGACAGCTCACTCCACTAGAAGCACAGTGATCTCTGCAGCATGGGCTACTTGTGCTCCCATGGTGGAGATCTGCAGAGCAGCCACATGGAAGTCACCCTACACCTTTGTTACACACTACAAATTGGATTTATACCAGTCGGCTGAGGCCACTTTTGAGAGGAGGGTACTCCAACAGGTGCTCTCAGGTTGTTCTTCTGGGACGCAGCACTCTCCCCCAGCTAAGGTTTTTTTTTGTTTTGTTTTGTTTTTGGTAAATCCCAATCTAAGGAGGATCTCACCCTTTTCGCTGGGAAAAGGAACGTCAGTTTTACCTGATATACATCCATTTCCAGTGGAGAGGATTTGATCCTCCTGCCCTCCCTTTACAGTGCTGTGTTAGGAACCTGGGATCACAGGTGATGGGCAGAGGAGGGTAGTCTATCACCACCACCACCACCACCTCTCTCTCTCTCTCTCTCTCTCTCTCTCTCTCGTTCGTTCTTTCTTTTCTTTCTCTCTCCACCATGGGGGAGGCCTTTTTCCTTACCTTCTTCGTCCAGTCTTCTCTTGGCTGGTGAACAACTGACCTTCCTGGTAGCTGCCCCTCCCACTTGGGGGGCAAGGGGATCTTTTGTCTTGTGTTTTCTCTTCCTGACTCTAGGAGCAAGTGGGAGGAGCAGCCCAATCTAAGGAGGATCGAACCCTCTCCACTGGAAATGGACGTATATCAGGTAAAATTGGCACCAGAGCGCTCTGACAAAGCTAAATATCTCACAAAACTACAAATCACAGAATTCCATAGCATTGAACAATAGCAATTAAAGTGGTGCCAAACTGCATTAATTCTGCAGTACAGATGCAGCCTAAATTAATTTCTTAGCACTGGAAATGTTCTGCATATTCTTTGCTGAAGATCTGACAGTTACTGAAGAATAAATCACTGTGGAGCATGCGTTTCATACTTTTGTAAAATTGACATTAATTTTTTAGATTGCTGATGTACAGTCCTTAAATAATTCATATATATTATGAATAATGGATAGCTTTCAGTGGTAAAGAACTGTGCTCTGTCCTTTTTGTTGGGTTTTTCCTTAATGGATTTTTCCTATTTAAAGATTTTATTAGTGAATGCACCCAGGAATGACTAATTTTCTATGTTCTTAAAGAAATGGTTAACAGTTGAAATTCCAAATCATAAAAATGAAGCATCATCCAGTCTGATTCTAAGATAATAGAGTTGTTTTCAGTTAAGTATAAATTTTAATTCATCTTGGAAAGATTAGTTTGTAGCAAACTTTGGCCAAGGAAAAGAGTGTTAGGGGGGTTGCAGACTGCCAGAAATAGTGCAAATTGAGTCCACTTTTAGGGTTAGGGTTAGGGTTAGGGAATCATGGGAACTGTTTTTTATTGTGGCACCAGAGCGCTCTAACAGAGAAGGCTATATGTCTCAGAAAAAAATTCCCATGATTCCCTAGCACTAACCCTAACCCTAAAAGTGGACTCAATTTGCACTATGATAATACAGTGGCTGACCAGGAAAAAAGAAAACATGCAGGGAAGGGAAGAATCTGAATGCTTTTGCCTGCTTTTTAAGGTTTTAAGGTAATTGGCTAGAATAGTGGTGATCTAGTTAGGTATTCTTACAGTTACAGTTTTGAGAAAATATTTCCTGTTTCTCAGAAGAAACTATACAGGTAGTTAGAATTGTTCGTTAAAAAAACCTGAATGCTGGTCTGTCTTACCTTCTGCCCAGCTGAGTACTAAACTTTTAGGGTTTTTCCCCCCACAGCCATACCTCAAAAATTTTGTCAGAATTACTCAAAGATAATCTATGATCTTGAAGACAATCCCGTTTATAGATTTTGATTGTAATTGTATACTCTCTACATGGCTATATTCAAAAAGTAAAATGTTCTCAATTTAAGCTTTCTTCTCTCTCAGAAATACCTAAAATAAGTACTTGAGTTACTTCTAAAAAAAGAATGCTTTGAGCTGCTGTCTGTGTACAATACACATTGGTCCTCATGGTCAACTAGAGGAACATTAGATTTGAAAATTATTTAGATAATGTTAACCATTAGGAATTGGAAAATTACTTAATACCATGAACACTAATAATTGAAATCATTTATTTGATTGAGTTATTAATTAACTGGTTGTTTGAGACATTAGTGTTGGGCTGGACCATGGAATTTCCAGATAGTGGCAAAGAGGTTGTTGCTAATGGACTTAGAGAAGCACATTTTTGTTAATGGCTCTTTCAAAGGGGCTCTTTTTGCCCCTTTAAATTTGCCTTCTTTCAGCTTCCTTCAATTTGCAATTGTAAAGTTGCCTTCCTCTAACAAAGCCTATAGTATGATTGTTTTTCTGGGAATAGTAGATGTCCATCATGACTTGGAACTGTCCGGTTGAAAAAGGCTGTCCCAAAGATGGCTTCTCATCTTACAACCTCATTAGTTCAGCTTGTATTTCTTTTTACCCCTCTAATACCAAAGTTTTACTCAGTCTACATCTGCAATGCAGAAATAATCTAGTGTGACACCACTTTAACTGCCATGATTCAATACAATGGAATTCTGGGAACTGTAGTTTTGTAAGACATTTAGCCTTCTCTGTCAGAGAGCTCGGGCACACAACAAACTACAATTCCCAGAATCCCATAACATCGAGCCATGGCAAATAGAGTTATGTCAAACTGGATTATTTCTGCAGTGTGGATCAGTCTCAGTCTACAAATGCCTTGTTAAAGATTAAGTAGTGATTTATTTCAGCTAAAAGCACAGCTTCACTAGTACATCAGCAAATGGATAGTTTCAAAGATATGTTAGTGAATTATGAATAGAAAATTCTTAATCTGATTTTTGAGAGTTTCTGAGGATATTCAGGGAAAAAAATTCTGCACAACTGAATCATTACAGTGCATGTGATGAGTAGTAGAGAACAGTGCATGCAGGAGTCACTCTGTGTGATTGAGACTGCAAAGGGATTCTTTGCAGCTCATTCCAAATAACATTATACAAGATTATGTATTATGCTGTGATATACAACAGAATCTAGTCCAGAATATAATCACTAGAAGAGGGAAGCTACTGAAGAGCGTTATAATGAATCTCTCCCCCAGAAAGACTCCAAATCCTTTCCTCCCATACAAGCCACCTCTCAGGCTTGAAAGACCAGACATTCTGAAAGGGCCCTGGCTGGTTGAGAGCCTTGGTCTCCACTCAAGCTAACAAATCACTCCAGCCATAATCCATTCCAAGACTCATTTTCTTCTTATTATCCATTCTCCTTTCCTCTGCTTCTTTCCCAAACTCAAGTCTTTTTCTGCTCCCTAAACCCAGCTCTTCTTCTCTGACCTGGGCTCCAGAAATTTCTCTGTCTTCATCTCTCACACATACTACCTTCTTAAAGAAACCTCACAGATTATCCTGCCTTGAAATCCTGTGCGATTTCAAGGCAGATCAGCAGCTCAGTGGATTTCTGGTAGCAACGGATCTCCTGGAGAGCCACTGTGCCTGGATGGTAGTGGTGGGGCTTCTTCACTCCACTGTATCCAGCTGCTTCCATGGCACCTTCCCACCCTTAGACTTGTGAGCCGTCTGCTTGGTCTGGGCCATTTTTGGAGCTCAAGGAGAAATCCTTTTCCGTCTCTCACCAAAATTTAACTATAGGATCATTTGATATGTTTTCTCTAGTTTTTAAAAAATATTTTTATTTCTAGTTAAGTGGTTCTTAACCATTTATTTACCAGGGATTCCCTTGAAATACCCTTTGTTGCTGTGTACCCCCAAGACTTTGCGCAAGATTTAAAACCCTAAAATGCATCAAATATTGTACTTACTATACACCTTGCATTGGGATGGCTGGGGTTGCCTTTTGCTCTACGTATGCCCAACTGCAGAAGAAAGAGGGAACAAGAGTGGGTTGGGCAGGGGAGGTGAACGAGCTCTCCAAGGAGCCCAGCAGAGGAAGGTGGGAGGGGAGGTCTATTCCCTGTCGCTTGCTCAGACCACCCTCCTGGGCTCCTTCTCACCACTGAGCCCAGTGTCTCCACATGCACCGTGGGCACAGATGAAGGAAGCAGGGTGGGTGAGCAGGTAGTGGAAGAAGCTGCAAACAAGCTTCCCAGCACCTCGTGGACCCCTGGAAGGACATTGCTGCCCCTCAGTGGTCCATGATCCACAGGTTAGGAACTGCTGCTAATTTTTTCTCCTGTTGCATCAGAACTTTCCTGGCTTCCTGAATATTTCAGAGGTAGAAGTCTCAGCTTTAACAAATTCTAGTGAATTGTAACAACCTAATCCACTGAAGCATATTTTAAACTTCAGTGTTAATTGGGGAAATAATTAGTGAGTTAATTTCAAGCTCTATCACCTTAACTTTCATAGCAGAGCAGGAAGGAGAAATATCACATAGTTCTAGTGTAGGCTTATTCTGTTGCCTTTCAAAAATTGTTACAATTACCAGTAACTAACAGCTCTTGGCAAAATATGTTTGGGACTTTTTAAAAAGTTTTTTTTACAATTCTTTTCAAGGAGATAGTCATGTAACTCAGTTTCAGCATGAAAAGAAAAAAAAAAAAAAAAGCATGGAGAGGAATCCAGCAGCACCTTAAAGATGAACTGTTTTATCAGATAGTTACCTTTAGTTACCCAGTGGGTAAACATTCTGTGGCATGCAGCCTATGTACCTCCCAGGCAGGAGTCCAGTATGACCATTGGGACCTGCCCATTTGACCTCTCAAGTGCTCAATACCTCCAAAACCATTTAGCTTAAAACACAACCTCTTTAGAAGGGTTAAAATGCTGTTTCGGGGATTCATGAACACTGTTGTGGCCCTCTGTACTGTAGTGGAGCTAAAAATTGGGTACCATGGGTCTCTGAGCTTCAGAGTATGCCCACCTGCACCCTGGATTAGGGGAAGATTACATTTCAGATCTTTGAGTTACAGTTCAGTGTATTCGTTGTAGGGTCCATCCCCCCCTTTCACATTGTACATTGATATATCATTTAAAAGTCTAACTATGCCCTGAGGAACAGCTTTAATACAATTACTGAATTTTTGCATTATTGCTTTAACAAATTGAGCTGAGCGTTCATTTTTAAAAAGAGAAAGATTTCTCTCTATTTGCTAATAAAACAAGCATCAGTACTGGGGCTTGATTTAATTTCGAATGATAACTATTAAAAACCTCATCACTGCTGATTGAATCAATTATCTAAATTGCATCTACACATTAAGGGAAGTGCTTCTTTTTCCTGGGTAGGATAACTAAGAAAATAGAAAAGGCAAATGTATTTTACATTGGTACCAAAGGAAAGGTTTGTCTCTTTGCTAACCTGTTGCCAAATAGATATTGTATCCAGGTTGTTTAACATTAAACAGAATATGTGGATCATGTTTTGCAATTACATTGCCCTTTTATGCACATTTTTGGTGCCTTGAGCTTTTCTAAGCCATCTGTTAGTATGGGCATATTCTTCATTCAATATGTTCTCAGAGAAACAAACATGTTAAAGCATAATGATTGCAACTCTTCGTTTAAAAGCAGAAGCAAAAACCTTTAATCTCTTCACATCTGTATCAAAAGATGTAGGGTGGGGTGGAGAATCATGTGAACCTGAGGGTTTTGCCCATAACACTAACCTTTATTTAGCATCATACCATAATTTAGTGTTATATCCAAAAAGGCTATGTTACCAGAAAGGAAAAGCTCAGAATGGAATAGCAATGAGAACTGAGTTAGTAGAATGTAGAAAAACACTGCTCTTGGTTTGAAAATTTCAAGCATCACCAATAATATTTATTTGAACACTTCTTTTTTAAAAAATATAATTTAATGTCACTCATTTCTGCAGCCACCAATGGTTCAGTGGGTCTGCTCTAGTGAAGACTAACAACAGGATTTAGCCTAATGTGTTAAAATTCATTACTTTCCTGACTTTTTAAAGGATGCCAGTACAGTGCCAAGATTAATCCAGAACAAGGCCTTGTGGCATGAAAACTAGAATGATTTTCACATTCTTTTATTTCTGTTAGCAGAAACAGTAGATTTATGAAGACTGGTAGAAGCTCTGCTACATCTGTTTAAGTTGCATAACAGGTTTATAATTCATGAATAGTTGTTGGAGAAATATAATGAATAAAAGAAAATGGTTAGAATGATGAGATGAAGTAGTACAGTTATATTTGTCCACGTTGCCTTGGTAACTAATTGTTCATATTAATTCAATGCATATCCATAGCTTGGTAGGCATCAAAGTTTAGGGATAGCTTTGAAATGTTTTTAACTGTGCTAGTTTGTGAAATGTTTTTTTTTCTACACATAGGCTGCAACCACACTGCAGAAATAATCCAGTTTGCCACCAGTTTAACTGTTGTGGATTAGTGCTATGGGATTCTGGGAGTTTTAGTTTGTTGTGATACCCGAGCTTTCTGACAGAGAAAGCTAAATGTCTCACAAAACTACAATTCCCAGAATTCTATAGCATTGAGCCATGGCAGTCAAACTGGTGTCAAGGTGGATTATTTCTGCAGTGCAGATGCAGCCATAAAAATAATTTGGTTTGGAGATTCTTGCTTCTGTTTGCCTAGTATGAACCTAGTTTTGACGTAGCATAATTTCCATTTTATGCTGACCTGAGCTACACCACACAAATATGGTGTTGTTATCCAGTTCTATTTCCCATAACTGAATTTCTTTTTAAAACCTTCTGACTCTTTTTTTTTTGTATCAGTGTCAAGTTTAGGAATATTACTTAGTATTGTTTGTTTATTTATTGTTTATTAAAATATATATCTTTAATGTACACATTCTTGTTGGCATGTTATACTTATATGTAATTTTACTCCTGGATGGTATCAGACTAGAACAATCATAAATAAGTAATTTGCTTTGCCATTATGCTGCCAGAAAATTTGTGATTGCAATATCATAGCTGTAATATTATTAAAAAGTTTACATTAGAATATCCACTACTACAGTTGACCCTCTGTATCCATGGATTCTTTATCCACAGATTCAACCTTCCATGGCTTGAAAATATTAAATATACATTCCAAAAAGCAAGCCTTGATTGTGCTGTTTTATAGAAGAGATACCATTTTACTGTGCCATTGTATTTAATGGGACTTGAGCATCCATGGATTTTGGTATCCAGAAGAGATACCAAGGGCCCACTGTATTACTACTACTACTACTACTACTACTACTCCTTCTCTTCTTCCTTAACTATGCATTGGAGATTGGAATTTAGTTATGGGATTACTATCTTGTTGTGGAATGTGGGCCACAAAATTGAAGCTGAACTGATACAAAATGGAGATCCAGTGTTTTCCTAGTTCTTCACTCTAGCAATTACATGGTCTTTTCTAGATAGGGTTGTGCAGGTACATAGCATGTCAGGAGAGCATGCATCTTTATCCATCATTGACAAATGAGAACCTGGTGGCATTCAGTTAGGAATGCCTATTTTCAGTTTCATTTGGATTTTCAGTTTATGAAAGATACTTTGGCCACAATGATTTCATTCTCTGATAACCTCTAAATTGGACTCTTGCAATCTGTTCTACCAGTGAAAAAATTGCAAGAGCCTCAACTGCTGCAGAACCTCCTCTCGCACTTCCTCGGGCTCTTCCCATTCCTCCTTCCTGTGATAATCTGTCATGTCCAATGTCTCTTCTTTATTGGCCAACATGGGACTATTGGCCAACATGGCTGAGGCTTCTGGGAGCTGAAGTCCCTCGGCCCTTAAAGGGGAAAGGTTGCCTACCCCTGGAGCATTAGGATCATTTTGTTTTAGTGCTAGCCTTCTTATGTATTTATTTGGATTCACGCCCTTCTTTTCCCCCTCTTTCCTTCACTTAGTCTCTCTTCAATCTGTGCCCTGGAAACAATACCTGGTTTTACTGGCCGTGGCCACCTTAGCTATTTCTGAGAATGTAGCAACACACAAGACAAGTACAAATACATTTCATTATGGAAAATTCCTGTTTAATTTAAACTGACCTGGGGAATGAGAACAAAATAAAATAAAATATGGGAAATGCAGGGAACTCCCAGTAAATACTTTGGGGTGAAGTAAATGTCATGTTGATCTTCAAAATAAAATCAAAAAGAACAGGTACAAAACCTGGGGCTTCCAGGTTTTTTTGTTTGTTTGTTTGTTTTTGTTTTTAAACCCATCTGGATATATATTGTATAAAAATCACCATATATGCTCCACCTTGGATCTGTAACATGAGGGGCAGGCATTACATTTAATAAAATGAAACAAAAAATAATCCTCAGACCAGATTTTAATGGAGAGCCTTGCAAACATATTTTTAAACTGGATCTGTTTAATTTCCATCATAAGCAAGGAGCTTCAAAATAGAAAATGGTCTATTATGACTTCAGCTGCTGCTACTATAGACTTTATGTGGTTTGATAATAAGAAAAAAACTATATTGATGTACTTTGACAAATGCAACAGAGTGTCCTCAAATGTCTAGCCCTAATCCATTGCTCCGTCTGCAGATCGTACATTGGGGTGGCCATTTTGAGGACTGTAGTTCAACCCCCAGGAGAAAGCAAATACAGTGATGGCAACAGTGATGGCAAGAGATGTCAAAGGGTTTTGTTTTCCTTTAGGGGGAAAAATTCATAAAAGTGCTGGTTTGCTGTCAGCTGTGTAACTACTGCTACCGCTCCTTGCTAAACTGGGAAAAAAGCACTGTTGAGTTGGTGTTGGAATTTATTCTCTTTCAATGTTGCTGTAACCTTACTCTGAAAAGACATGGAATACTTTGCATCACTATCTCATCTCCCCACATTGGCTTTTGTCTGAAGTGCTTTATCCAAAATCTTTTTTGAGACCCAAATGAGGCTTTGGGGATTAATTGTCCAAAAAACAAAACAAAAACCCTCCACAAAAAACCTCCAACAAACCAAAACTAACACTTCATGTTAAAGGTAAAGGTAAAGGTATTCCTCGTTGACAAGGTTGTCAAGTCCTAGTATATTAATTGGCTGTACTGGACCTTGCATTTCCAAGTGTTAACCTGTTCTCCTTATTCACATATGAATATCCATGTTTAGGGCATGGGAGTCAATGCCTCACCTCAGAGTATTTTCCAATTACTTGCTTTTCTGTTGTTACTTTTATTTATTCTTGTGTGCCTTCAAGTAATTTCTGACTTATGGTGACCATAAGGCAAACCTATTATGGGGTTTTCTTGGCAAGTTTTTCTGGAGGGGGTTTGCAATTGTCATTTGAAACTGAGAATGTGTGACTTGCCCAAGGTGACCCATGTTTTCCATGGCTGATCTGCAATTTGAACCCTGGTCTCCAGAGTCATAGTCCAACTCTCAAACCACTACACCATGCTGGCTCTTTGTTGTTACTACATGCCTTCAAGTCAACTCTGACTTATCGCAATCCTATGTAAGGAGTTATTCAGAGGAGGATTGCCATTGTTTTCCTCTGATGTTGAGAGAGTGTGACTTGCCCACGGTCACCCAATAGGTTTCTGTGTCCAAGCAGGGATTCAAATCCTGATTTCCCAGAGTCATAGTCAAACACTCAAACTGCTTGACCATGTTGGACTATAATAAAATTAAAAGGGGAAAATTAAAAAATGTGTACCAAGAGACTAATGAGGTTTGCAGATGATATTTGAAAAGTGATGGAGAGAAAATTGATGGGAGGAAGGAGTGACAGATAATGTAGGCATTTGCCTCTTTCTGCAATGTCTGTGAAACATAATGGAGTGCGGTACTTCTTTTTCCACTGTTTCCAGCCGCTGCTATGGCAACAGTCCTCTGATGATCTTAAACTTGGTTAGTATAAAACTAGTGGGGGAAACTGTGGGTAGTTCTAAAAAATCTGACCTGTTTTCTATGATTTAGAGAGCTGTTGCCATGGGAACACCAGCAAAAGAGAACAGAATGCTAGTTTCAAGTTTTCAGTGGCTCTGCAGATTTAGGGAGGTTGTCACATTAACCCGCACTACAAATGGATATGTATTGGAGTGGACTGTAACAAGAAAAATAGATTGGCTCTGTCTGTCTGTTCAAGTTGGACCAAATAATATCCTCTATTTTCATAAGGCCATTTGCTCCCTACAGAAGATGTGGGAGGGAAAATTATTGGTGACTTCAAGGGGACGTGAACTTGAAGAACTTAGGGATGGTGAAAACTAACCTTTTAAAATGACATCTTCACTGATAACAACAAAAGCTTTGATGCCACTTGAACTACCAACGTAGTTCAATCACAAAGCATAATCACAATAGAAGCATAAGATGTATAACCAAAAGGCAAAATATAGGATCCACAGCCACAATACATAACCACAATATAAAGTATAGGATGCACAACCTCCCTGCACAATGTGCAACTTGCAAAAACAAATCACAGGTGAACATGTCATCTACCAATACAGGTTTCCTTCAACAGCCCAGAAGGATTGCTTTTGAAAACTGGGAAAGGATATAAATTTCAAATAGCAGCAAAGCCTGCCTGCCTTCCTCCTTCCCTCCCTGCTTTCTCTTTCTTCTTCTTGCTTGTTAAAAGCAGAAAAAAGGAAATGCTCCATCTTCTTTGTAAAATGCTGTGTACACCCACACAGTCTAAATTGGGGCATTCTTGGACTTTACCTTACAGTAAGGTAAGCTTTGCTCAGTGGCATTCACTAAGTTTTGTCCATCCAGTAAATGCACATTCTCGTCCTTATATGCTCAGTAAGGGTCCAAACTTCAATATGGTCGGTATTTTTACTGTAGTATTCCTGTGAGAATTCACATCATTGTGGCCTATTCCTGATGTCTCAGTGATGAAGAAATCTCTCGGCCATCACTCATCATGTTGTACCTCTGTTATATTTGGAAATGTATCGCTTTGTCACTGGATTTTGAGGTCCAGCATGATTGAGTCTGAACAAAGTAATTCTCTGTGAAGCAGGTGAAAGAAGTGTGAGGTCTTATAAAAGACAGTGGCAGTTTTAGCAATAGGAAAAGTTTTTCTTAATGAAAGTTCCCTCCCCCTTCATTCTACACTTTTTTAAAGAGAATTTATTGGGCTTTCTATTATGTTCATAGCTCCTTTTCTAATAGTTGTAACTTTATAAAACCACATTTCTGTATTGCTGGTAACTTGGAATGGAGCTGCAGAAATCTCAGATTTTAGGGAATTAGGAAAAATAGAATGGAAAAGGGGATGTATTCTACTCAGCCTTCTCCACAGCCATAATCCAAAATTTCTTTTAAAACCAATCAAAACCAATCTGTGATCTTGAAGATAGTTTTCCTTATTTCACATAGTAATAATTGTACATTGACTTCTTTTGAGATACAGTGTTTGAAAGGAGAGTGTTCACTACAAATAAATTAGATAAAATATTCCTTCACTATGAACACTGATGTTATAATTATCTTCATCTTCACCACAACATCAGCATTTAGAAACTATTTTCTATCTAGTTATTTTTCCTTTTTAGTAGTTACCGTATTTTCCTTCGTATAAGACGACTTTCTAAGCAGGAAAA
>CM034706.1:30258924-30272352 GCA_020142125.1 Phrynosoma platyrhinos
GGGGGGGGGGAAGTAATATTAATTCATTCTAATTTGCTCTTACAATTTATTTAAAACCTATATGCGTTCCATTTTAATTGCTACTGCCAAGTTGTGCAGGCCTGTTCTAATGACTCAACAAAATATAGCCTGTTTCCTGCCATCATTACTGTAAAGTAAACTTTGATGTGGCCTCTGATCCAGATTCAATCACATTTGTCCTGACTTGCCATCTAGCATTATTGCCCAGGCATTTTGTTGTCTTCAGTTCAAAAAACTGCTCAAAAAACTAAATTAAGGGTGGGAATCAAGCAATCCCCCAGATGCTGTTGGTACTGTAGGTCCCATCTGTTCTAGTCAGCATAGCCAATGGTGAGAGATGATGGAAGCCAACCATAAGTTGAAGAACACATAATTCCCACCCTTGCTTTCCATTTTGTCATATTTTTAGATGGGATGTTGAAATTCCATCGGCCATTAATTTCCTGTGTATGAACTCCTCCTTTTCCATGCCTCTGTCTTAATATGCAGAATTACGTATTGCACATGCTTACTATCATTTCTCTGCAATCAACCAGAAGTGAAATTGTAGCAGATCTTTGTTGCAAATTCTAGCAAATGTATGTATTGCAATAATATTTTGAGTTACTTATAAAAGTGTGAGCCATACTGAAGTCAGGTAGCTATTAAGCTACTCATATTTATTCATGCAAATTCTCCCTTAAGCAGTATAGTTCCATTGTCATAACATTACATGGATAACCCTTTATTTGCTTAATTTGTTTGTGTTTCTCATTGTGTAGGCTCCAAGTCCAAAATTTTCATCAGGGATTTGATTTATTTGCTTTTGAATAGGCCTGTATACATTGTTGACATTACCCATTGTTGTTTGTGCATTGAGCCAACAGCATTCTTCTTCCAAAATAATTTTGGTTACCTCCTTTAACATTTAATGTCTCTTAGGATGATTGTGTTTCCAAGAAAAGGGCTTCGTGTGTGTTTGTGTGTATAAATGCATATTTATATAAGAGTTATATTTGCTAATATTGTTGGGGTTTTTTACCCCTAAAATTATTTTAAGGGGTCACCAAGGTTAAAAAGCCATCACTGTTACAGCATTTTGAACTGTACTTAGTATGAGCTTAATATTTATACATAGGAATATTTAATTCTAATGATTAGAATTAATAATGAAGACCCTCTTGTAGTTTCAAAAAGTATATACAAATGTTTCTTAAATGTGGTAGATTTATTGCTTTAAAAGCTGTATGTATGAATAAGGAAAATTGTTCTTGCATGTCTTGGCAGTTTGTTAAAACCTGTGGACTTTTAAAGCTAACTGGTATTTTGATAGATTATGTTCAAGGTCACCTTTTTATTTAAATTATGTTTTGTTTGCTGCAATTAAACCATACCAGGTGTATTGGAAACAGAAGGCTTGGCTAATTCAGAGAAAATGAGAACAAAATACAAGGTCATTATTCGTCTCTAGTGAGCTTCCAAATGAACATTCCACATGGAACTATTTATAATACATTTTGCATGGTTGAGGGTTGCTTGAAGTTGCTATCCGTGGCTTTAAATTAAAGAAAACTGCTCACAGATTTTTTACAAACTTACCTTTAAAACCTATGTATTTATCTCTCTTCCTGATGTTAAACTGGACAGTATGTAGTGTCCAGACATGCAGCTGCATGAGGAATAATTTCCATAGTGTTGTCATAATGTTGCATTTTAATATACTTTCAAGTGAGCAACTGTGATCCCCACTATCTTTTTTAAGGTTCCTATGTGCAAAGCAGACTGAGATCTTTCTTCATTCTACTGCAGTTACATGAATGAACTAGGTAAATATAAAGTGGTTTAAAAATTGATACCACTTGACGTAATGTTGACATTATTAGAGTGTAGTACGTGCACTCTATGAAATTTTGGTCTACTATAAACAACTTCAGTTGAAAGTGTACTGTTGCTACATTAAAAACTGCTCTTGTGAGACATGGTCCTAGCACTAATAAACTGAACATCCATAACACAGAACATACAGATATTTATTTCCAACCATTATCTTCCTTGTCTTTTTGCAAGTTACGCAAGGAATGTTTTTCTTTTCATCATTTTCCATACAATTTTTTCTTGCTTCTTGAAAAGTGTCTTAAGTCTGTTTAAAATTGATGCTATTATTACAGAAATTGTGGACTGCATGTGTTTCAGTTGCAAACCATTGAGTGTGCAATAATAACTCCCTATATTTGTCTTACCTGTCCTCTTCCTGATTGTAACACTTTGTCAGGATAATTTATTTCTTTACAGATTTGTTTTAACTTTTCAAACTTCACCATGTAATAATATTCATGTTTTACCCCATAGCTTGCTAAAATGTGTGCCCTGTTTGTACATTGGGGGGAGCCATGTCTGCATCGTATGGTGCAGCCTTGAGCATGACTGCACTGATTGGTCTGTTGAATAGGGGGACCAAACCATGGCTTTTGACCAATCCATGGCATTCATTTCATTGCATGGATGGGTTCATGAAGGAGCAAATCTGGAAGGTGAATCCTTGTTTCCTGTCTATTCCTTAAGGTATTTAAGAAGAGTATCCATGTGGATTTCCTGTTTCCTGGGGTTGTCAATGGAAACAATCCACCAGTTGATGGGAGCAGGACACAATTTTATCTGCTTGCTGATTAGGTCTTACATGGTAGAACTTCTGCCTTTCCTGCAGCAACAGTTTTTTTTCTCTTGTATGGATTTGGGTTTCCCATTAATATGTTTCTCCCCTTATTCTTATGCCTTTGACAAAGGGGACTAAAGGCATTAGACAGATTCCATTTCAACATGTGTAGCACCCCATTTCCCAGATATGAGTGCTGTGGCACTCTGCTCTACAAACATGGGAGTGTGCAGCAGTCTCTCAAGTTAGAGGCTGGCATCCTTGCTGCATGCCCAATTTACAGGAGGGGCCCATTTCAACCTTGCATACCTTTGCAAGCCTGTCACTCCTGGCACTTCAGCATTGTTCCAGCAAAACTAGCTTTATCTAGTACTGTGCTGTGACCAGTTTTACTCAGGAGATGACTTTCTGGTTATTACATCTTCATAGCACTTCTTTATAAAGCTGCAGGTAAAAGTTATGTTTAATTCGTTACAAATTAAAATATGAGGAGATATTATCTAATGTTGGGATATATCATATTTGAGGTGGCTAATTTTTTTCTTATATAATATAATATACAGCCACTCAACTATTCTGATTATAATGGCTAGATACCTCCAGTTTTGGTAACCTTTAATTATTTGAGATTTGATATCCTTAATATGCTAAATCTGTGAGTTGAACTCACATAGAGCCTCCGTAACTCGCTACCAGGTAAGAAATATGTCATCTAAATATTTATAGCTCAATATTCCAGATGAAATGTGTGTGTGTTTGTGAAATGTAAAATATTGTTTCTTTATGGGAGGCATCATCTTATAGATAAGAAATGTTGTAATTACATTCCCCCCAGAATTTAATCATTCTTCAATATAGCTATAATTCAATATAGATACTGGCTATGTTTTTATTCACTAATGACATTTCACTTAGTGCTCTGAGTGTTGTATTGTGAGTAGTCTTAAGATCAAAATTGCTTTGTTTTTTTCTCAAATGAGTGGTAGAATGAATCTGCTGTAGTGTATTTCAGGTTTTTTTGAGGAAAGGATTACTTTTGTATTGTAGATAGTTGAATAAAATGTAGAGACCTCTGACTGATGGATGATGTTTCAAAGACTGAACTGCATGAAGAATAGTCAGAAACATATAAAAGACCTTCATGAAGACCAAATTAGGATGGATAGCTAATACCCAGAGAACAAGATCAGAATTCAAAATGACCTTGAAAAATAAGAAAGCTGCGCCAAAACAAACAAAATGAATTTCAACAGGGAGAAATGTAAGGTATTACATTTAAGCAGAATTTATTTTTGAAATACAGATACAGGATGGATGACACCTGGCTTGACAAGGCGTGGGGATGTGGTATTTGGATGACGCACGCCCCTACGCCACCCCCAGGCTGGTAACACACCATCTGCCTGATCGCACAGCAGGCAGCATTATGGCACTCTGGTGGTGTGGCATTCACACGCTGCACACTGCTGGAGCTAAAAAAGCACAAAACACCGGCGTGGAGGCAAAGGCACCCTTTTCCTGGCTCAAAAAGGAGCGGCAAAAAGGAGCCAGGAGACAGCTGGATCAGGGGCATGGCATGTGGTTGCCGTGGCCCTGATCCGTGCTCAAAGGGGCAGTGGCAAGCTGCTCCTTCGGGGTGGTTTGCTTCACCCCTCAGTAGACCACAAGTTGAAAATGAGTAGCGGTGTGCTGAAGGAGCTAAAAAAGCCAATACAATTCTAGGCTGCATCAACAGGGGTACAGTGTCTAGATCAAGGGAAGTTGTAGCACCACCTGGAATACCGTGTCCAGTTATGGGCACTGCAGTTCAAGAAGGATGTGGACAAACTGGAACTTGTCCAGAGGAGGGCGATTAAAATGGTGACATATCTGGAAATCACGTCCCATGAGGAACAACTTAGGGAGCTGAGTCTGTTTTGCCTGGAGAAGGAAAAGTTAAGAGGTAACAAGATAGCCATTTTTAAACAGAGGCTGGGCAGGTGTGCTTTGATTGTGTATTCCTGCATGGCAGATGGTTGGACTGGATGGCCCCTGTGGTCTCTTCCAGCTCTATGATTCTGTGATAATTACAATGGAGTTAAAGTATTACACTGATAATGGATTAGAAGCCTTTGGGAATAGGAATGTATCTGCAATTTCTACTTTGATAACAACTATTTCTTTCTAAAGAAATAACTCTGTTAGGGCCTTTGCAGACTGTCAGAAATAGTGCACATTAAATTGAGGCACTGCCCTGGCTCAGTGCTAGGGAGTCATGGGAACTGTAATTTATTGTGGCACCAGAGCTCTCTGACAGAGAAGGTTCAATGTCTCAGAAAAAAATACAATTCCCATGACTCCCTAGCACTGAGCCAGGGCAGTGCCTCAATTTAATGTGCACTATTTCTGGCAGTTTGTCTGTTGCAGCACAAAAAAGATAGGGGAAGAAGGAATTTAGCAGCACCTTTATGACTAACTGATTTATTTCAGTGTGAGCTTTTCGAGGTTTCAGTCCAGTTCTTCAGATGCACTGATGGAAAGATATAAAAATGTATTTAATCGCAGGTGCATGGTTGTTAGATGGGATAGGGTGTAATATAGAAAGATGTAAACTTTGATTCTGGCCCTAAACTTTCAAATAGCTATTTAACATGATAAAGGTTTGTCAAGCAGCTGGCGTATTGGTCACTGAGACATGAAAGGAATGCACGTTGCTCACCCCAAAGTGTATTGCCTTGAAATAGAAAACTGTTCTGATGTTCTTTGTGACAAAATATAAAATATAAATATAAATAAACAATATAAACCCATATATTACTCTCTCTCTGTGTGTACGTGTGTTTGTGTGTGTAGGGCAGCAAGAAACCATTGTTTCTGTTCATTCTCTTCCTAATGAATTGGAATTTGTGCATATATCATAATTCATCTGCTTCTTTCTTCCCTTGAAAGTTATTTCTTCCTGCTCTGAAATACCACTTTTCCCTGCCATTTGAACTCCAAAATTTCAGCAGGCAGTGATCCAATGTCACTTTCAGTCACTATTTTAGGAAAGAAATGGAGGAAAGGGTATTTTGGTATGTTTGGGGGGAGCCCCCTCACACAAAAATGCCCACCCCAGTGTAAAATCTCTACACCAGTAGTGGGGAAAGTATGTCCCTCAAGGCTGCATGTGGTCCCCAGGACCCTTTAAATATGTTTTTTCCAGAATGCCTCTGAACACCCCCAATGGGTGTAGTAGACAATTTTCATACCCATCCATCCATCCATCCCTTTATTTATATTCTGTTTTTCTCCCAGGCTAGAACAAGGCAACAAAATGATAGAATACAATAAAACACACACACACACACACACATATATATATATATATATATATATATATATATATATATATATATAGTTAAAATATACAAAATGAAGATTAAAACAGTATTAAATAACAACCAAATTAAAACTAATTGAAATCTTACTTTAAAACAGACTAGGAACACATGCCTACACACATACACACACACACATTTATAGGCTGAGGGGAGGTCTTTTTCTCAAATAGAAATGGCCCCAGAGAAAAAATGTCCTTTCCTTGGCTTAAAATGACCCAGAAAGGGCCAAAAACATGGTGTTGGGGAGGTAGCTGAAAAAGAGAGAAGTAATTTGCCCATCTACTATCTATGCTCTCAGGTAGTATAATATTCTTGGTGACCATCGGGCAGCTGAAAACTACTTCTGAGTTGATTGATAAATTTTAATTTTTACAGATCAAAGGCTTACATATAACATATTAATATACAGTATAGTCTTTGTTTAAGTTATGTACAAACAGGTAAACCAGTTGACTGCCTTGGAATTTGGATTCTCCTTTGCTGGAGATTTCTAAGCAGAGATTGATTTGTGTGTTTGTTTGTTTGTTGAGTTTATACTCCAGCTTTGTCCTAAAGTGGGATCCAGGGTTCAGACACTAGAATGGGAAGGGGACTCCCCCTAAGACTGGGCTGGGGAGACTGAGCAAAGTGTTCAGACTAACTGTACTACCAAGACCACCATGTAATTCAGCCTCCTCATGAATTACCAATCTGATGTGCACTGAGCAAGCACGTATACACAAACACGTTTTAAAAGTGACTGTACCCCACCAAGAGATAACAAAGGCTGCATGTAATCTATCTGGTGGACTACACTGAACACATGAAGGAGACTTCTAAGTCCACTTTGCACTTTAAAAGTTTTTCATAGTTAAGGAACGTTTGAATGATAAAGTCACTACATGATTTACAATGCCCACTCCAGCCTCTTCAGCTTAAAATGGCTATGGGAAAATATATTTATGGAGAAAGTATGCATACGAAGTACATACCTTGATGCAAGAACATGTTACGGAGACCACTCTGTTATCACAACAACCAAGCTCCTCTTAGGGCCTTTGCAGATTGCTAGAAATAGTGTAAATTGAGTCCACTTTAACTGCCCTGGCTCAGTGCTAGGGAATCATGGGAATTGTATTTTTTTCTGAGACATTGAGCCTTCTCTGTCAGAGAGCTCTGGTGCCACAATAAACTACAGTTCCCACTGAGTCAGGACAGTTAAAGTGGACTCAATTTGCACTATTTCTGGCAGTCTGCAAAGGCCCATAGTGTACTTGCATGAGCAATTTAAGCCTGTAAACTTAATTGAAATGAAGATACTGACCTTTGTACAAAAGTCAGCTTTGCACAAAACATTTTAGTAACCAATCCCATATTCATACTTGTAGCTTAAACAATGAGATGTTGTCAACTGTGCTACAGATAAAAAACCAACCATCCCATTTAACTTGAAACCCTATTGGAGAATGTCTGTTATTGGGCCTCTGACAATATCACCTGTAAACTAGTAGATGATGAACTGAAACATCTAATAAGATGGAGAAGATTAGTTATAAATCACTTCCCAGAAACCTGTCCAGAGATTTGGAGGCTTTTCTAACCACAGGGCATTGTGTTGCTACAGCTGTATGAAATGTGAATATATTTTTCCAGTCAGAGCAACAATCGTGATTCCTTTTTGGCAATTTAGTGATGCTGATTTAAAGTTATTTTTTTTCCTGGCTTTTCTTCTGATAATTTTTGCATTCATTTAAATAAAATTTGGTGCTTTTTTTTTTTTTTTCCAAATCAGAAAAAGTATATGGACTTCAGTCAGTATTTTGTGCAAATTGATAATCTGTGATCCAAGAAAGTAATAAAGGAGAGTTGGAAAAAAGAGCTCAAATGAATATTATCTCTCTTCTTGGAGAATCTTACCCTGAATTGATTCTTTTCTTTTGGTTTCTTTTCTAAATAAAAATATATAAATAAAATAAACTGTCCCCTCAATATAAAAGATAGTTACATACAGTTGTGTCTTCTGATAAATGCTGTGTTAGAGCACCACAAGAAATACATATTGATTTCGGTTTCTATTATGGTTGGCAGGCCTATCTGTTGTGTTCAAAGTGGCATGAATGCTAACACTCACACATACACATGTACACACGTCATGTTCATTTTTGTGTACAAATTAGGTTATATTTACCCAACTTCTGATTACTTGTTTATAACTAGGATTCTAGTTTAAATTTAGGGAGGAGAAATCCCTGTCAGTCTTTTGCCAGACTTTGGAGGAAATATTTGATATGATTAATGCTCTTACAGTTATTCCGCATGAAATCAATTTTGTTCGTTTTGTATTGTGCAAGCGTGACTACTTCTTATGGCCTGGTTTGGAGCAGCTATGTTCTCTTTTTAATCTAAGATGATATATTCAGTGCTGCCATAGATTTTCCTGGCAACATTAATCACATTGATGTTTGTAATTTGTAAACAAAAATTAGCATGTTTTGCTAAGAGAATTTCATGGTGTTCAAAGTTCATACCATTATTTTTACAGGTTTTGGGTAGAGAGTTAGCTTTCATTTGCCTCTTTACTGTTGTCACATCTAAAAAGATGAAAAATTCTTAAAGTGACAAAGAATTAGTAGTACAGAGATTAATTTACTGCTCTTTAAATCTTGACTCCTCTGACCTGTTCATTCTGGTCAAAAAATCTCATATTTTAACTTCTGAAGCTCAATCAAGGCTTTGAGGCTAAGGCATTTCATATTTTAACCTCTGAGGTGCTGTAAATCTTTTACCAAAGATCTTGTTTTATTTCTCTCTTTTGTCACTTAGATGGCTTCATCTATGTCATCTCCTATATGGAAAATAATGTCCTTACTGCATTATTCCTTTCTACATTCAGAGTTTGGATGTGTCATTTTTCCTTGTGTTGTCTTCTTAATGCCTGCTTAAATATGTTACCATGTTGTTAATATAGTTCTAACATATTCTAAGACCAATGGAGAGATTGGAATGATCCTATAAGTGTGCAAATTGTAGCAGCAAACTATGTAGGGCTGAACCTTCTATTAGAGTGTGCTAATCACCTTAAGGTAGCAGATGGTGGGTAACAACCATCCAAATGTTCTTCCTAGTACCCTGGCTTCCTCTCTCTTTGGAGATAGGTCTATGTATGCCACCCACCTCCAGGTCCCTTAAACCAGTGGTTCTTTAACTCTAGTCTGCTAGAGGTTGTGAACCTCAGTCCCCAGAGTTACTGCTATTGGCTATATTAGCCGGGACCTGAAGTCAAAAACATCAGAGAATCAAAATTTGAGAACCACTGCCCTAAACTAGACTGATGTTTCAGGTGTGGTAGTGGACAATATCTAGTCGCCAGTGGCTTCTGTATGTGGAATGGGAAAAGTGGGATACTATCTTGTCTTTCACTTTAGGCAGCAAAATGTCTTCAATCAGCCCTAACCCTGTAGATCATGTCCAAGTCTCTAAAGAGATATTAACAAGAACCTCTTTACCATAAGAACTTTTTGAAGTGGAATAGAGCGCCTTGGAGGATGGTGTATTCTTCTTCTTTGGAGGTGTTTAAAGACAGGGTGAATGGGCATCTTTCAGGAGTGCTTTAGTTGTGTATTTCTGCATGGTAGAGTTTGGACTAAATGGTCCTTGCAGTCATTTCCAGTACTAAGATTCCATGATTCTAAGTCTTTTCTATCAGATTATAAATTCTGCTGCACTGTTATATTATCTGTAGGTGCACCCTGCACAAATACCTGCATCCATACTCACATATCCCAGTCTCTGCTACATACAATCGGTCCTCCATGTCCACAGATTCCTTACCCACGGATTCAACCATCCATGGTATGAAAATATTCCAAAAAATATATAGATTCCAAAAAGCAAACCTTGATTTTGCCATTTTATATAAGGGACACCATTTTACTATACCAATGGAACTTGAGCATCCACGGATTTTAATATCCATGGGGGCTTCTGGAACCAAACCCCAGTGGATACCAAGAGCTCACTGTACAATTCGAATGAGTGCTTTGGATACAACTTTAAATTTATTTGAAAGTTATGCAGTGCAGGTAGACAGTAATTAGAATCAGGTGTCACTTTGGAATGTCAATCTCGGGCACAGCCACTGTCTATCTGTAGTACATTGCTTACAGTTCTTTGCATTAAATCAATTTATGCTACACTCCTGAACATTTGTTTAATTGAAAACAGGGCAGTGTAAGTATTTATGCTGGGATTCACCTCATCACATTTAGCTTTTAATCAAAGAGTGCATTCCAAAAGACCTGCATCATCCAAGGGGCAGAACTTTCATCCCATGGTCCCACTTGCAGCTTAAAGGATTGGATGCTGTGTCTTGGACTTTTAAAGCAATTTGTTGAATTGGCAGACAACCACACTTTACAACCATATTGGCATTGATTCCCTTTGCTACTCCTCAGTCATGCAACTTCCTCCTGTAAACTGTCAATGACTATCAGGTCCGATAACTCCTTACTTCAAAAATCCAGACTTCAGTAGTGAAACTCAGTAAACCTTTTTTCAATAACTAGAGATATACACCAGACACGGTTGTTGTTAGAACTAACCAGCAAGCATTAGCAAAGCATAATTAAAGGACATACCATTTCAAATATTTTGCAGGCTGCCTTATCATTTGTTACAAAAGCAAAACATTTTTTTAGTTCCTTTTTTTCCCATGGAGCCCTTCTCTTTCCTCCCTCTGCCAATGTTCCCAAGAGAGTGAACTTTGATCTTCTCAGGGCAGTCTCAACTCCCTTCCATCTGCTTGGTTATTTATTTATTTATTTTAATACTACATTAGCAATCCTTATTATTTCCATACTGAAGCTGATTTTATCCTGGTAGTTAAATGCCGTAATGTTGTATAATGGATTTAGAATGATTTTGCCTTATAACAATCTGTATTCTCTATTTTTGTCCATCATTTGCAGCTAATTTAAATAAGGGATATGTGGCAACCATGATTGTAGGTATCCCATTTTTCTGTCTCTTCTGTCCCCTTGATGATCTTACAAATAAAATGGCTTTTACTTCATAAATGGTTTCACATATATGGAATTTTGGAGGAGTCTAAATGCTGTTAAAAGAATGAATCTGAAACTTTGGAAAATGCAGTGTATCTCTTTATATGGGCTTTTCTAGCACCATTTGTTTTGTCTTCTGCATTGTCACTGCCTTTTAGTTTAATTTTTTAAAAAATGCTTATTTTTGAACTTATTTGCAGTATATGTGAATGACTATTGGTCTGCTTTACCATTCCTATCAAAATGTTGTGCCAATTGCCATCCACTTTTTAATAAATGTAATAAAATTAAGAATGCTCATTACACTGTAACAGATTTTACTTGTCTCAGTTCTAATGTTAAATAAGTATAATTCAAAATTTTTGCGTGCACAAGTTCTGTTTTAATTGATGCAGGCATATGTTAATTCTGTCTTTGACATACTACTGCCTCACTATATTTATATATTTTCATTTTAGAACAGATTAATGCATTAAATGTGTTTTGCTGGTAGACAGGGATGTAATATTATCCTGCCTGCATGACTCGCATGCTTAAAAAAAAATCTAGCTGCAGGGTATTTTCTGAAAGGTCATTGGAAAGGTGAACAGCATAGATGAAATGATATCATTCTATGTTTACATTTATTATACAGTGCAGTAGTGGGGCAACCTGGAAAAACTGCTTCATTTGGATTTCCTCCTAGCTTCCTAAGTCACTTGTTGGTTCATTCAGCTGGAGGGAATTGTAGAAAATCATTGCTGAACTAGCAATAGCTTTAACAATTTCTCTATTATGGTGAGTGCCTTTTAACTATATGTATCATGCTACAGCAAGAGCAGTATTATTAAAGACAAAAATACACTTGAACTTTGTAGAAAAAAGTAAGCAAACATGCAAAGAAGTTGATTCTTGCCTTGGTTTTTGACTGTTTTCTCTACCATAAGTATGGCTTTCCTCAGCAGTGGTCGACTGGTTCCTTATTTATGCTAGTACACGCAAGCATAAACATCAGATGAAATAATCCATGTTACTGTCCTGTAATATCAGTTTTCAGAGGGGAAATCCTTTTTTTTCATCAATTGCATCAAAATAAAACAAAATACAAAATCCACAAAGGAATGATACCTTTATAGACCAGCCAAAATGCACAAAGCACGTAATGCAAGCTTTGGAAGCTCCCCTGGCTTCTTCATTAGGCACAAGATGTGTAAAAATCATACAGGAGGAAGGAAGTGTGATGGTGTTGAAGTCACAGGCCTATATTTTGTATAGATGTTGACTCTGCTGTAGTTCAGCTGTTTTGGGGAGATCGTAATGCAGGCCAAGCCTACAACTCTGTCGGCCATATGAGCACTGAGAAAGAAAAATAGAATTTACAGTAAACTCCATTAGCAGCAGTAAAGTAACTCCCCTTGGGTTCCAGGGTGTCTCCATCCCTTGTGAAACCACCGGCCCCCATACAACTAATGGTTTCCCCTTTTGCAGTCATGGTTGGCCTGTACTGAACAATACTCTCAGTTGCTATTTTTGTTAGTTTATGATGGATATTTACTCATAGTATTCCTTTTAGAATGTCCTCTTCAGTTCTTAAGTGGAAGCAAATTTATGAAGAGAACATTTGAGCTTCCTGCTGGGATTGGCAGGTGAAATACAGGATGGAACTCCTATATCTTTAGTGGTTGCACAGAAGAAGGAATTTCATCAGGTATTGCTTGCATATCCAAACACACTGGCTGAAATTCCCTCTTCTACCAACTACAGTCGGCCCTCTGTTTTTGCGGGGGATCCGTTCCAGAACACACACACACACCCTGCAAAAACGGAGATTCGGCAGTAGGCTTGAATGGGGCACACTCCATTGATTTTAACGGAGGTCGCCCCTCCGTGCATATTCAAGACTGCGAACTTCAGGTCTGCAAGAACAGAGGGGCAACTGTATTACAGGCACAGAATCCTGTCCCTTATTTTACCTGCCATCCCTACTTCATGTCACCATATTGTTACCTCTAGGCTCTTGTAAACATAGATGGAAAGTAAAGGTGGAATGGCAAGTGGTAAATATGATTTCATAAAGCAAATCAGCTTCTGACAAACAATCAGAATTAATCAGAATTAACATCACCTATCAGCTTCTCCACAGTTCATTATGTAATACAATCTTTCTCCATACTTATTGTAAATGACCTGCAAGAGTCCTTTGCAGTATGGCACCATGGATCCAAATAGTGTGCTCCATGGAGCAGTTGACCTATAAGTGTTATTTCAGTTCTTTATATGTCTCGTAAATGTAAAGCAGGGCTTATTTTTAGTATAAAACCCAAAGATATAAAACCCAAACCCAAAGATAGCACAACAAAGCAAATATGATATAATAGGCATCACTGAAACCTGG